>OY755046.1:44546285-45146285 GCA_963576565.1 Aspidapion aeneum | reverse complement strand
GTAAATATTAGAGGCCAGTTGCCATTATAACAGTTGCTTTACACATCAGTCAAATATATCGAGGGCCTCTAGTAAAGATCAGCAAGGATTGTTAAAAAATTGGACACAGATTTCTATGTATGAGAGGTCAATTGTTTTGTTGAATGGGGAAATATATTTCTTTCAACCTAGACATATAAATGCATTGGAGGAAAAAAATTAAGGGCTGTTACATCAAAAAAGCTCTGTGAATATATGAAGGAGAATAAAAGAAAACAGAAGCTACAAATTTTTTATGCTTCATCTTGAACATTGAACTAGACTAGACTAGAAATAGCCTCATATTTGATTATTAAATCTAGATTCGTTTTGAAATTATCTAACAAAAGAGACATAAACACTTTTTCTTTTGGTCTTATCCTGTTTTGGCAACGTCGCGTTGTTGCTGCTTTCCTAGACGTATATCAAGTTTTTTAAACAAAGTAAACTCCCGAACCATTGTATAGGTTGAGAAATAAGTTTTTATAGTATTTTCTTCCAAAAATAAAATAAAATTGTGTTTTAAAAAAAAATAATTTCAAAAATATCATGGAAAACCCAACAACAAAACCTCCTAAAATGTTACACAGGGAACGTTTTTGTTGTATTTAATTAAACGTATCTCTTTCGCCCTCAAAACAGGAAAGTTTGCCGTTGATGCAACCTGTTGAGACGTTTTACAATAAGTTATAAAATAAATGTTTCTCGATAATATTTGGTATGTTCTCTCCATTTAAGCAAAATTCATCACATATCACGGAAGATTGGATCTTGTCTCCGTTTGTTCTAGCTCATTCCCGGTGTAGCATATATGTCAATTTTTCTGAAACTTCTGTGATTTAAACTTCTTGGTTTTTAGATGCATGCGAGGTATGATCGCCAATCGTCTTAGCTATTTCCTAAAACTCGAAGGACCATCATTCGTCAACGATACGGCCTGCAGTAGCTCCCTTTATAGTTTCGAGCATGCGTACAAGGCGATAAGAATGGGCCAATGCGAACAAGCCATCGTTTGTGGATCAAATCTTTGTTTGCATCCATTTGTTTCTTTACAATTTTCCAGGTAAAACAATTTTTTTGAGAAATTTATTCTTATTTTCTTAGTTTGCGTTTCTAAAGCTGTAACTTATTACTTTTAGATAAGTCAATAGGCACTAGGGTATCTATTTAAGTTTTTTTAGACTGGAAGAAATATTAAACGTTTTTATTACAATTTTAGGTTAGGAGTACTTAGCGCGGAAGGCGTTTGCAGAGTATTTGACAACACTGGTAGTGGGTACGTAAGATCGGAGGCAATATCAGCTATTATTCTTCAAAAGGCTAAAAATGCTAATAGGCAAGTATTTAAAATAATAAGTTTACACAATCTAAAAAATCTGTCTATTCATATCGCAAAAGCTCCAAATTCACTGGGATAGTTTGATTAAATTTTTATGGTTAATGATGCTTTAATCACGGATCATTTGTAAAGTAATCCATGCTTTAATTAAGTAGCCGAACACCCGATTTCCACCTATGCATGCCCACCCTGATTCCAAAAACGCATCAGATGACGCTGCATTTAAAACCGGTGCAAAATGGCCCATCACGTGATGCGTTTTTTAATCGGAGTAGGCATACATTGGTGGAAACAGGGTATTACTATTCTATTAGTTTTAACAAAAAAGTACTAACTTAAAATTTAAAAAAAAAACAAAGAAAGGTTTGTAAATAAGAGGTATTGTTCTTTTTTTAACAATACAAACCTAACCTACCAACAAATAAGGCCAACAAAAAAGTCCTTTCTTGTAAATTCTCCCACTTAGAGTCTCTGTTTGTTGAAATATTTGTATATAATAATATATCCAAATATTTCAACATATAGGGACTCTACTTTCACTCAACCATGCAATAATAATTATCGTACCTTAGCCTGCTACTTTTCAAATAATTGTGGTGTTCAAATGGTTAACTTATTAATGACACTACTACACAGTTATGTCTTGGAAATGTATTTCAAATTTAATACGAGTTCGAGGCCTAGAACGGTAGTCTTATTTGACACGTAGACCGATCTTTAGGCCCAATCCGGCCCTGCCAAAAAATTATAGAAATATCAATTTAAAAGATATTTTTAAAAAATAATTTTTCTTAAGAGAGTATTTTTGTGTCTTGATATCTAAGCAAATGCATTTTACAAAGTCTTTTAGTTTGTTATATTTTTATAGGATATACGCTAAAGTTCTTCATGCAAAAACAAATTGTGATGGGTACAAAGATTCTGGAATCACTTATCCTTCCGGGGAGATGCAAACCAGATTACTCAGAGAGTTCTACAAGGAATGCGAAGCCGTTAAGCCTAGTGATCTAAGTTACCTTGAAGCCCATGGCACAGGTAACGAATTTCGATATCGAACCGTGTAGAGAAACAGTTTTTCACTAGGGGTTCTAGCTCCCTTAATTTGTTTTGGTTCGGTTAAATAAAAAGTTGGGGACAGGTTTACTTAGTATATTCGCATCTCTGATTTTTCACATTTTCGTCCACACAAAACTCCAATTAAAGGAGCTAGAACCCCTAGAGAAAAACTATTTTCTTTATCTGCAACTTGGCGCCCCACGTTGGGCGCCAAGTTGTGGGGAGACTCTTAGGGTGGGTGTTTTTCAGGTTTAGTTGCAAAGAAGACACAGTCGATTTGAGGTTCATTGTACAAAAGTATGGACCCAGGCAAACGTCACAAAAACTAGAAATAGTTTTTGGAACTTCAAAACCTGTAAGGTTCGCACCGTTTGCACAAAAGTATTTGGCGCGAAAAAGCCAAGCGCACGTTATAGCGTTTAATTCGAAAGCTAGTTAAGTAATGACAAATTGAGGGAAAGGGAAAAATGATTTGGTGGTTGTAAATGGCAGGATGCCGTGACGTCAGCTTTGACCAATTACCTCTACAGGAAAAAGGTGCAAACAAATTGGTATTGATTTTTCAGGGGCCCCGGCATGTATTGGTTGAAAATATAATATTGTTATGCTACCACCGGGTAAAAATAGTGTTAGTTCTCTCTTGTTTTTCCGTGGGTAGCTCTAAAGCTTATCCTCACGGAGATCCAGTTAACTGTTTTATCCTTATTGGACTACCCAGAATACTGCTTGGTCAATTTGACACCCTTGCAGAGTTAATTAGACGGTCTTGTCTTTCATCCTACGTTTCTAGTGAGAAAATAAATTTGTCCATTCCGAAAGGAGCGCCAATTTAAAAGAAACTAGGAAAACAGCAGATGAGTAATAAACTGCTATATAGATTGATGAAAGGATCGATGATAAGAGAGACACCATCACGTCACCTATGACAACACATTGTCTTTTAGACATCTTAATGGCGAAAAACGTGATGAATTATCTCTTCTCATAGATCTTTTCGTCGATTGATATAGCAGAAACCTTAAAGCTATTAAAATAAAAACGTCAACAGAAGTGTGAAAAAGTTTTCCGAAAGGACCAGCATATCAAATTGACACTTTCCGTCTGTACGGAGAGTGCTTGTTTTAGTTGTGTTTAGTTTCTGTAATGTATTTATTATTTTCATATTCCAGGTACCAAAGTTGGCGACCCGGAAGAGCTACAAGCCATAGAGGAAATATTTTTAAAAGATAGAAAAGTACCTCTACTTTTGGGTTCTGTTAAATCCAATATCGGTCATAGCGAACCGGCTAGCGGGTTATGTTCGATAACAAAGGTACAAATTTCTTCTAAGGTAGTTATCGTTTTAGAAATAATTTAATTTTGATGATAAAAAATTCCAAAATAAGTAGCCAAAATTGTATTGACAATTGTAATAAAAGACTGGCTATTTTAGAATTTTTTATTTTATTTTTAGGCTATCATTGCTTTTGAAACTGGCTATATCCCTCCCAACATAAACTACTTAACTCCAAGAGAGGGCATAAAAGCCTTAGAAGATGGCAGACTTAAAGTGGTTGTGGAGAAGACTAGGTTCCAAGATGACAGAGGACTTATTGGTATGCATTAAATCGTATTACTTATTCATATTTGAAAACACTTTTTATGTCCAATAATAAAAAGTAACCATAGCAAATATTATATATTTTAATTTAAAAATCAAAATGATTAGAAAATTGACTATTATAGTCTAAAGCTTGAATAACATTTTGCAAAGATATTTATTTTTAATTTTTATTGCAAAAACTGTGAAATTTTGTGCCATTATCTGACAAAATTGAATAAATAATACTTTTTCATGCAATAAATGTTTTAATGACCTAACCATGAGCCTGGAGAAGTGAAGCATAATAGTCTAGTTCTGTTATAAATCTTGCGCAGACTGGCACTAAGGAGCGAATGTTAGGCAAATCTTTCATCTTGCGACGTCGTAATAAGTTTGAATGTAATTTTACCTTTTTACTAGCTGGGCACGTTCTTCTACACTGTACAGCATAGCCCGAGATACCAATTAAACTGACAAAAGGATAGGTTTGTGGGCATTTAAACAAGATGTGCTTAAATTCTTCTTTTAGCTATCAATAATTTTGGTTTTGGCGGAGCAAATGCTCACGTTCTTCTGAAACATCATCCGAAAGAGAAAGGGAATCATGGTAAAGTCAATGATAACTTAACAAGGTGAGAATTTTAAAAAGGCAAATTTATGATTTTTAATATCCTAAACAACCCTTAAATTAATTTTAATTTAATAATCAATGTAAATTTCAAATCATTAGTAGTCTAAATTCATATAAAACAGTTGCTAGTATTATAGGGTCCGTCTGGTGAACCGAATCTTTTTAAAATGATCACTTATTTTGATTTAGTATTATAGATCTCTGCTACTTTTTTTTAAACTAGCATTTTTAATTCGTGCAAAGTGTCTTTAATTTCTTTTAATTTTGGGGGATAAAACTGTATTAAATGATCCCAAGCAGTGCAAACTTTTAAGTTTAAGACAAATCGGTTTGAAAATAAAGAAAGCCGCCATTTTGGATCCGCCATTTTGATTTTCTTATGAATTTGAGTTAAAAATATATAATTAGCAGATTGAAACACTTAAGTGATCCCAAGCACTGCAAAGTTTTAAGTTTGAGAAAAATCGGTTTAAAAATAAAGAAATCCGCCATTTTGGAGTCACCATTCTTGTAATCAAAAACGTAAATTTCATGTTACCAAGTTACCAGAACTGAACACCTACCAAATTTCAACTCTCGACGTGTTGGATTTAACTCTACTAACAAAACCAAATTTCAAGAAAATTATGATTTTTTAATGATGTGTTTGCATAAATAATAATATAATATCTATTTTGTTTTTCATCTGCATATTTTTTTAAAAATTTGGCCGGCGCCGTCTTGGCCGCGGCCTGCGACGGCGCCGAGCTGGCGGCGCCGGCGCCCTGTTGTCCTAGACCGCACTACATTACAGGACTTATAAACAAATTATTAATAAAAATATAATTTATGAGCGCGGAAAAGTGACACTTTCTGAATTAAAATGTGTGAGGGTAAAATCGCATGGTCGCAGAAAAAACTATCTACTGTGACGCTACTGAACTTTCTCGTTTTTTACCAAAAACTATCCGTCAAGACGACTTACTCATAAAATATTGTTTTCTCATCGATTTTCTTCTTCCTTTGCACAAAAAACAATTTCGCACCATGGTTGAACTCAAATAGTTACAACTTGCTTTTAAACGTTTTTAAGATTTCTTTTTTCAAAATTCGCGCACGAAACTCAAAAACATTCCCTTCCGTAGTTAGACAACATTTCTTGTCACAGAACACCAGTTTTCACTGTATAAAATGACAAGCAGGTTAAATCACTCAAAATACGTCAGGTGGATTAATATATAATCTAGGGTGTTATTAGCATAAAAGAATCAGTCTATCTTTCTCCATTTCACAACTTCAATAATTTCTTTCTATTTTTTTATTATATAAAAAATACCTGCACATAAAAACCAAATGAGATAGGGTCAACAAAAAATGCCTCTAAGGTCTCTAAGGCCCTTTCAGGGCCTTATACAACTCAATGATTTAAACCAAATTTTAAGTAATTGTAGGCCAAAATGTTTGCTCGGTATCTAGTAAATATTCTGGTCGATGCCCTATTTAAAATTGTAAAAATTTTGAATATTAATTGAAAAAACCTTTGAACTCAACGTTCGGACTACAATTGGCTAGTTTTAAAGTAATAACTTAAATGATTGTGGAAACTGGGGCCCTGCGTAAGTTCAGAAAAGCTCCAAATTACAAATGCATTTTAATGTTTCTGATCTCGCCCAATTTCACCACGCGTCTCAAGCGTACATTTTTGCAATGCATTGCATAACTTAATTTTAATTCCTTGGACACTTATCGATGATCGCCGAAGTAAAAATTAGCTGTAGTTAGCTGCATATCAATTGCCCTATATTGTCATCTATATAACGTAATGCGCGGCGAAAACGCGGTTTGTTTCACATTGCTGGCATACCGTGTGTTAGTAGATAGTTTAAGTTGTGCTACGTATTTTTACGTAAGCATGAGATTTGACAGTTACGCAAGCGCACTTCGCACACCGTCGTCAAGGTCACGTTAGGAGCTTACGTATTTACGTTAGCTTACGGCAGTCTGCACCTGAACGTTACCAAAGAAAATAATTGGTTGATTGACCGATCGAAAAATCAGGCCTAGACGATAATTTCCGCTTCCAGGACAAACGATTCTTTGCCAATATATTCCTACTGTAGTTGAAAAGACAAAAAAAAAATTGTAACATCAAAATCACACAGTGCCGAATTCCGTGTTCTCTGCTATTAGTAGACTTGTTATGGTAACGTAAAAACAATCAACTTAAACTCAAATTTGGAACAAAACGTAGAGCGCTTAACGTGCAGTTTTACGTAAAAATACGATGCACAACTTAAACTATCTACTGTATCGGGACACGAACTACGATCGAGTTGACAGGTGGGGTTAGGATATAGCCCAACAGGGAAATAAATCTCGCAGTAAATAATAATGGTCAAAGGGTTGGCAATGAAGGCTGTAACTGAATTGCAAGATCTGAGATTTATACTCAAACGTTTGATTTTTCTCTGACGGATTGTATATTTTTTTTGTTTAGGCTGATTTGTGTAAGCGGAAGAAACACGGACGCAGTAAAATGCTTGCTTGACGATGTTGTTGAAAACGGGTGCGACGTAGAACATATTAGACTGTTGCATAATGTATTTAGGTAAATATTAATAGTCGTTTACAACATTTCATGATGGTCCTTACATGCGAATATGAAATTTGAGCAGAAACATGAGATGGGATAGCATAGTGTAGTGATAGCAATATTTGCTTTACACACCGGTGGTCCGGGTTCGATTCCTGGCTAGGTACTTGGTTGTTTGTGTTTGTTTAACAAATGCTTAAACTTTGCTCTAACTTTGGGAAACTGGGCGATTTATCCTGATTAGATGGAAAGTTCCAGTATAAAAAAATTACCCTTTCTCGCTAGGCTAACGTTGAGATTTCTTGTGTGTCCATTTTTACCTTTAGAGAAGTAAATACTGGCAGCCTATAGCCCATTCATTTAACACAGAGAAAAAGGACTGTACGTATAGGCAAAGCCCTCTGTTTTTGCAGTTTGTGTGGATAACAATTTAGGAATATAATGCACCTACCCATTAGAAACGTCACCACCGAAAAATATAAAACAATGTGCCCCTCAAAAATAAAATTACTCTTTCAAGCCGTGCTTGTTGGCTGCCTACTATATTACCAGAATGAACTATCGACCGATTTTAAAAGATTAGGCCATGTTGGTGTGATTAGACCAAACGAAGTGATTCGTGTCATTGGAACACTTTATTTTAAATGTTAAAAAACGATTGTGTTAAAATTATTTTCTAATATTTTAAAAAACTTGAAATTCAAGTATTTATCCCTTGGCAATCTTGTAGTAGGTAAAAATGTATTTTTTTTTATTGTGACTAGTCTATTTAGTAAGCTGGTAACGGAGAACAATTTAGGGGAAGTTAATCACAAAATGGCCGACTCACAAATCCTTATGGTGTCCCCATAAAATTCGGCTGCGCACTCGTCGAAAAGCTATCTATTCCCCTTACATGTCTTTGTGCCGAAGGTGAGTGTCTTAACCCATCTGAGCATGTAACGACCAAAATATACAAGTTAGTGTACGATACTTTACCTAAGACTAGAGGCGCTGTAATTATTTGATTGATGTGTTTTCCCAGAGGTAAACAATTCAGATTGTCCTCTGTTTGTAGCAATAATTTGTAGAGGTTATTAGATGTGCCACTTTGTCTGTGTTATTTCATGATACTGGGTACGGGTAGACCTCATAAGAAGTCTATCAGGCAAAATAAATAGGCGTCAAAGTAAGCAGACAATACTTAAATCACCTAAGATATGCTGATGATATGGCCTTAATAACAGTGTTGCGTGTTTTTACGTCCTGAATTTTTCGAAGGGGAAGAAATGTTAACTGTTATAATGTTTTGATAATATTTGTCAGTCAATTTTTAGTCAGTCAGATTGATGTCAGAATTGGAATAAAAAAGTAAAGAAAAAGTCAGACATATTTTTTTATTTTACATTGGTCCTTTAAAACAAAAGTGATCTAGCGGAAAACTATGGATGATCCAGACAGTAGACAGCCAAGAAAGAAAGCAGGTAGGAGAGATTTGGATGAGAATTTTTTGTGGCCTGAAAATTTTAAAAAACGACAATCAATAAAATCCCAAGTATGTGAGAAAAGCACAATGAGAATTATAAAGAAAATTGAAAACGAGAAAAGACGACAAGAATTAGAAAGAAAATTAGCTAAGGTGAGAGAAGAAAATATTATGCTTGAATTAGAGCAACATGCCCGAATGAAATCTCTTGAAAGTACACTTTATGCTGAACAAACTCAAAGTAGAATTGTTAGTTTTACAGAGTTAGAGACAAGACAAGATGTGAAAACTCAGAGTCAGGGATTCACTACCGCAGCAAATGCACTTTCTGCCATGCAAATTTTAGATCAATACCGTCGATCGATCGCCGTAGCAAGCACACAGCCTATCATGCAAAAATTTAATAATTTAAATCGATCGACCACCGAACCAGGTGCACCGCCTTTGGATCAACTCATTGAACTAGCCCGTTCTCATCAAGATGCAATCAAACAAGTTCATTCTCTGAACATGGGGCAAAATTATGTCACAAAACTGAAAGAATTTGAACATCGAAAATATTTAGATGACAGGTCCATATTTCCAAAAGAACGAGCATGTGCTGAAGCATGGGAAAGAGGAGGCATCCAAGAGGAACAATCAGAAAGGCAAAGTTGGATAAATAGAGAGAAACAAAAGATTACGGACAGCGTAAATGCTGTGCGCGACAGATATCTAGAAGAACGCCGTGTTTAGCAAATGTCAGCTGATGATAGTGGATCTGGCACATCAGTTAATGCCAGCAAGAGCGAGGGAGAAAGCTGGAGCTTAAATCAGTTTCAAATTATTCCGGATGGTTTATATGATGATGAATCAAAATCATCTCCAAACAACCCTGTCGAGAAAATCTACCAAGAAAACAATTCATTCATTCATTCAACACATTCACGAATACACAGAGACCATGCCACTGACTCTAACGGTAGCAATAGCGATGCTGAATCTTCTGTTGATAGTAGTGAAGATGAGTTAATGCAGGATAAACAAACAGCGGGAGATTATTCTGATGTTAAAGAGAATAAAGTTGAAACAGGTAATAGAGCATTTATTATTAGACAAGACAAAAATTCAATGTGTCTTGATGAAAAAGAAATAAATACTGATTAAAGAAGGTTTTCTTTTGTTGTTTGAAAATTATTAAAATAATAGACAAAAGAGACAAAAGCGAAGAATGTAATATAGAAGTTTGTCCAAAAAAGGTTAATGAAATTAAATATCCTAATAAAAAGACAGAAAAGGAACGCAAAGAAATAGTAGAAATGGAAAAAATATCCATGGGAGAAGTAAAACTGGTAAAAAGCAATAAAGAAGAACATATAGATGCATTTGGGATAAAAGTTAAGGATATTCAACAAAATAGTAAAATAGTTGAAATTGCAACGTATCAGGCAGACTCAGTAGCTGAAATTAATAAGAAACAACATGGTAATGATAATTGGAATGCCACCAAGCTACCGCCAATAATTTCAATTGACGCAAACGCCAATCACACTACTGTAAACTTGAATCAGGCAAATGTTACTGAAACGGACGTTGACACAGAATTTATTTTAAATTCTGATGGGAAATTGCCACAAATGAAGGTGGAAGTAAATATTTTTAATCAAAATGTATTGCAAAATGACTTAATACAATCCATCCTTGCTACAGAAATAGTCACTAATGACACAACTATATATTTTGCTGATACAAAATTGGCCAATCGCATTACTATAGATACAAAAGAAATGTTAAAAATAGATGAAAAAATACCAAAAAATGAAAAGTGGAATCAAAATGCGTCCGTTGCTCGTACACCGAAAAGTGTTCTCGTCATAGAGGTTTTTTACGTCTTGAATTTTAAGAAGAGAAAAAAAATGTTTTTACATCCTGAATTTTTTGAAGGGGAAGAAAAATGTTGCGTGTCTTTACGTCCTAAATTTTTGGAAGGGGAAGTAATGTTAACTGTTTAATTGTTATAATGTTTTGATTATATTTGTCAGTCAGTTTTAAGTCAGTCAGATTGATGTCAGAATTGGAATAAAAAAGTTAATAAAAATTCAGGACGTAAAAACACGCTGTTGCTGATTTGAGGGTTGAGGTTGGTAGAGCTGCGGGACTGTAAGCGCTGGTCGTTTTATAAAATCTGGGTGCAAAAATCCTTCAAAGGACGATGTAAAAATATTAATTTTTCCGAGCCACACAAAGACAATATAGAGGATTGGCACTCACCTTTTCAGTTGTTTCCGTCGTCCAGAGGAGCTCCTCTCGCTGGCCCAGTCGTTGCAGTCGATCTACACTAGAATCACTTGTTTGTGTAATGGTTTAGTTTGATTTTCTAAGAATGTTATTGGATTTTTTGGTTAATAGAATTTATCACCATGCTGCGTGGTGATCTCGATAGAATACGACAGACGAATCCTTTTTTGGTTACGCCTTTTTGCGCAGATTCATTTTTCGTAGATGGCGCTGGCGTTTTGCTTGTGCCAATCAAATTGAAATTGTGTGGGTTTTCCGAATACGGGAATTTGGCGCAAAATTTGAATTTAAAATTAAAGTTGCAGGAACATTTTCCGCCCACTTAAAACGACGTTTTACATTGAGATTAATTGAATAAACAAATGGCTATATAAAAAAAAATATAAGTTAATTCAAAACCTTAAAGGGTAGGTTATTAAAATCCGTTTTAGGTTTATAGATCAAAAAGAAAAAAAAATGAAAAAAAAAATATATATATTCTAGATAATGACACACGAAACAAAAGAAGTTGCTTGGGAGTTTAGTGCGCATCTAAAGGTAGTGGGCACAACTTGACCACGGGACGAGTGAAAAGTCCGTGTTGTGTTTTAACAGTAGCAACTCGAATGTGATTATCCCGACCAGGATGTACAGATACTATTCTACCCAGCAACCAGTGTAATGGCGGCCTAGTTTCATCCTTAATTAATACAAGCGTATCTAGCTTGGTTTCAACCGAAGGGTCCGACCACTTAGAACGCTGTTGTAAAGTATTTAAGTACTCGAGTTTCCAACGCTTCCAGAAATCGGCATGAATTCGTTGGATAAGTTGCCAACGCTTAAGGGTATTAACTTTAAGGGTAGAAAGGTCAGGATCAGGACACGAATTAAGGGGTTCCATTGTGAGGAAATGACCCGGAGTCAAAGACGTAAGATCGTTTGGGTCAGAGCTTTGCTCACAAAGGGGTCGAGAATTGAGTAATGCCTCTATTTGGGCGAGGAGAGTATAGAGCTCTTCGAAGGTTAGTATCTGGTCACCGATGACCCGATACAAATGTGTTTCTATAGATTTGACTCCTGCTTCTGCTAGACCATTTAGGTGGGGGGCTCCCGGACTATTAAGACACCATTTGATTTTTAAGCTCTCAGAAGCTAATTTCGAAAGATTATGGAGCTCCTTAATAGCCCCAACAAAGTTTGAGCATCTATCACTTGTGACTTGGACACAAGTGCCACGTCTAGCGACAAAGCGTCGTAAAGCGGCGATGCACGCCTCTGTGGTTAAATCCGAAACCAGCTCGATATAGATTGCTTTGACAGAAGTATCGACAAAGACTGCGATATATGATTTACCAACTTGTGCTCCACGACGTCTCTGACCTACAAAGGTTTTGATTGGGCCTGCATAGTCTAAGCAAACGTGTGAAAAACATTTTAATTGTGACGTTCTAAAAGAAGGTAAATCCGACATGTACGGAGTGTAAGGTTTTGGTTTTAAGCGAAAGCAGGGAATACATTTCAATAAAACCCTCTGAATAGCTCGACGTGATGACATAATCCAAAACTTTTGACGAATTAAGTATTGGACTGTGTTTATTCCGGGATGTAAATTTTCGTTATGAGTTTGAATAATGATCAATTGGGTTAATCTATGAGATTTCGGCAATAATAAGGGATGTTTTGCCTCAAAGGAGAGTTGAGAATGCCGTAAGCGTCCGCCCACTCTAAGGAAACCCAATTCGTCCAAAAAGGGCGCGAGTTTGCGAAACGGCTTAGGTAATAGCTGAGTATTTTGAATTTTTTGAATGATATCCGAAAAACACTCTTCTTGGACCCTTTTAACTAAAACAAGTAGAGCCTTGTGTAGTTCAAAAGCGGAAAAAACGCCGGATAAAGGGTCAACTTAGGTTTTTCGATTGTGAATAAGTCTTAGAAAATGACAAATGATTTTTTGAATGGTATTTAAATTGGATATTTTATCGATTAATCTATCAAAAAAGTTTTGATTTTGAATTTCTGCCGTCAGCACCACTGAATTTTCCGGTTTTTCTTCTTTGAGAACCTCGTCTGGCACTCCCAAAGAACGTTCATTTATAAACCTTTGAATTTGCCACTCCGTAGTGGGCAAGGTAATCCATGGAGGGCCGTGAAACCAAAGAGGGTGATTTATTAAGTTATTGGGCGACAACCCTCTGCTAGCGCAGTCGGCAGGGTTCTCGAGTGAAGTAATGTGATACCATGGGACTTCGGGGATTGTTTCTTGAATACGACTTACGCGGTTTGCCACAAAGGTCTTCCACTTGTGAGGTGAAGATGTGACCCAATGAAGCGTGACCTGTGAGTCCGAGAACGCAAGAATTTCATCGATTACGAGTAATGACGAATAGGTGCGAATAACTAGTTCGAGTAAATCAGCTAATAGAGTAGCTCCAAGTAGTTCCAAACGTGGGATTGAAATAGTGTGTAAGGGAGCAACCCTTGACTTGCCCATGACTAGAGCAGTTTTGATAATTTTATTTGGTAATTCGACGCGAACGTATACGCAAGAAGCGTATCCTAGCTCGGATGCATCGCAGAAACCTAGCAATTGACATCGTTGAATATTATTCGAAAAAATATGTCTAGGTATACAAAGATTCGAAAGAGTCGTTAATTGATTATTGAATTAATTCCAAAGAGTTTTGATTGGATCGGGGGGTATTTCATCCCAATCAGTTTTGCATAACCAAAGTTTTTGCATAATCACTTTGGCTAAAAATGAAACAGGCGATAAGAAACCTATAGGATCCCAAATTTTAGCGATAGCCGATAAAATATTCCTTTTGGTGCAAGGTTTTTCACAAGGGGTACAAGAATAGGTAAAAGTATCTGTAGAAGGGTGCCATTGAAGGCCCAACACCTTAATCGATGTTGAAGAATCGTCTTCAAAGGTAACAGGAATCTGACAATCAGCGGGCGACAAATGTGAAAGAAGTTTCGGATTATTTGATGCCCATTTTCTTAATTCAAATTTTCCCAATTTAAGCAACGCTATGAGATCCTTTTGAAGTGATAAAGCACCTTCTAGAGAGTTAGCTCCACAGCAAATATCGTCCATGAAAATGTTATTCAAAAGGACCTAAGATGCTTCAGGATAATTCTTAGCCTCCAGGATGGCTAGTTCTCTAAGAGTTCTAATAGCTAAATAGGGACTTGAACTAACACCAAACGTCACTGTATTAAGCCTGTATTCCTGCAGGGGTTCATTGGGATCAAATCGCCAAAGAAGCCTTTGGTAGTCCCGATGAATTGGATTGATTTGAATTTGTAAAAAGTGCTGTTTTATATCAGTCAAAAATACGATAGAATAAAATCTGAATTTTAATAGAATTTCCGAAATATCGGCTTGTAATTTTGGTCCTATTAAAAGAGTTTCGTTCATGCTTAGGCCTTTCGAACCCTTAATCGAGGGGTTAAAAACCACCCGGAGTTTAGTCGTTGATTTGTCAAGACGAAGGACTCCGTGATGTGGTAAATAAGAACATAACTGAGGTCTAGGTTCGGATTTTGGAATTAAAGACATGTGCCCGTTTTTGAGATATTCTCTCATAAAATCCGAGTACATACTATAGAAATTTGAATTTTTTATTAAGCGAGATTCAAGAGACAAAAATTGACGATAGGCCACTGAATATGTGTCTCCTAGGTCAGGAGGGTCAATGTGACGAAAAGGCAAATTTACAGTAAATCGGCCCGAAATATCTCTAGTGGTAGTTTTTTGGAAAATCTCTTCACATCTTTTTTCTTCGGGTGAGAGAAACGTTTTTGACTTAATTGATTCTAGTTCCCAAAATCTGCGAATATTAAAGTCGAGAGACTGCTCACAGGAAGTAAAGTAAGAATTGACTTGAGGTGAAATATTTATGTTTTGAGTTTGGCCCATCAAGACCCACCCAAAAACTGTCTCAAAAGCGGAGGGTAGGCCGTGAGGTCCTGGAATTCGTCCTGATTGGACGATTTCTGTGTAAAGTTGTGCACCTAAGAGTAAGTCAATTGGACCAGGGTTGTAAAATTGATTATCTGCAAGCTTTAGATTTGAAATATGACTCCAATTGGATGAATCTACCTGTACTGAGGGCATATTCGAACAGAGTTTCGGTAAAACGAAGACTTGAATAGAAAAGGTAGGCTCTTGTTGACCTAGGGCTCGAATAGTGCAAGTAGAAATGCCGTTAGTGGCCGACGAAGATTGATTTAGTCCCAGAACAGGGATCGAAATTTTGTTTCTTGGCAAGCCTAACCTGTTAAGACAAGCTTCGCTTATCAGGTTAGCTTGGCTACCGCTGTCCAGAAGTGCTCGGACAGGTTGGTAGTTACCCCGACTATCGAGTACCTCTAATTTTATAGTCGCTAGAAGCACTGTCGTACGGGGCGTCAAGGTGGATAACGAAGAGTATTGATTTGTAGATGTATTTGGATTCGAATTGATTTGAATTGAATTTGAACTGGGTTGAACAAAACTAGGGTTCTGTTGGCTAAGACTTGAATTTGAATTCTGATACGATAAGTGTGTGCCTGTGCTAGGCACGGCCACTTGATTTGAATTAAAACTTTGATTTAAGTTCGAATTTTGATTTGAATTTTGGCTTGAATTAACAAAGGATTGATTTTAATTCTGACGGAGTGAATCTGTCGTTTGCGATAGATGAATAAGACTATGGTGCCTATGTCGACATACCCTGCAGTTGTAGGTACTACTGCAGTCCATTACTTGATGATTTGAACGTAAACAGGTGATACATAACGATTGTTGTTTTACATAAGTAAAACGATCTGCAGGAGATTTGGAGATAAAAACACCACACTGCGAGAGTGGATGAAAAGAATTATTGCATAATTTGCACTTATAGGGTTGTTGGTTTTGTCGAAATTGAGTATTGGATTGTTTATTTGATACTTGTGAGTGCGTATGCGCTAAAAAATTTGATGGAGGGCTTGATTTGTACTGATTATTTGAATAAGAATTATATTTTTGGTTACTAGAATTCGAATAATTTGGTTTTTGCTGTTTTGAAGTCGAAGGTTGCATTTGCGTATTTTGGGGAGATAGCTGTACTGTCTCAAGAGCACGGCATTGGTTAATAAGAAACTGAATTAGATTTTGATATGTTGGAATCTCGGTAGTACTATACTTTAATTCGAAAGCGGTTCTTGTGGTTTGATCGATTTTTGATAATAAAATTGAAAATAAACAAAAACACCACGACGTTACTGGAAATTCAAGATTTTCGAGCGCCGCAATATTCTCGGAAAAGGTATCTACCAAGACTCTAAGATCCTTTGCTGACTGGTTTCCCTTTAAAGAATTTGCATAGTAGATTGAGTTCCAGTAGGTACTGGCTAAAAGTCTTTTATTTTGATAGCGATCTGTTAATACCTTCCAGGCGATTGCGTAATTACTTGCCGTTAATTTTATAGAACTTAAAATATTAAGTGGTTCGCCCTCAAGGAAGGTTAGCAAATGTTGAAATTTCCTTATATCGGAATAATTCGAGTTTTCGTGAACCAAACAAGAATAAACATCGTAAAAGGTTGGCCACTTTTTTACGTTTCCATTAAAGCAAGGTACCTTTAAAGGGCCCAGATCATCGCTACGTGAATAGTGTGAAGTTGCGGGGGTAAAATTTGAATGAACTGAATCGGAACATAAACTCGAAAAAAGAACTTTAGCTTGGTGGTAGAATAGATCCGTATCTTTCCTAATTTTGTCCTGTACTTCGAATTCATCATCGTCGTCGTCTTTCAAGAGACCTATGATGTCATTATGAATGTTTTTAAATTGTTCATAGTGATCATCTAACGATTCGTAAAACGCCTTAAAAATTGGCAAGGAAGAACTATCTGATTTAGCTTTTGTTCCCAAGTTATACGTTTCCGTAATACGAGATATTGAAACTTTGCGTTGATTCTCAAGCTTTTTTAACGACATATTGTTAATTAAAAAAAATAAAAAATATTTAAAAGGAATAAAACTAACACTTGACCCCTATTGAATTTAATCAGTCCAAAAGAGTCCAACAAGCATATATTTTATTATCGATTTCTCGAATAAACGCAAAAACTTATCAACAGCTGTTATCCTAGGTCGCGATTTTTCTCCCAAAATAAATGCACACAAAACAACTTGTACCTACTACCGCTTCTCTTATTATTTACAGGTAAATACTAATTCTACTAGATGTGTTTGTTTACCTGTTAAATAAGAATAAAGCATTTAACTCACAAGCACTTTTGTTGTTTTGAATAACTATAACATATTATTTAAACAAATAACTATTATTTAAACAATTTTCGATTTTTGAATCAAAACAAACGACGTACCAAGTGCCAATTTCGGCTGCAATGAAATGTGAGTGGAGCAACCGTTAAGCCACGCAAGGGGGGACGGAACCTCCTTTCTAAACTGGACACGGCAACAAAGCGAGCCAAAATGGCGAGGCGAAAAAATCTTTAATATTTTTAGCAAACAAATTTTAAAAACTATCTGGGTCGTGGGACCAGAAAATGTTGCTGATTTGAGGGTTGAGGTTGGTAGAGCTGCGGGACTGTAAGCGCTGGTCGTTTTATAAAATCTGGGTGCAAAAATCCTTCAAAGGACGATGTAAAAATATTCATTTTTGCGAGCCACACAAAGACAATATAGAGGATTGGCACTCACCTTTTCAGTTGTTTCCGTCGTCCAGAGGAGCTCCTCTCGCTGGCCCAGTCGTTGCAGTCGATCTACACTAGAATCACTTGTTTGTGTAATGGTTTAGTTTGATTTTCTAAGAATGTTATTGGATTTTTTGGTTAATAGAATTTATCACCATGCTGCGTGGTGATCTCGATAGAATACGACAGACGAATCCTTTTTTGGTTACGCCTTTTTGCGCAGATTCATTTTTCGTAGATGGCGCTGGCGTTTTGCTTGTGCCAATCAAATTGAAATTGTGTGGGTTTTCCGAATACGGGAATTTGGCGCAAAATTTGAATTTAAAATTAAAGTTGCAGGAACACACGCAACATTTTTCTTCCCCTTCAAAAAATGTAGTAAAAATGTTGCGTGTTTTTACGTCCTGAATTTTTCTTTACTTTTTTATTCCAATTCTGACATCAATCTGACTGACTAAAAACTGACTGACAAATATTATCAAAACATTATAACAATTAAACATTTAACAAACAGATAAGAAAAAAAAACTGATAAAAATACTAAAAGAATTGGATACAGCAGCCAAAGTATGGGCTTGAATATGAACTACACTAAAACTAAAAGCATAAAAAACACAGACAAAAATATCACGATCAGAATTAACCAAGAAAAAATAGAACAAGTAGAGGAATACATAAATACTTAGGACAAATTATTAAACTAAAAAAAAAACCTAACAGCTAAATTAAGCTACCTATTAAAAAATAAATCCTTAGTATGTCAAAATGAAAGTGTATAACCATTGTATCCTTCCTGTACTTGCCTGTGGATCCCAGACGTGGACACTGACAAAGATCAATGGAAAGACAAATGTTACATGTAAAGCTAACAGATAGAAAAAGGAATGAATGGATAAGAAATAAAACAAAAGTAAGGGATGTCAGAGGAGTAGGTAAATTAAAATGAAAATTTGCCGGTCATTATATCAGAAAGAAAGACGATCGATGAACAAATGTATGGTAAATTGAAGATCTTGGGAAAATCAATTAAGTAGGGGAAGACCCCTAGATGGATGAACACGGCAACAGACAGAGAAGAAGAGAAGACAAAGAAGGCTAAATAGATAGATAGAATAGATTTTGCAATACATATTTTTAAAATAATGTTAGTTTAAAAGTCTATCATTATTTTACTGATCTAAAATATTTGTTAGGAAAAACGTACCAGGACATCTACATCGAGGCTTTTCTCTAGTTTCCAAACAAAGAGAAATTTTAAGATCATCTTACTACAGCGGAGATCTTAAATCACCCATTGTTTTGGCTTTCGGAAAGCTAGATAATGTATCGCAGGAAAAAGTTAGTGAATTTTTGGAGATACCCTTATATTCTGATACAATTCACAGGTTAGTGCTATAGAAAATAACTTTAAATTTTTACCGCACCCTTTCGTACCTGGTTCCCAAAGTGGGATCTAGGAATAGAATATTCATATACTAAACTGAAATGCTATATAGATTTGTTGCGGGTCAAGCAAAAATAAATTTATTGCACAATGCTGCTAGTTATTTTTTTGCGAATTGTTAAAAAATAATGCCCTTACTTAATTATGACATGACAGTGATTACACAACCCCTAGATATGCAACCCAACAAACTTAACAGCAGCGGACAGATGACTCTGCCGCGTCATCATTGGAACTACACGAATATAGGACAGTTGGGTTGCATTTTCAGGGCGACATCTTTGCGAATAGCCCCAAACTGATCGAATCAACAAGGAAAACCAAATGCCGCTTCCCGCAGACATTTTACTTCAAGCACAATTTACGATCAGCTTCGAATTAAAATAGCGAACCCAGAATCCAGTAAAGCATTCATATCGATTTTTTTCGACCGTAAGCCGTAGTTGAGGGAGTATTAACAATCGATGGAAATCGATTAAAAAAATAATAATTTTGAATATGGTTCTTTTAATCGATAAAAAGATATTTTATTCAAATCTAATACATCTTAAAATACAAAATCAGAAATGTTTTTATTTGAAACCGAACCAACCGAACCGGCCTGTCCGTCCCTTTTTTCTCGTGTCATTTTTGTCTGTCTATACTTGAACAAACGGGTTGTTGCCACCCTAGATTTAGCCTTGACATCCCGGTATACAGGGTGTCCGAGATAAAAGTGCACTACATGGGGTCTCTAGTGGTTGATGATCTTCTTGCCATCTCAGAATTGCTAGATGTAGAGGTATTGGGCTACGCGGATGATGTTGGAGCAATCATTAGAGACATTCCAGAGGAAGAATTCTCTGGAAAGATACAAGAGGTACTAATCACAGTAAAAGACGTGTGAGTGAAAACAAGGTCTTCATGTTCTATTTAATGGCGTATAAATTCAATATGCCGGCCATAATAAATAACAAAGTTTGCTACAAGTTACAAAAAAATAGAAAGTTTATAAATTCGCTCAAGTCATTCGATTAGCCGTGATTGCCTATACAAAACTACCTAATTTTATAAAATTTATTTTAAAGATTTACTTCAATTTTTCGAAAAACACATTTAGTTTTTTCTCGATATTTTACCCGTGCAGATATTTTAAATTTTGATACGGCATCTGATCGGGCTTAGAATAGCGCAATTTTCTTCTAATTTAACCAAAATTGTACGTGTAACCGTTTTCGAAATCCCCATGTAGTTACTTGTGTCTGTTACACTCTGTATAACAGCTTAAATAATTTTTAGAGGAAAGCTAAATTTTTTTTTGTCTGTAGAATATCCGAAATTCTTCTAACTAAAAATATCAGTGTTACTGACATATTTACCAAAGGGACTAATATAATATTGAAAGAAGTTTTGCTGACTATCTCTATCCAAATTGCCTTCTGGCACATTCTGAAAGAACTGCATGTCGTTCCAGAAAAAATATTTGGAGCTTCCTCCGGATTGTCATTGGGTAAGTAGGAAATCCGAACAAAACTCTAAAACAACCCTAAATCTTTGTAATTTTAATGTGTGGCAAGTTGTCCTCCCTTAATCAAACTAAACATTCCTCATTATAAAATGGCTAGGATTTAAAAGTTTTTTTAACATTTAAATGGTACTATTTAACAAACAGACTAACAACCAAAAATTGTAACGAGTGGCTTAGGAAAAGTAGAACCTCTATTTTACCAATGATTAAACAACCGTGTAATCATTAATTTTAGGTATTTTGTTCCATAAAATAAATCTTCATACAGTCATACAGCGTCTCCAACACCTAGATGCACCGTATGAACAGTCTAATCTCAGTTTATTAATCAATCAATTTTTTAACATGTACTTTCCAGCGCAATTTGTTATGCCGAGATATTTTGCCTGATTTGAATATGGTATCAATGTTGTTAATTGTTATTTGTATGTGATTTATATTTTTGTTTTTAAAATCAACATGAATTGATTTGGGTTCATTTAATTTTATTCGCCACTTTGTGGTCCAATTATGAACTTTGGTGACTGCATCCTGAAATGTTTCTGTTTAATCTAAAATAAAATTATATTTTAGGTGGCCTAATGTGCGCTTACGCAGATGAGGCTATAACATTGAGTGAACTATTGGAATGTGCTTTAGCAATTGCTAATGCTGCCACTTTAACAACGCAAAATAATAACGTCAATAATGAGGAATTGGAAAGCGTTATGGCAAAAAGTGCCATAGTTGGTAAGGATGTTTTTTTTTCTTCATATTAACCATATTATTGGTATAAGGAACATGGTGTGTCTGTTCGGTCCACAATAGCTCCTGAACTGCTGGACCAATTTTAATTAGATGTTCATTAAAAATAGTCTGGCAGTCAGGCAGTTTTGATTTTGACTATTTTGACAATTAACGTGATACCTTAATGATATATTCTGTTTTTATAGATTTTATGAACTTTATTTATTTATCATTATACAATATTATCTGCAGAATCAGTAATTGAACATTTAAATATACCTGAAAATATGCTTTTAATCTAAATTACGAGTATATCATTGGCCCTAATATTGAACCCTGTGGTGTTCTATTCTTTATTGGTTTAATTCCACTTATCATAATTATTTTCTTTCGGATATGTACAACATTTTTACTTTCCTAGCCCCCGTAGCAATGGCTAGAGAAGGTATTATTTTTGAAAAATAAATATTTTCAGATAACGCCGAAAATGTGTTATTTGGAATTACCAAAAAGCGTTTTGGGGTGTAAGTTTATAACCCATTCCAAAGTATCTGTTTAGTATTTAGAAATATTTTTAAATGTTCTGCAACAAGCTAGATCTCCTTCTTGTTTTATTTTAACTTTTCGCCTTGCTTTTATTATTAAGTACGAGTAGTAAAATATTTCAATTGATTTTTTAGCCAACCAACTTACCAAAGATATTACAAAAATCCTTGAAAAACCTAGAGGTCTTACCAGCAAAGTTATCTTTGGCTCTAGTCCGCCAGAAGTTTTATCATCTTACATTGTCAGTAGCTTCGGAAAGAAAAACATTTTGAAAGAAGTGATAGCATTTGAAAGATCTACACGAAGCAAATTCGTGTTTTATGAGATTGGAAATGGTGAATTAGGGAACAGCCTAAAAGAGCATTTGAGATACAAGAAGCCAGAATTATTAATAAACACTAATGGGAGCTTGAATGAATATTTGAAGTCATTGGGACGGTAAGATACAACCAACACTGGGTCTGTTTCATCAGACCGTGCGATAGTCGTAAAACCGTCCGAAAAATCCCAAAGCGCGCGCAATCCAGTACGAGGACTGTTTTAAAATGGTTTTGGTTAGATGGAATGACCAAATAACTGTCCAAAAATGGAATGCTTTTGGGGTCGTGATCGATTTAGTTTAGGCATGTGCTCATATGCGAGAGAGTTTAATTCAAAGTCACGTGACTAAAAGAAAGGGTAGGTTTGTTCGTCTCGCGTAAAGATAGATCGAAGGGAACGTATGAATTCGAGAGCACCAAATTAAAGTTGCACACAGAAAGGATTACACAATTACATAGGATTATCATAATATATTTTTAATTTTAGTTCTATAAAATGCAGATAAAATTACATTAATTTAATTTATATATACAAACTATAAACCACTACAGACTGGCTAATAAACTAAATATACCAAAAATTAAAACAAACTTGAATTAGCACATATTTTTGAGCGAAACTTGTGAAAAAATATTTATATATATTATTATTTATTTATAATATCACAAGTTTTATGTGAAATTTATATATTTATTTATTTGTATTTTGTAATTTGATTTTTACAAAATATTTGTGAAATTACCTACATAATATTATAGAAAGCGTTAATATTCACAAAGTTGTCATAATATTAAGGTGCCTTAATATTAAAATATTTGTGAAATAAGCAGGACTTTTCGTTTCTTCTCCTTTAACAATGGTTCAAGGACTTCACCCTGCAGAAATCTACAATTCATTAATAACAATAAGGTATTGCCCCCATGAAAATACACCGTTTTTTTCCAAACTACTTACTAGTTAAATCAAACAAAAATCATACACAGTAACAGTGGCGTGTCGTATAGGCGTACGAACGCCCCCCTTCCCCGCCCTTCTGCGCTTGGCGCCCCCGGCGTCCTTTGAGAAAAAATAGAAATAGTGTCATTATTTTAAAAAAAGGTTTGTAATTTATTTGACTCCCATACCTATATTTGCGCCCCTTAAGGTCTTTGCCCCCACCGACCTTTTATCCACGACACGCTACTGCACAGTAAAAGGGTAATTTTACAGGCAACGCGTTTAATTATTGTTTCGGTTTCGCAAAAAACCTCTTTTTCTTTTAATCTAATTTTTATTATTTTTTCAGAACATTTTATTTTTATTTTTAAAACTCATATTTTGGGTTACAATTGGGTATAATTGGGTTGTAGTTGTACTCAATAGGTTAAGTTAAATTTAAGGCTTACAAACTAGCTATAAACTATCAATTTGGCATAGTTTAATATTTAAATTCCAAACGCATTTCATAATAATATTTCTAATTTTAATTCAATCCTCATATTACTATCGCCCTCTGCATATTTTAATTTAAATCGCGTTTTTATTATTTTTAATAAAATTAGAATTCTAAATTCTTTTTATCAGAAGTGATGCGATTTTCCTATAGAGGGCGAAGAAACACGCCGCAAAAACAAGACAGAACCTAAAAAGAACTGTCGCCATTCACACACGCTCTCGATCGGAATATTTTAAACGATCAACGCTTTTTATAAAAAATGGTGAACTCTAAAAACCATTAAATTCCTCTAAAACTCCAAACATTGAAACTCGGGAGTGCTGGACCGCTATAGAAGACTTCTGGCGAATCTGGTGCACCAGTTGAAAGAGATCAAGACATCACCGGTAAGTCCCTCTCCTATAAGATCGCATCATTAATATTAGCTCACACATATACTATACTATAGTAGTGTGAGCTATGGTGATCCTAATTTTTTCGAGAAAAAAAAAGTTGCTCCGATTTCAAAATTTTTTATATATCTTTGCGTTTCAGATGATTTTGAATCTTTTTTGTTGCGCCGTCTGTCTGTCTGTCTGTCTGTCTGTATGTCTGTCTGTCTGTATGTCTGTAACGACCAACGCGCATAACTCAAAAACCGCTTGGCCGATTTTAATGAAATTTGGTACCTAGGCTGGGTCTTGGGTCGAGATGGTCCCATTTAAAAATGAACAAAATCCACCGAAAACAAACCAAATAAAAGGGTGGGGGTAGATTTAAAAAATTAGAGTTTTTGTGAAAATATGGCGTGTGTGATATCAAACGAAAGGTAATTGAGTCCGGACTTTAACAAAATACATTTTAGTTTTTGTTTTTTTTTAAGGGTGGGGGTAGATTTCAAAAATTTGAGTTTAAGTCAAAACATGGCTTGTGTGGTATCAAACAAAAGGTAATTTAGTCTGGAGTTGAATAAAATATATTTTAGTTTTTAGTTATATTAGCTCACACGTACACTATAACTATAGTACCTAGTGTGAGCTTAGGGGCCCATATATTGGCAGAGTATTTTTCTATTATTTCGCTCTTAAATAATCATTATATTCCAATATTATTTTTATGTCTCAATTAAATTTCACTTCAGAAAGGTACGATTTCGCGTGCGTTCGTATACCCTTCAAATGAAAGCGGAGGACTTGTTTAAATATAGTCCACTAGGCAATCTAATTTTTTGAGCTATCGGAGTGAGACAATTATAAATAATACATAAACCCACTAATTGTAAAATGTAAACAAAATGTTGAGTAAAAAGCAACTTAAGCTCAGCCGACCGGCACCAATCATATTGCAGAGAGTTGAACCAGTCATGAGGATAATACATCTGATATTAAGAGGTTTTATTCCTGCGCAGTTTAGCCTAAACTGCGGCACCCAGTTTTACCCCCATACCAGAGTGACTTTTAAAAAGGTTTTCTTGTGAAGATGTGGACAATTTTGTGAATCAAAAGCATAGGAGATATTAGTAAGAGTGAATGCGAAAAAAAAATGGGGCAAAAACTGCCATACAAATAGGTACACATATATTTCAGCAGCAGCAAATGTTTATTTTGTGTTATCTTATATTAAATTACTACTTAAAACTGTATCAAATATTGTGCTAAATAAACGTCTAATTTATTATTATTTTTATTATTAATATTATTATAACACCAAAACTGAATATTAACGTATTAAATAATACTTAATTAATTAAATTCACTTCTAAAGGTATAGTTTTTTCTACTAATAACAAAATTAGGGAACTTGGAAGAAGGAAAAATACCAATAATATCGTTTGTTCAGGTTATATGAATTCGGACACAACCCTCAACTTCACAAGCTCTACCCCAAAGTGGAGTTTCCAGTAAGTCGTTCAACTCCCATGATCTCACCCAAAATCAAGTGGAACCACAAAAGAGATTGGTTTGTTACGCACTACAAAGCCGATGATGAATTGGCAATTGAAGAAAAAGTTTGTCTCATAAGGTTGAAGGATCCAGGGTTTACATTCATAGGTGGCCATGTGATTGACGGTTAGTATTATTCAAATACCCTAGAGCCAATACCTTAGAGCATAAATTCAGGGCACACCCATGCATTTTAACGCGCGATGCTTGCACCCAGGTCCCTCTTTAATCACATTTTTTTGGCCAAATCTTTGTCCTAATACAAATGGGAAACGAGAAAGCGGAATGCGTCGAAATTTTTGCGGGGTGGTTTTTGAAAGCATTTTTAACAAACATATCGTAGCGGGCAAAAATAAAATAAAAATTATGACTAAAACACAACACATATTTATGCGTAGGTTTTCGTCCAGGATTGTAGTAATAAAAGGTACTTTTCAGCTTTTTTGGACTTTTATTTAAAATGACTAAATTAACAGCCAACGTTTCGACGCCTTCCGCATCATCCTCAGGGCCAAAATATTAGAGTAAGATGTGATATCGCATTTAAAACACGATATATTTTACAAAATTTTAAAATCAGCGTCTAACTAGCTGTCAGCCATGATGAGTGAGTACTCACACTGAGGATGACGCGAAATGCGTCGAAACGCTGTTGAATTAGTCATTTAAAAAAAAAGTCCAAAAAAGATGAAAATTACCTTTTATTATTGAAAACAATTTTATTGTAGATGAGTCGAACATCACATTATTTTTTTTGTTTTTTTAACATTAGCACAGTGGTTCTTTAATAATTTTTATAGCCCCAGCTAGAGAGGTATTATTTTCGAAGATATATTTTTTTGAGATTATGACATGGATCCATTTATTTTCCTTAATAGTGGCATACTACCCACATAAAATTTTGTTTGTAGAATTATTATTATTCTCATCCAAAAATTGGTTATATGCCCAAGCATATAATATTTAAGAATCAAAAGGAATTTTATACTTCACACTTTTGGTTTTGGTTAGTTTCCAACTTACACAAGGTAGCATCTCCAAACGTACGTTTCTGTGTTTTCACATCATCAGTGGAGAACAACATACGTAGGTAAGCCAATTTGAACCAAAACCAACTACCACAAATGAATTACCCGCATCCGTGAGATACAAGCAATCTTAGAGGTGTAACGCTATCTAGCGATGTGGCTCGGGCACTCGAAAGTTGAACCACACTGGCTCGTCTTGTCTGAGACACAGCTGCGCCATCTATAGACAAGTTTCGTTCATTGAATGTGGTTTTAAAACCACGTAATCACGTAGCAACTAAAAGGTACTGCCCAAAGCATATGCAAAGAAAGAATATGAAAGATGTGCTGTGTGTGTGTATCACAGTACACCAAGTGTGTATCGATAAACTTTAAAAATAATTTTACACTGCACACAAAGTTGTGTGTGCTTAATTCGTGAGTGTCAGAAAGAGAAGGAATAGTTGATTTTGATTGGTTTTCAATTTCCACAAGGTAGCATCTCCAGCGTACGTTTCTATGTGTTTCACGTCATCAGTGGAGAACCGCATAGGTAAGCTAATTTGAACCAAAACCAACTACTACAAATAAATTACTCGCATCCATGAGATACGAGCAATCTTAAAGGTGTGGCGCCATCTAGCGATCTGGCTCCAGCACTCGAAAGTGGAAGCACACTGGCATCGTCTTGTCTGAGACGCAGCTGCGCCATCTATAGACAAGTTTTGTCCATTGAATGTGGTTTCACGTAGCAACTAAAATGCCGTACTGCCCAAAACATATGCAAAGAAAAAAGATGAAAGATATGTTGTGTGTGTATTGACAAAAATCAAAAAGAATTTTATACTTCACACAAAGTTGTGTGTGCTTAACTCGTGAGTGTCAGAAAGAGAAGGAAGAGTTGGTTTTGGTTACTTTTCAAGTTACACAAGGTAGTATCTCCAGACGTACATTTCTGTGTATTTCACGTCATCAGTGGGGAACCGCATACCTAGGTAAGCCAATTTGAACCAAAACCAACTCCTACATATGAATTACTCGCATCCATGAGATACGAGCAAACTTAAAGGTGTGGCGCCATCCTTTTCTTTTTGACACTCACAAGTTAAGCAAACACACCTGTGTGAAGTATAATTTTTTTTTTGATTTTTATCGATACACACACAGCATATCTTTCATCTTTTTTTTTACATAATATATAAGAGTTTTTTTTTAATTGGGATCAATATATTTCAAAAACTTTTTTTTAGGAAGAATTTTATTTCCAGCCACCGGTTACTTACAGTTTGCATGGGAGACTCTGGCTCAAGTTCACGGCCTAATGATTTCAGACATGAAAATATTTTTCGAAAACTGTAAATTTAAAAGAGCTTGCACTGTGTCCAAAGAAGGCACCAAACTAGAGATGACAACTATGGTACAAAGAGGTACTTATTTTATATAAAAATATTTGTTGGTTTATGTTACATAGAAAATGACCATTTGTTAAACAGTATCTTATAGTTCACAGTTCATTTTGAAGCAAAATTTTATTTAAATACATCAACCTTTTATTTGTCATTACATACCATTGCAAGTTAAAAATCACTTTTAAAAAATTAAGTTGGGTAAGTGCTTCGCTTCCTATAGAGCTGGCTGTACGATAAGTGCTTACTCTTCGTCTTCTATTTCTTCAAGTGGGTTTTAGCCTGATTAACCAGAGCCATTCATTATGTTTCTTCTCCAGTCTTTTCTCACGATGCTTGTGCCATCTGTTCACTGCTCTAATTCATAGTTCATC
The DNA here is from genome assembly GCA_963576565.1 of Aspidapion aeneum. NCBI lineage: Eukaryota > Metazoa > Arthropoda > Insecta > Coleoptera > Brentidae > Aspidapion > Aspidapion aeneum. The sequence continues at coordinate 45,117,988 of OY755046.1, read as the reverse complement.
CATGTCCTTAGTACCAGCCCTACCAAAACGTCGTATGTTGAGAAAATTAATTCTAAGCTAAGGTCTTTACAACATAAGTTACCTACAAAATAGACCTATTAGGATTGACGTCACACTGAGGGGCACACAAACCAAAAAAGGTTACAAACAATGGTGACACTTGCAAATCTACACAGAAAAAAAGTAATACCAAGAAGATAACAGCTTTGGAGAAAGATTATATAACTATTTGCATTGGGTCAAATTTAAGACTAGATCTATTTCGCTTTTATGGATTTAAAGAAAGACAAGTGCTTGGATACGATTCTAGGATAATCCAACCTACTGTGTGCCCCTCGAGGGGTCACATGACGTCTATTTGAAAGGTCATTGAACCCAACTGGTCAACTGTAGTTCCATAGAAATCTATAAAATTATAAAGACCTTGATTTTAACCCCCATAATTTTCTAATAAGTAAATTGATCCAAAGACAAACATTGTGTTAAGGGTATTTTATGATTGTTTTATCGCCTATTGTGGAAATCGACGAAATAACGATTTCTCAACCTTAACCCACTACAGTCATCGTGGCAAGTATTTCGCGACCATATATTTTAGCTTTAATTTTATGGGGCACATTTAGTTGTAAAGACATTGACTACAAAACGTTGCTACAAACCAGTAATCGTGTGTCAATTGCGCGACTCGATCTTAACGTTGACTGCGACAAGTAAAGTTTTCGTATTTGATTTCCAGGATCAGGAAACTTTCAAGTGATAGAAGGAGGAACGACAGTTGTTTCAGGAACAATCAATAGAGACTGTTCAACCTTGACTAACATTCCAATTCCAAACAGTGGAAACACCCAACACCTACCTGTATTAAATTCTAAAGATATTTACAAAGAATTCAGGTTGAGAGGATATAATTACTCGTAAGAAAAATAAAACAAAAGTACAAGTTACCGAGGCTGCATTATATTCTTAATAATTTTACCTCGGCCGAAATAACACACCACAAGTGTTCTATTTTTATTTTTTTTTTATAAAAATATTACGAATTGAACGATAAACATAGCATAACATAAACAAAAAACCTCATACATTAATGATTAAACATTTAAAAGTTTAAAAGTAGGGTTAAAAATAAGGAACAGCCGCGCCGTATAAAAAGCATGTTCCAATAACTCATTTGTCCCAGCCGCGTTAAAGTCTAGCACTTATTAATTAAAGTCGTTGCCTTATTACTGCTGGTCTTATTTTGGAATTTCGAAGCGGAAAAAATAGAATTTAGAATTGACCATCAATGCTGGAAATTTTTCAATAAGCTTTGAAATAAACATAAGAATATAAGCGTTTGCTCCATCTCTGTGACTTTAGGCCTCAGTATAAGTATGTAAGTGTTTTTTTTTATTTAGAGGTACATTTCAAAGTTTGGACAATTGCAACATTGATTGTAATATAGCGGAAATACGATGGGATGGAAGCTGGATTACTTTTTTAGACAATATGTTACAAATGAAAATTTTACAGGTACGAGCTTAATTTTTGTAACAATTTATAACTATACAATATAGTAGCTTTTATTTGTTGATCCCAATATCCCGTAAAAAAAACATTTAAGTTAGAAAAAATAAGTTTGTGGCCGAACTCAATAGGAGGGTATTAGTAGCTCATATTCAATAAATATCCACGTTTCATATTTCCTTTGCAGACATCATTATTACCATTCATCGTCCTCGCAATATCCCAATTTTTTAAATCAGATATAAATAAATAAGGTTATTAAAGTTACACTATGGTCACTTTAAAAGAGACACTTTTCGCGTCTCACGCTTATATATTTTATTTAAACTATTTTTAATTTAATTAATTTTAGGAAGACACTAGATTGTTGTATGTTCCGACAAAAATCGAATCACTCTACATTGATGCCAAAAAACATCTCGAATATGCTCAACAGTTTGGAGAAAATCCTATGTTACCAGTTTATGTTGATAGATACACCGGAATAATTAGGTAACCAAAGTTTACTTTTTTAGGTAAATTATAACAAATTTTTAGTTGTAAGATTCATCTCTATATTCCTTTTCCTGTAACTCCGGCAATCATCTTAAAGATTATGGATATAGTTGCTCAAAAGTGTTCTATTCAGGAACACCCACCGATTTCTTAGCCACATTTTTGCTTTCCATGATTAGTTAAAGTATGGCAAATCTTATCCCTTGGGTCTATTGGCCAAGATATTACAGTTTTCCAGTTTTTATTAAGCGTTCTTCTGCACATGATTTCTTATTTTCGATATGTTTTAATGGAAAACTTTGTTATTATATGATATAATACAAAGATACTGCAGAATTTTAAAATCAATTTAATAGTTAAATTTTTCCTCGTAGCCTAAATCCTACGGGGATTAGAAATATACTTTTGACATATATTTTGCCTTCTTAAAAATCGATGGTAGTAATGTAAAAGCACTAGGTCTCTCTCTCTTATATCAATGAAGTTTTCTGTTAAACGAACGACATATCTCAACAAGTCTTTTAAATATTCAAAGCATCAATCTGAATATAGTCTAATGAATACCAAATTGATCAGGGGCGGGGTGAGCAGGGGTATTGAAGTGCGATAACAACCCTGGCCTCCCACAAAGTGTGGGCTTCGGGTGCCCGTTATAGTGGGCCCCATTCATTGTATTGGGCCATCCCACTATACTGGATTGGTTTTTGTTTTTAGGTCAGGAGGTATAGAAATTAAAGGACTGAAAGCTAGTGCCATCTCTAGGCGAAAGTATCTTGGAATTCCTGTTCTGGAAAAATATGTTTTTGTGCCAAATTGTGCAAAGCTTAAACTGGAACAGGCCGTTAGAGCTAATCTCCAAATTTTGTTGGAAAATCTTTTCAGTATTAAAGTAAAAGTTGTAGAACTTATTGACGAAGAAACGTCTGGAATGCCAATTGGTTAGTAATAAATCATGAGTAATATCAGGTTGCAGACTTTGTAGAATACGTTTAAGTCGTGGTTTCCTTTTTTTAAGAGTTCAAGACTGCAAAAACAAATTTTTCACGGTCTATGCGCAGCGTAAACCATGCACCTATGTCTATAAGACACTTTGTGCCCTCGCTACATTAAAACACATACTACCTTATAATATAAAAAAGTCTACAGATCCTTTATTTAGGCATCGCATGGTGCTTTATTGGTTAGCCAACCAAGAAACCCTAGCTCCTGTTAGGGATCTTCAAGGCCCTCCAAAAGGGTTGTACAAGAAGCTACCGCAAAACCCCAAATGATTCTTCAGGAGGCATACACTAATGAGAACGTAATCACATCAAAAAATTACCCCATTAATATTTTGAAATAACTCCCAGATAGAAAGTATTTATTTGGTTTGGTTACAATTTTTTTCATAAATTTAAGAAAATATATTTTCTATTTGTTTCGGTTTTTAGGCGAAATTATTTACGACGTTCTAGGCGATCAACCTCTTATCCAACCAGAGATAACAGTTTTCTCAAAAAATCCTGTAGAAATAAAAAATGTTAAAGTCGAAGATGGTAAATTACTCACCCAGACTGACTGCAGTTTGGTAGTTGCGTCAAAAATTTTCCAAAGAACGAACGTAAGTTTAATTAATCGTAGGCTACTTTGAGCCTGTCCCAAACTTGATGTTTTTCGAGGTTTTCATGTGTTTCTAGGAGAGATCGAAAAAAATGACCCCCCATTGCAATGCTAAATTTTTGAGAAAATTAAGGGAACGTCCTGAAATTACGTAACACTTAAAATCAGGATATTTGACCTCCCCTCCCCCCTTGTACCGCATTTTCAAGAAAAATTACATTAAAAAACATTGAGTGTAACACAAGGCCAAACCCCCTCTCCCCCCTAGAGCGTTACCTAATTTAGGGACAGTCCCCAAACTACGAGGGGCTTTTAAAAAATCTGGATTTAGCAAGGGGCTATAACTTTTTTATTTACTTATGTAAAATTTATTGTAAAATGCTTTTTTATAGATTTTTTTAAGAACCCAACTCTTAAATTGATGCTGATGATGATGATGATGATGTTGATTCATATGTGAGTGGGCTTTGCAGCCCTTCCACTGCGACCACCAGTTGGACTAGTCTTGATTTTATCTGTCACTTTTAGTTTTTTAAATATTGAATAATCCGTTTATTTCTTTTATTCTTTGCGTTTGTTTATATTACTTGTTTTTATTTTATATTTTAATATGATTACTGGGTTTAAAATATTTTAAAATGTGTAAATTAGGAATTTAATCCAAAATAGGAGTAATTAAATAATAAAAATACGTAAAAATCTATAAAGAAATAAAAAATAATAAAATATTGAGTGTGATAGGTCATTTAAAGAAAATTTTGGGCTGATATAAAAAATTAATTTAAATGATTTAAAAGAAGAAAAACTTTTTGTAATATCTTAAGAAGTAAAAGTGACTGATAATATTCAATTTGACAGTTGGATTCTTTCTAACAAAAACTATTAAAACCCAATTTACACCAAAACGATATTTTAATAAATAAAAAAGTTATAGCCCCCTCCCACAATGCAGACGTTTTGAAAGCCCGTGGCTAAAAAATTGATTGATATATCAAGATGCGGTTTTCACTTTTAAGAATACCTTAAAAATCGAGGCTCGCAAGTGGCAATCAGTTTTTTTTTATCTTCTCTAGAAATATCCCAATCAAATTGAGGAAACCCTAACATAAAAAATATACTAAAAACATAAAAAATATACTAAAAACACTTTACTTCTACACTTTGATAAGCTGATATCACATACTTATATACATCTGTACTAGGAAGGGGCGTATGGTGGATAAATTAAGGCTACTGAAAATAGGTGCCGCGCTCTCAGCACCATCTTTTTTCTAAGCTTAAAAACACATATTATCCGTTACCTTAGAATAAATACCTTTTAATTTGTTTCAAAAAATGCGAAGTAAGCAGCTACGTCAACTCAGGATAATGACTTTGTCTTCCAGAAGTTCAAAAATCCAAAGAACATTTTAAACTTTAAATCAACATTAAAAATTAACCCAAATGTTGACAACTTCAGATCACCGCATCGACAAACTGTCAACCTCATTTGAAAGCAGCCCCTTTCAAATTTTATTAAAAGCGTCTACTTTTTTAATCCAAGCCATACTTTGAGTTGGAATTAATTTGAGCCCAATATGCCGACACGCTTGTAGTAGTCATTCTCTATTAATGGTTTTAATACGCTTTAGTAAAGAATATTTATAATAATAATAAATCAGTTTATTTCTCAATCGAAAATACAAAATTAAGCATACAAAATAAAGTAATTAAAACTTGTTAGTACCTAGACGTTATCCGTATAAATTCACTATTTGAAAATATGTCAGTCTTAGGTTAGAAATATCTCAATTAGGAATTTTTAGCTGCAACTTTTCACGTTTACGTAAACACAATGAAAAGTTCGATTTTATACAAGACGAACTAACTTCTTTAAATTAAGAAAATTTGCTTTTTATCTAGAAACTATATGAGTACGTGGGTGATAGGCACGACATTTTATTTTGTTTTAGATTTTTCAGCAGGCTTTGGGTTCTATAAAAGATGATGGATTTGTAATATCGAGAGAGCCATTAGATTTTGACGTATCGAAATTTGAAGACAAAGGAATAAACGTAGTTACAGTTTTCTCTACTGACACAGAAAAACTGGTTTATTTTAGAAAAACTATAGAATACAAAAGGCCTACTTTTGTAAATGTTACCAACCAAAACGATTTTAGTGTGTGGCTGAAACATTTACAAAAAAGTACTAGAAATAAAGGAACAAATGTTTTGGTTTATTCAGAGAATCAACCATTAAGTGGCGTTTTGGGATTAGTGAATTGTATTCGAAGAGAACCAGGTTTTTTTACTATTTTTTTTATTTATATACAGAATGTCCCAAATAAAAGGAATAGCGCAACTTTTTTCTTATTTAACCAAAATTGTATCTCTTACCGTTTCCGAAATCCACATGTAGTTCCTTTTATCTGGGACACCTGGTATACAAAATTGCTTTTTTATGTATCCCAATCCACGAAGTTTTGGTACTTCAGGTGTGACTAATCGAACAAAACTAATACCCGCTTGGCTTTTAAAAGATTAACGAGATCTACTAATATCTGTTTTTACTCTTTTAACAGGTGGAAGTTCTATTAGATGTGCCTTTATGGTTGACGGTGCCCCCAAATTTGACCTCAACAACCCCTTTTATTTTGAACAATTAAAAAAGAATTTGGCTGTTAACGTATTCAAGAATAATCAGTGGGGAACTTATAGGTTAGTTACTGCTTAGGCCATTAATTGAAAATAACTGCTACAAGCGTTAACGCATATTGGATTCAAATAAACCCAAACGTATTGAAATAAAAATGTAAACGCTTTTAATAAAATTTGACTTGACAATTTGTCAATGCAGTGATTTGACCTTGCCAAAATTGGGGTTAATTTTTATTTAAATTTAAGAAGAAGAAGAAAATTGGTGGGTGTGCTTTCGGGCTGTTCGGCCGTCGTCGTTCGAAATTCGTTCTCGACGTTTCGCCATCTCGAGTGGATGGCATCTTCAGGAGATGTTGACTCTTTGGAATGCAAGCCATATGTTGGGGTTCATTGCAAATCCAATATGCCGGTTCGGTTCGGTTCATTTAGATGTATATAAGTACGCGCCTGTGTTGTATTATACAGGGCGTTCTCAGAGTTGAGTCATTAATTTTAATAGGTTGTAGAACTCGTAAAAATAAGTAATTTTACCAAAACTCATTTATAGAAAACTTGCAGAATAAAGAAGTTATTAACAATTCGAAAAATGTAAAATTTAAAAACTTTCCGCGTACAAACGATATGCTGCGGCTGCATTTTGTTGGCACTCTCCGTAAGTTAATATTATGTCCACTAGTGCATTGTTTTCATATACGTATGCCATTTTTATTGCATAAAATGCTCAAAAAACATAAATATCACGCACAGCAACTTATTTACTACTGGTCAAATTGAAATTCTCACTGAAAACCGTACAATGATGAGTATAAATGATGAGTAATTTGTATTATACAAAAAAATGAGGCATACGCAGTATCACCAATAAAAAAAACATTGACAAAAGTCAGGTCTTACAGTTGTTAAACTTTATATTTTTAGAATTGTTAATAACTTCTTTATTCTGCAACTTTTAAATAGATGATTTTTGGTACAATTACTTATTTTTACGAGTTCTACAAACTGTTAAAATAAATGACTAAACTTTGAGAACACGTCAAACTAAATAGCTTATTGTGTTATACATTTTGTCTTATTTAAAGAAACTAGTGATGTAGCAAGTCCATAATTTGTTTTGAAGTTTACATACTTTTTGCTTTCTTTTACAGACATCTCCTTATGGAAATCTCTACAGTAAAAAATGAGCACTTTTATCTTAACTCAACAGTAAGGGGAGATTTGTCCAGTCTCAAATGGGTCGAAGGTCCTTTCACTACTAATTGCAGAATGGAACCAGAAGATCTTATGATTTCGGTGAGTAAAACCTTAAGTGTTAAATCACTCTATATGAACTTCTTCAAACGTCGACCACAAGGCTTTTCCCAATGTAAATCACAATGATATGAATCAGCCTTGTCCACTACTAATTTCGGCCTTATTGGGCCATCCTTAAGTAGATGAAAGCGATGACTTCGTGTGGACCATAAACTGTGTAATACCAACAGACACAACGACTCCGAGGGATTATATCCTTACCGGCATTGAATTAAACTGATGTTGGCTATATGGTTTTCACTTTCCCCAACGACGATCAAAAGGATATTAACTATCCTTTTTTGGAACACGTTCTGACAAGCCACGGCCACAGTGATACATGCCAATCTACAAGTGGTTTCGGCCTTATTGTCGTTTTTTTCCTCTAAGTAGTTGTTTCTGTTCGTTTTACACAGCTTATGCTCCACAGGAAGCCCCTACATCCACCTGACGATGACCCGTAGTTTGTCATGACGTGTTCCAAACAAAGATGATTCATATTGTTGTAGTCGATGTTGGAGAAAGTGAAAACAACATAGTTTATTCAGTTCCCAACAAAAGCAATCAGTATAATATAATGCGGGTAGGGGTATTTTCCCTTGGAGTAGTTGTGTCTGTTGGTTTCACTCATCGCTTTATATGTTTCGGATTACTTACTGATCCCTTTATTTACCAAGCTGAATAGGCGAAGGCACACATTTTTTAATAAATTGACGTTAGAATTCCGGCTGCTCGGGGTCACACATATACCATGGTTTGTACTTGTACTAAAGAATATATATTGCAAACTACGGATGAGGGCTACTTTAAGCACTCGAAGCTATAATACAAACTCACTCTATATTAATACTTATAGATTTGTGTGATATGCAGCATTATCTATCTCACAGCTCAGCGGAAGATAGAAGACATAAATAAAATCTATATTATTATGTTTGTGGCGGATTCATTTTACAAACAAAACAACTAGAAAATTAGTGATTTTTCTTATTCTAGGAGAAACGCAGTGCTTTCTTAAATAAAACATTTTCCTTAATAGAATCTTAATACCCAGATAAAGTTTTGCTTGTAAAAAGACATTAGCTCGACATTATTGTTATGTAATTTATTATTTTTAGGTTTACTATACCGCACTTAACTTCAGAGACGTCATGACTGCTTCAGGACGCATTCAAGCTGACGTCATTTCGAGAGATAGAATAAATCAAGAATGTGTCCAAGGACTTGAAGTTGCTGGAAGAACACTAAAGTAATAATGCAAAATTTTACATTGAGATTCGAAAACTTTATATCTTGTCTAAAAGCAAATTAATTTGTTTATTTTCTGTGGAATCATACTTGAATTAAAAATATCAACAAAGAGATTTCCAAGGGTTTATTTTTTCTACATACTTATATCTTTTAAAGACATAAATCTAATTTATTTTACCTTTAGTGGCAAAAGAGTGATGAGCATTTTCTCTCAAGGAGCAATGTCAACAATACTAAAAGGTGACAAGTACCTAACATGGGAGATACCTGACAGTTGGTCGATGGAAGAGGCCGCTACGGTACCTGTTGTATACAGCACTTGCCTGTTTGCGTTGGAAGTATGTTGTTTTTTTGCAGATAGTTTTATACATTTTATAACTTTAAATATATTGTTCAGTATTCAACAAACCAAGAAGTAATTTATTACTTTTATTTTATTCAATTTTAATAGATTTTGATCCAAGTATAATTTGTTACAGTGTGGTAAAATCGCTCGTGGTCAAACTATCTTAATCCACTCAGGCACGGGCGGCATTGGTCAAGCAGCCATAAATATAGCTTTGCATTATGGATGTACTGTATTTACTACTGTTGGTACCCAGGAAAAAAGGGAGTTTTTAAAGAACAAATTTCCACAACTAACAGGTGGGCAAGTACATCAACTTAATACTGTATTTAACTTTCATACCAAATTCAATTTCTCAATATTATCACACATAAATCTCTAAAGATTTGCCTTATATTAATCGTTTAAATGTGCTTAATTTCTAATGCCTTTAAAGAAAGGTTGTGCTCGTATGCACGGCGTATTCAGAGCCTACCTGGTTGTAATCTAGAAGAAGGCCCTGCTATGATAAGGGTTGTGCAACTTATTTGTAGATAGCTATTAATAACTTATTGATGATATCCAATGCACTCATTTTGTTTAGATTCTTTTTTTAAAATAGATGTAAAAAATTGTCCCAAGCTCTTATCACTTGCTCTGCTTAAGTGACAATTGTTTAGAGTTGCATTCTCAGTGCCACTTTCTTTTTACGGCTCCTTGTTTTTGTAAATTCAATAACCTCTTATTTATTCTTGTTTATCAGACACATACCTAACTAGATTCGCTAAGAGCATACGATCGTTAAAAGAAGAAATAATCAAAAACAACATCCACCACTACCAAAGATCGGTTGTGTGTTGATCTACTTGATTTGAACCGGTTAAAAAAACTAATGTGTGTATGTCTCCGGTAACTCTAAAATAGCAATCCCAATTAATATATGGGACAAAAGTAAACAAGAGAAAATGTGTAGTAAAGGAGATTACGTCCCAATTTGTATATGGGACAAAAGTAAACAAGAGAAAGTGTGTAGTAAAGGGGATTACGTCTTAAAACCAAATCAAGAGAAAAAATTCTACTTAAACCACAATTTATACACTTGAACCTGACTGAACACAAGACCGATGTAGCAGCCTTAAAACCAATTAAAAGAGTTTCGCAGAAAAAAAAAGATATAATTAATTACAAAATGTTAGAAAGCATTGGTCCAGCAGCCAACGGAATGTTGGCCTAGTCAGGTTTTGCATGAACGATGGAAAAATAAATTCAATTAGCAAAAAATCTGCCTATCCACTACTCAGTATAGACGACATTGCTTCATAATTGGTAGGGGCAACATTTTACTAAGCACCAGATGTGCTATTTGATTACTGGTGAGTTTCTGTAGATAAAAATCCAAGCAATACAGAATTTGTGGCTCAACGGAAGGTCGGCCTACTAAGGTTTTGCATGGAATATCGAAAGATAAATTAAGTTAGCATAACATCTTCCTCTCCACTGCCCAATATAGACACCATTACTTCATCTGCATACTTGGTGGGGGCAAAATTCTTTTCAACATTAGATCTGTTATTTGGTTACTGGTAACTTCTGGTAGAAGAAAAATCCAAGCAATATAGCATTTGTAACACAAGTACACAAGTCTTACAGATTTAACATTTTGAGTTTCGGCCTTTATGACGCCTTACTCACCTTCCAAGAATAAACTGTTTAAAGCAAACCTAGACGGCCAATACTTAAGTATATTTTGACGATGTCATAATCTATTTCAAAACAGGATAAGACAACCTAGAAAGATTAAGAGATGGTTTTTAGCGATGACAATCTGAGGTTGAAGCTTAGCAATAATCACTGAAAAACCGAAAAAATCTAAATATTGGGCTGTAAAGTTAACAGTGATTGTAATAGACCAGATTAAAAAAATCCAATGTATCAAGATTTTTCCCAAAAAAATCAGTTAAATTATTTATATTAATATTTTTCACTTAACTAGTTATAGTTTTTAGATCGTGTCTTTACTAGCCATCTTTTTTATGATGTAAAAAAAAACATTTTATTATCTTTACATTACATTAGCACCTCTTTTTAAATAATAATTTACGTTAAATGGTTCGCTTTTTTATCACATTTAGCTGTATTTTTTTTTATTGTAGATAGAAATATTCATAATTCCAGAGATATTTCATTTGAAGTGGCAATCAAGAAAATGACAAAAGGTCGTGGAGTGGATATTGTACTGAACTCTCTAGCAGAAGAAAAATTGATCGCTTCAGTAAGATGTCTTGCTAAAGGTGGAAGATTTTTGGAAATTGGAAAATTTGATTTGGACAACGATAATGAAATAAATTTGCTTCTGTTTCAAAAACAGGCTAGTTTTCAAGGTGTGTAGATTAGTTCTAACCATATCGTCTTAATAGAAACATGTTGAACATAACTTTTAAACAGGAAATATGATAATAATAGGCAAAAATCCGACATTATCGTGAAACGAGTTTTAAAGATATCAATCAGTCCAGTTAAATTTTTTGAGAGTTTTAAAATCAGGGTAAAAGTAGGTTAAAAATGTAACACAGTTTATTTTACCAATGAAAATTTACTAAGATTCAAAATACAAGGAGACAAAAAGCTTGTTGCGAATAAGGATTACAGACACAAGCAAGACATAGACAACAGGAGAAATAAAAATAGTACTCAGTTGCAAGACCAAAGACCTAGAAGCAGATGGCCGATAAATATTTAAGGATCGTGTAAGTGAGAAACTTAAAGAGAGTTGCCGGGGGTATAAGATGAAGCAAGGCAGTCAAAGAAGAAAAACGCATTATTATCGTGTAGTGCAAAGGGAAGAAGAAGCTCCAACTTCTTGCTTAGCATCATTTATTTTAGGTGTTATGTTGGACAAGCTTTTTAACGCATCACCTGCAGTAAAGCGACTTTGTCACAAATGGCTTCAAGAAGGATTGAAGGCTGGTTATGTCCAACCTTTAAATAGAACTGTGTTTAAAATGGAAGAGGCTGAACAAGCTTTTAGGTACCCAATTAAATTATAATCACCGCTAAGATGTAATAGAAAGACACATTGTTATGATCTTTATACCCTGAACACGTAAATTAATATTATTCACACTTTAATTATCTATTTTAGATTTATGTCGTCTGGAAAACATACGGGTAAAGTTCTTCTTCAAATTAGAAAGGAAGAAAATCATAAGATTTTAACTCCAAAATTAAAATTATTTGAAGGGCTTCCTAGGTAAGCTTCATATTTTTAATATGGCTCATCTTTAGTTAAGTATAACTGAAGAATTAACACAATTTAATAATTAGAGGCACCAACATTTTTTTAAATTTTAGATATTACTGCAATGAAGACTACACTTACATCATCTGTGGTGGTCTAGGAGGCTTCGGTCTAGAACTTGCTGATTGGTTGACTTTAAAGGGCTGCAGAAAGCTCGTGATCGCTTCTAGAAATGGAATTAAAACTGGATATCAAGCATATAGAACAAAGTAAGCATATATAAAAAAATAATATATTTTCTAACTTTGTCCTTTTTAAAACTTGTATGCACTCCTAAATGGAGCACATATTATAACAATATCTATTAAATAGCTAACAGTTGGTTTTGTGAATCTTTAGTAGTTACATCTTACATGTAAGTTTTGATTGTAGTTTTGAAAAATAGCATAATGAACCCAGAAAGCTTGGTTGTTATTTAAGAGTCATGCAGAAAAATATTAACCAAAATCCTGTTATAGTTGCTAATTTTTTTTAAGTATCTGGAAATCATATGGCTGCTCTATCGAAATATCCACAGAAGACATCACAACTCTTGAAGGATGCACAAATCTGATCAAAAAAGCGAACACACTTGGCAGTGCACGCCATCTTTAATCTAGCAGTTGTGTTAAGAGACGCCATCTTAGATAACCAAAGTGAGGAATCGTTCAATGTATCGTTTGGCCCTAAGGCCAGGGCTACGGAATACCTGGATAAGGTTACCAGGGAATTATGTCCTTTGTTAAGGTACGAAGAAAAATATTATTTATAGTTTTATTAATATGACTGAAAAATACCTTAAAGATTAATAATATTTTTGTTTATTTTAAACAAATATTTGAGTTTTAGTTTTAACTAAAAAAATCTTTTGTTTTTGTTTTTAGGGACTTTGTAATATTTTCATCAGTATCCTGTGGTCGTGGAAACCCTGGTCAGTGTAACTATGGAATGTCGAACAGTATTATGGAGAGGATATGCGAAAAAAGACGAGATGAAGGGTTGCCAGCTCTAGCCATTGAATGGGGTGCTGTTGGAGAGGTATTTCTTTGTTTTACTTATTAAACTTTCTTATTTTGTAGTTTGTTTTTTTAATTTTAAGAAATATATAATGAAATGTTATCTGCAAATGCCCGGGTGTCAGAAAACCTTGAGCGTATAGTCCGACGAAAATGGACATCACCGGCATTAGGGCCCGTATGGGGGTTTTCATTTATTTTTTTTATTTAAGAAATTAAAATATTATGGTTAAATAGTGATTAAAAGATTACTAATAAACATTTAATTTGATAATGTGAATGCCCGAGAGATAAAATCTCTGCTAAAATAATCATCAATGCCTTTTCCCCATTTATAAAGGGAAAAAGAAAAACATTTCCATTACAGCAAGTCCAATTTTACATGAGGTTAACACAACATAATAGTATTAATAACTATCCTTAGGACTATGGGGAATGTTAAAGTAGGCAAAAACTTGCTTTTGTTAAAAATCTTGTTGTTTTTTAATTAAAAATTAAGAGAAAATTTGTATTTTTCAAGTGATAAATCTAACAATGTTAAATAAGTTTGCAATTCATTATAATCAAAAAAAGTTTTCTTGTTTTTTTTAATGTATAGGTTAAGAAGATGTGTCAAATAACCTGGGCACCTGGTCTTAATTTGTCAATTTTTTGATTTTTTTTATGAGCCAATAATTTTACAAAAAAATTGAGATAGATTTTTGAACATATCTAAAGACCCTTTAATAAATAAAGAAAATATTAGTTTTAAACTACAAAAAATTGATACTTTTAGACTGGGTTTTTGGGTTTTTTATAACTTGAACCCTGAATTATTACATTTTTTGTAATGCATAATTTCACAAAATTTGGATTGTTGTGTTGCAATTTTTAATGAGGTTCTAACAAAAAATCGAAATAAATGGTATTTATTAAACATAAAGGTTTGATACAAAATGTAATAGGAATTTTTCTTCTCTTTGGTGCATCATTTAAATAATAACTGTCTGTATATTTAGGTTGGTCTGGTAGCTGAAATGCAAATTGACAACTTTGAAATGGAAATCGGAGGAACTTTGCAACAACGAATCTCGAGCTGTCTACAAATCATGGACGATCTTCTTCGACAAGACGAGGCTGCAATCGTTTCTAGCATGGTGGTTGCAGAAAAAAAGTCTGGCCCTGGCGGCGCCGATAATATTGTAGATGCGGTTGCTAATATTTTGGGTAAGATACCGCCTCTTCTAAACTTAAACTTCTATAAACGTCCCCTGAAGAAAAATTGTTTTTAGTTATTAGTCCTACGAAGTTTTAGCCAAAAGGATTCAAAATTAGGTTAATTTTGCCACATGTGATAGCACTTTTATTAAAAATAAGGTGAAGAGGAACAGACAAGCGAAATATTTTTTAAATGTAAATGCTGTAACAAAGATTCTAGGGATACCATTCAATTTGTTATTGGCTCATTAGTTTATAAGATATATTTAATTAAAGATGATAAAATAAGTAATATAAGTTAGAATATAACAGCGCGACAGAGTAGACAAATTGACTGTCATTTTAATATTTTCGTTCAAAATTTAAAATAACATCTGATTTAAAAATTATTATTTTGACAGTCAGTTTGTCCACGCTACCGGGTTGTTGTGTTAAAACTTCTATTACTCATTTTGTCATCTTTTTTTGAAGATATCTCATAAACTGATGATGAAATAAATCGTATTTTTTTGTTAGAACTCTCAAAATGTTTTTTATTTTTTTTTCGTTTAACTTAAACCGTTAAATTGTTAACAATAAAAACGTTGTATAAAATTAGATTTTTTAAATAACCTTATTTCAATAACGGCTTAATTTGTAAAGTGTAGGAGATTTACAATTTTTGAATGTATTTAAACCTTTGCGATATTTATTTATTTTGTTAGTTTCCAAACCCAAAAATTTTTGAATTAACAATTTTTTGCTCTCTTATAATAAAAGCAGTATACCTGATCCTTATGTTAATATCACCATTTTAATACACCCTATATATTTTTGGTTTGGTTTAAGCGATTTACCGAAGGCCAACGATTTGACAATTCTGGGAACTAACCTATATACGGCTAACAAACAATATCTTAAACATCACCTTTTAAAATACAGCTGACTTTTTTAAGATTGCGGTCTATATTTTTATAGGCTCTTGCCTCAGTTCAAGAATAGTAACATAAAGTCTTATTCTAAAACGAAAAAACTTTTTAAGATCAACAATTATAAAATTATATTACATCTGGATTAGTATTTACTCTTTAAACTATTTCATAAGTATATACTTTTTATACATTACTATTTTAGGTGTTAAAGACCTGAAATCAATCAGCATACAGGCTACATTAGCCGAGGTTGGTATGGATTCAATGACAGCCGTCGAAATGAAACAAACTTTGGAAAGAGAATTTGAAGTTTTCTTTACTGCTCAAGATATTAAGAGTATGACATTTTCTAGGTAAGATTGTAAGGATAACTCATCTATTAACTATCCGGAATGAAACATAACGTAACCTGAAGGCTGCAGATTGTTAAAATGTATTTGGAATTAAATCATTTGGTACATTTCATAAACTTAAAGTAGTAGATTTAGAAATTTTATATCAAAATGATGCCAAGTTTGAAGAAGAAAAAAAAGAAGAATACTTTTATCCCGTAATACGAGGCCCCAAATACAAGCTACTACATGAAATAGTGAAGAAAAAAAAGACGAAAATTTGTATAAATTTTAATTTTAGATTAATTGAAATTCAAGATGAAAAGAACAATGAAAAAACTGCCGATGGTACTACCAAAGAACGAGCTTTGGCTGGTATGGATATGATTCTAAGGCTTTTGGGTGACCCCAATACGGCTAATATTCCGGTGTTGCCAATTCAAGGTAACAATTTTCTTTTTTTTGTTTAAAAGTTATAGTAGTTGAGTAACAACAAAATTTCTGTCTTGAATTGTCTTTATTTATTTTAAATACGACATTTCGGTTAGTAAGTATCTCTAATTGTTTTAAAGTTTGGACTAACAATCCAGTGGCTAATAATAGGCTACTATTTATACTACTTGTTATAGGCACTTAACTGTTAAAGCGCGGCCTGTTAATCCTAATATGCTAGTTTTCTATAAGGAGGAGTTTCCATATTAGTGTAGCTGGCTCCTTATAAAAAGTTTAGCTCCAGACCATTGAATACTTTGCTTTCATCTGATCAATAATTGTTTACTAAACCTGATTTTTCAATATTCCCTTATTGGGTCTTTTTTTGATGTTCCTTTACTCGAACCTAAATACGGCCTTTTGTTTCTCTTACATACATACAGGGCCGTATCTGGACCAAAATTTTAGGGGGGTTAGGTTAACTACAATTTTTTAATGGGTTTTAATGATAAAAAGTTAAACTTAAAAAACACATTCCTATCTATTTAGGGAGGGGAATTGAACCCCCAAAACCCCCCCTCAGATACGGCCCTGCATACATATGATTTACTACACTCAAACGGGTTTCGGTAAATGCATCACTTATTATTCAAGGCATTTTTCCGTTTTGTCTTAGTTACAAATCTTCTTATCGTGTTTCCCGATAAGAATACTGTTTTAACTTTGTAGTATATGGCTATTCATCTATGTCTTTAGAAACCCCTTAAACATATGGAATATAAATAACACCCAACGGAATACTATTCTAAGAATTTGCTACGTTTGGTTTGTTTCTAATCTTAGAGATCGTTAAGTTTATTAATTTCTCGGGATAAGCATTTTGTTGAAAGTCCCTTTTATTACTGCACATATTTACAGCTCTTAAATACTTCTTATGAATCCTTTTTTCGTAACCACAGAGCGATGTGTGTAGGTTTCCTTTATACAGTAGTTTGAATTTTTAATGTCTATTTGTTTGACAAGAACATCCAAAAAAGAAAAAGCCAAATCTCCTTTAATTTCTATTGTGCACTTAATTATTGGTCGAATACGGTTAAGATGGTGCAGGAAAATCTGAAGTTCTTCGTTATTTTTCCGCTATATAATAAATGTGTCATTGTTGTATCGTAATCATCGTTTTAGCTTTATTCTTGCTGTGTTAATGTGTGGGTTCCTCGAACCACTTCATGTAGATGATTGCTACCATTGGCAAAAAACAGATCCATTATGCTCTACACCGATAATGTTGTTCTCTGGCGAACTGTATCATCAATTTGAAGTTTGTTAATTAAATTTGGTACCATGTGCTGACTTAATCTTTACTTTGTTTCAGGAAAAGTTACTGAGAGGACAGATAAACCTACTTTGATTCTCTTTCCGGGTATCGAAGGTTTCGTTACGGTTTTGGAACCGTTGTATACAAATGTTGAAGCAGAGCTTGTTGGGCTTCAGTTTTGCAACGATACTCAAGCAGATACAGTTGTTGGAATGGCAAATAATGTTTTACCGGTATGTATACACGCATTTAAAGAAAGTAGATACCTAATACTATAGACTAATTGAAAGTATGTAACAAAGTTAAAGAGGTGCTAATATGGAAAATAAGCAAGCTAAGTTTATTCGTTGGCGTCTA
The DNA here is from genome assembly GCA_963576565.1 of Aspidapion aeneum. Taxonomy (NCBI): domain Eukaryota; kingdom Metazoa; phylum Arthropoda; class Insecta; order Coleoptera; family Brentidae; genus Aspidapion; species Aspidapion aeneum. Next base: position 45,100,046 of record OY755046.1, on the reverse strand, counting down.
AGTGATGTCATTCAAATAGCTGGTTTGGAAAAGTTTTGCTACCTTTTTCTGCAGAACGTTTATTCTTCCAAGATATAGGTACAAAAAAAAGATCAAATTACCATTAAGAAATAAATCTTTTAGTTATTGTTTTATATTTTAACTGCACTTTGCAAGTCATCCAGTTAAGTTCACATGACTGGTCAAATTTTGTAGGCAACCTGTGTAAAAGTATAAAGACCCTGGGTCAAATCCAAATACATTAGAGCATAAATGCTGGTTTAGAAAATCGAAACTTGAAACAATCATATCATGCTTTGGAAACAATGACAAATCTAAATTCGCAGACACAAATTTGGGCATAGGTGTGTTTTGTCACGTAAACATACATTTTGCGCTGTTTTACGTATGTCGTGTAAAGTTATGTATTTTCTGTGGAAAATGGGAAATAATTCACTTGAAACATGTGCGATTTATGGATAAATGTCCGGGAGAAGTAAGCGAGTGCCATTCCATTGTATTTTTCTTTAGAATTTTTTAAATAAAGTTAAGAGTGGTTTATAGATGCCATTAAACCATCTTCATGGTGTCCACAATAAATCTGCACAATTAGTTAAAAAAACTAAAATTTAATCCGCAATTTGATAAACTTTCATCCAGTCAACTGGCATCTAGAAAAAAAATATTAGATATATCCTTACATTTTTGACAATTCTTAAATATTCTAACGACGTAACAGAGTATGTTCCTAAACCACCAATACTGACGCATGCGCAGTAACCGACATCCTGTCTACCCGAAAAAAGAAGATTAAGAATTAAATAGCGTGGCTCAAATCCTATCCGTTTATGTTCAATAATCCGTGATCAACATACGTTTTTATTTTTAGTTTATTGAAGAAAAAGTTTCAAAAAAATCTTCGGTCTATTTGTTCTCGTATTCTTTTGGAACGGTCGTAGCCTTGGAAATATTACATATTCTAGAATCCAAAGGATACCTTGGTAACTTGATAATTGTCGATGGATCTCCTGATTATCTTAAGAGTCTAACCAAGGTTCTAGAAGTTGAGTCAGATGATAAGCTCCAGACAAGTTTGGTGATCCATCGTATGTCTATGTATATTTCGTTTGATATCATTAGCAAACATATGGTAAGTTACAAATTATGTAAGATCTGTAGGTACACTCGGTTTTAAGAATAAGCCCACTTGATAACAATGCCACGTCGACAATGTGGCCCCCCTCGTCCTTGATTTTTTTTACATTTAGAACTCCACCCAAGTAGCAAGCGGTCATCAAATGACGTCTTCTTTATGTCAAGAAGTGGTCATTTGGTCTAGGTCTTTAATCATTTTTTGAACGTCTTTTCGCCGTGTAGTTTTTGAGGTCCTAAACACGTCATCACAAACTTTGAGGCCTTCGAAGCTTTGCTTCGAGGTGTAGATGTCTAGGTCCAGCTTTAGGTCTATTTTGATTAGTACCACGATACACTAACACACTGTGTGTAAGCGCACATCAATATATACCGGGTATTACGATTGATTGTCACTTCTCGCTTTCCGTGACGTTAGGTAGATGACAATATAGACAAATAGGCATTTAGTTAATGTTAAATGATGCTTTTATGATCGGTGTTTTTATGGTCGGTGTTGCTGACTTACCGTGTGTTAAAGTATCGTTCACAACATCCTCCAGGTCTACCTTCGGTTTTCCCAATTGCAGAGAGTATTTTATATATTTAGACGAGTTTTAAAAAAAGTCATAAAGACGTCACTTATATTCTGTTTTAGTCCAAAATGCGTCATATTACTGACGTCTTAAAGACGTCTGAAAATAATATCATTTTGCGTGTGTTTTTTGAGTGTCATAGAAACGTCAGTTACACCTCAGGTTAGAGACGTAATAGGTACCTGGGCACTGTAACCAAAGGAGAGGGCCCCTCACGCTCAAGAACTAAATAAGTGAGCTTTCTAACCAAGTCAAGCTTCTGAACCTCACATGAACTATTTACTTTACAAAAGCAACCCTCTTTTCAAAATTTATTACTAAATGGTTCATGGACAAAATCGTTGGGATTATAGCTTTCATTCAATGTGTTTGCACTTCTTTGTTTTTTTAGACCGATCTATTTAAGTGCAACACCTTCGACGAAAGGATCAAGTTGGCACAGAATATTGTAAAGAATAACACCGGCACCCTGCATTCGCCTGAGTACCAACGCGACTGTGCTTGGTCCAGTTACAAAAGGTTAAAGGCTTTGGTCGACTACGAACCCAACTACAAATTAAAATCGATGATTACTTTAATAAAGTAAGTACTTTTTTTGGTTACAATAATTAGCAGTTCTTATATCTTACTTCTCTTCTTGTTTATTGCTGCGCAAAATAGATCTGTGTTAGTACATGGAGTAGTGCCGATACAGATTTTCTAAAATGGAATATCGAAATAGGATCTTCATGAGCAACTTTGAAATGGTATATAGAATTTGTGCGGTTCAAAGAAGATCAGATTTATTGCTGCAAATAAGGGACATCAAGCGGTTGGTTTTAGGTATTGGCAGGTCGTTACTTACCTGTCACTACTTTACAACTCCCCAAGTCTTATTCGTTATTTAATAATTAATCGATCTAACGGAGTTATTGCGATTCGAGCCGTCGAAGATCTTTGTTTAAAGTTAAAGGATGCAGATAAAATGTTATCTGTATGGGGCTAAAAGCTGTATTTTGTAACTAAATCAAGTAACTCGGACTACAAAGGTTCGGCTCTAAAGGACAAAAATCAGCTGCAGGCTCTCTCTTAACCACGGTTAACGACGTTAACTTTATTTAAAAAAGTGTCATCCGCCCGTATAACGGTTACGTAATCGCGAGTACCCGATTTATTACTTGTTGTAGGAAAAAAGCCCGAAACTTTAGTACGGTGAGGCTACGCCTCACCTCACCGTACTTTGGTCTCGCGAGTCCTGCCCTGGTTAACTTACTTCGATTCTAGTTATAAACTTTTATTGCTAAATTGCATTTATTTCTATTGACGTCAATTGATCTTGTCCAAATAATTAATACCTATGGATATAGAGAATAACTGGGAAATATTGAATTGCCGTTAAGCCCTTGTGCCTTTAGGATTTATATTTTAGAGCTAAGTGCACCTTCGTGACAATATTGCAGAATGCTACGAGTTCTTTACTCCGAATTGCATTAAAAATAATGCACTGGGGGTAAAAAAATTAGAGTTCTGGTAAAAATATAACTTTTTTTTACGGGTATGCGCACTCGCAAGGAGATCCCTATCACGTTCGAGAAGCGGCAAGTGCGCGGAAATGTTGGTGCATGTTGCTTTTGAAACGGTTTAGTTTGTAATCTGCAGGGAAAACTGTCGCAGGAAGTCCATTCCACAGCGATGCTGTTCTCCAGAGATACGATTTCTGATTTAATGAGGCTCTTGGTGCCTCTATCTTGTCAGTAAATTGATGGTTACCATCTGTTTGACGTTTTCGCCTAGTAGGTGCTACTCCCGGGGGATCATAGGTGCCAGCTCTTCAGAGCATTTTCCGTGATAATACCTGTAGAAGAGAGATAGATCACACACAGTTCTTCGATGTTCGAGACTATCCAAGCTACGGGTAAGTGCGGGGTCATTGATCAGCTTGATAGCTCGTTTTTGCACGGTGTTCAAAAGCATTAAGGTTCGTTTGGGTACCGCACTCCATATATGTGAGCAGTACTCCATAGTTGGTCGAATCTAGGCTTTGTAGAGTGTCAACAGTTGGCTTGGTGTATACAGATGTCTTGTGTTTTAGATGAAGTTTAGTACCTAAATTTAGTAATGGACCCACTTAAAAATAAATATATAAAATCCAGCGCACATAAACCAAAGGTATGGGGGTTGATTTAAAAAATTAGGGATTTTCTAAAAATATGACTTATGTGATACTATATTAAAGGTAACTGTGCATGAAGATCAAAAAATATATTTATATAGATTTTTTGTTCAGTGGTGTTACACTAGGAAGAGAATCCCCCTTTGGACGGGTCCCCGGGTGTCGCATAGAGGGTTTTTTTGCGGACCAAAATGGGTAAAAATTACATTAAACATTAATTGTGTGAGCTTAGGTCACCAAAAATTGGCAGAGTATTTTACTGTTTTGTTTTCAAGATATTAGCATTTAAAATCATACCTAAAATACAAAAAGACGATCTCTTGAGGCGTGCTCGTATTGTTTTCTATGATTTCATATTTGTCTATAATTTTTGAAGAAAAATGGACCATTTAATGCGTAATTGTACTTAAAAGTTTTTGACTTTTTTAACTTCCTTATTTTAAGCTTCGTGGGTATTTATGAGAAATATTTATATCCTGCAAAGTGTTATGTTGGATGATTTATACAAAAATTTACTTTGTCAATTTGTGGAATTCCTTAAGTTGTTGCATCAGATAATGGTATTAATTTTCTGTGCTAATTGAGTATTAAATTTTTATTGTGTCGCAAGGCAGGATCTACAAGAAAAAGAAATACTAAATCCATCTTTATTTTTAGGCCAACTTACACAAGTATCGAACTGACCGACCATGACTATGGTCTGTCAAAGATATGCGAACATCCCGTTGACGTGAGAGTGTTAAGCGGAAATCACGTGACCCTTCTGGAAAATCCTGAAGTAGCTTCCGCAATCAATGAAATCATAAGTAATAAAGCAAATATTCAGAAATCAGAGGAATGTGTTAAAAACTGCAAACCAGAGTTGATTATGAATGCCAAAAGGGTTCCAAATGGAGTACAATGTTAATAGGTTTTTGTGTTTAAGTGTAATAAATATTTTTAATAAATAATTGTACACTGTTCAGAGTGTCCCAAATTTGATATTTTCGGGGGTGTTCAGTTGTTTTTAGGGGAGATAGGAAAAACTGATACCCTTTACGATGCCCAAATTTCAAGAGAAGTAGAGGGCCAAACCGAATCTTGATATAGCAATCTGTTTTCACAACATCTTCATTTTGGGGGGTCTATAACTTTTTTATTTATGAAAAGTTTGTTTTTGTCTAAATAGCTTTATTATAATTTTTTACTTGAAGAATTGACAGATGTAAACGGTTTTTATATATGTTTCTTACTTTTTGAGATATTGCATAAAGTTTTTTTTTCTTATGGAATTTTCTTTTTGTTCGATTTTTAAAATCAGCTTAAAATTTTCTTTAGTTTTACACTCAATATTTTAATAAAAATTGTTTAAATATTTTTGTTTTTTTAAATATAATTTGATTATTTTAAAATATTTTTAACCCAGTCCTCAAATTAAATTATAAAATAAAAACAAAAATTAAAAAAATACTTATAATAATAAAAAAAAAATTAAAAAATATTAAGTGTGATACGCCATCATTTAAAAAAAAATTTACGCCGATTTCGAAAATCGATTAAAAAGATGGTAATTCTATAAGAAAAATAACAGCTTCATATCTCAAAAACTACAAGAGACAGATAAAAACCATTTAAATATGTCAATTCTTCGAGAAAAGATCTACAAGAAAGCTTTTTCTACAAACAAAAATTTTATAAAAAATAATTTATAGACCCCTTCCCAAAAGGCAGACTTTTCAAAAACACTCTTGGCTATATCAAGATGCGGTTTTAATTTTTAAGCTATTTTTGAAATTTCAGCATCGCAAAGAGGGGTCAGTTTTTTTCTGTCTCCCCTAGACATAACCGAAACCCACAAGAAACTTCGAATTTGAGACACCTTGTACACTGTGGCAGGCAGGTATTTCTAGGGGATAAAAAATTGACCCTATTTTGCGAGCTACGATTTTCAATTAAAGTGAAAACCGCATCTTCATATAGCAAGCTGTTTTTAAGCTACAGGGGATTATTAAAGTCTGCATTTTAGGAGGGGGCCTATAACTTTTCCGTTTTGTTGTCAATTGTTATTTAGTAGGCTTTTTTTTATAAAGAATTAATCAAATGTCCCTTTTAGTTTTTAATGAATAACCTTCTGTTTATTTTATTTTTAAAATCAGCTTCAAATTTTCTTTAAAATGACACATCACAATTTTTTATTTTTTAAAAATTTTTTACCGACATACTTGTTCTAATTTGTAATTTAATTATTTTAAAATATTAACGCAGTTAACAAAAGAAAATATATATTATCAAAACAAAAAATTTAAAAAAATACAAAGAATATAAAGAAAGAAAGGGGCCATTCCTTAAAAAATAATAAAATTTTATGTAATATCTGAAATAAAAATTATAAAATTACATCTTTAAAAATACTCTGCCAATATATGGGCCCCCAAGCTCACACTAGGTCCTATAGTTATAGTGTACGTGTGAGCTAATATAACTAAAAACTGAAATATATTTTAGTCAACGCCACACTAAATTACCTTTTGTTTGATACCACACAAGCCATGTTTTCACTTAAACTCTAATTTTTGAAATATACCCCACTCTTTTCTAGAAATAAATTAAAATGTATTTTGTTTAACTCTAGACTCAATTACCTTTCGTTTGATATCACACACGCCATATTTTCACATAAACTCTAATTTTTGAAATCTATCCCCACCCTTTTATTTGGTTTGTGTTCGGTGGATTTTGTTCATTTTTAAATGGGACCATCTCTACCCAAGACCCAACCTAGGTACCAAATTTCATTGAAATCGGCCAAGCGGTTTTTGAGTTATGTGCGTTGGTCGTTACAGACAGACATACAGACAGACAGACAGACAGACAGACAGACAGACAGACAGACAGAGACAGACAAACAGACAGACGGCGCTACAAAAAAGTTTCAAAATCATCTGAAACGCAAAGATATATAAAATTTTTTAAAATCGGAGCAACTTTTTTTTTCTCGAAAAAATTAGGATCACCATAGCTCACACTAGTATAGTATAGTATGTGTGAGCTAAAAATTGTCAAAAAGCACTGTGTACTAAGAAAACCAAGCGACGCAAGTCGGGTTTAGTTTTTTTCGATCTGCCCTAGAAACACCTGAAAGCCCCCAAAATATTAAATTTGAAACAATCTGTACAACTGCTCAACAAAGAAAATATAACAAGATAGTTAAGAGAGTTAAGATTTTGCTGCGCAAAATTATTTATGAAATAAATTATAACAATTAGACGTTTCGTTTAATTTATTAAAGTCCTTTCTAATTAAGTTACCTTTTAATACTATTCTGCTTTCCTGTTTATAGCAAATAAATATATAAACAGGAAAAGGAGCTGTTAGAAAAACAGAGGCATTTAATGCGGTGCTAAAGCATTCCATTTGTTGCTACATAACTCACTCACGCGATGGGTTAGATTAATTTAGATAAGGTGACAAACCAAACCATCAACTGGTAACGTCAACTGATCTCACGTAGATGTTCTGGTAAAGTTTTTGCAATACCCCAAGTCCCTTTTGCTATCCTTTTTTATTTTTCTGCTATAATCTTAGTAAGAAAAAACTCTTACTCTAAGGCTATAATAAAGACACAAAATAGCAAAAAAATTATTGTTGGCCCCACATTGCAGTTGGCTATCAAAATTCAAATTGACAAAAAAAGTTAACAAACAATTTCTGACAAGTAGTCAAAATATTTTCTAAAGTAGATGGGTATATATTTAAAAGTGTCAACATAATCTCCGAAAAATGGTCAAGAAAATTTGCGACAAAGATGTTCATACGAAATCCCACGTTTTTTTCGATCTTCAGTCCCAGCGGTGGTAACTGCAGAGCAGAATTTAATTAAAAACAGTAATAATGACAAAAAAATATGAAGACTCTCTCATTCGAAACCACGCCTTTAGAAAACTACTTCCACAGGTTTGTAAAACCATCGTATAAAAAGCTAAAACTCAAAATGGCAAAATTACATGGTGCATTGCGACAAACTAATTTTGGCAGACTGGGAAAATAAAACAACTATAACTGACGATGGCAGTTCATGAGATGAAGTTTTCTCGATAATGACAATAACTGATTTTTGCGTAGTTTGTTTTTTAGTTAGATTTTCAGTTTTTTGGTTGGAGCACACTATTTTATTAAAATAGGTTTAGAAAATCATTCAAATATTCGATTTGAACCGCAGAGAAACCTAATCCTATAAGCTGTTCAAATTCGATTTCAACATTGTAAACTAAGTAATTATTAATAGCCTCAATATAGCTGTTTTTAGTTTATATATTGTTGTCTAAAAGATTTTTTGAAATTCACTCAGAGAGACCTTCTTTGTTGTATGTTTTTTTGTCCCCAATACTGTTTTTATTGAAATTCCCAAAGCCTGTGCATTTTAATTGGTTGAAAACTTCCTTATATATTTTAAAGAATTATGTGTCGACCATAAAAAGCATGAGCTTTTCGTATAAAGGTCTTTTTTATTATAATATGTTATAATAATTATAAATAATAAAATCAGGTGTTTTATTTTACTCTAAACAAAAAATATTAGTGCTTATACATATACTTATTATAAGAAATAAGTAAGTACCGACATTAATATAAGTCGAGCTGAAGTTTGTTGTAAAAACTAGAGATAATATTAATAAAATTTTTATTAAGTCTTTGTCTGGGGTATTAAAATTTAAAACTTCATTAAAAAAAAATAGTATAAATTTGGCCTAACCCCATTTGAATCATAATTTTTACCAAAATAAATTTACGTTTGTCAAATTGCGAAGTTTAGCTTAACTCCAGCTTGTAATACATTATAGATAATAACAATATTTTAATTTAAATCATCAATAATTTATCGTATGTTCATGGCTTGTCGCTCTACTGTCGCATTAAAAATTTTCCAATAGAGAAACTTTGTCGGCGGGCACCCCAGTTAATGAATGAATGCATACCAGTAATGCACATACGCTATACTCAAATTTTTTACCACATAAAATCATTTTGGAACAGAAACTTTTCTCAAAAAACTATTTGAAATAGCAACTAAATCAAAATTTAAATAAACGATAAGCCGTTATCTAAGTTTAAAACCATTCTAAATGATTGACAGTTTATACACCGATCTACCTAAGGACACTTATCGTAAAAGCAAGCTTTATGGGAAGCGAAGTCTGACATTGATATTCTATTTTTTGTTATTATTTTTGACATGTTTTCCTCGGTTTCGAATTGGCGGCTCCGTTTTGTTTTAAAGATGTTGTTTTACATAGTCTGAAGGTACCTAAACTATTATATATTTATGTATGTATAAATAAAACTTTATACTGCAAATCTTGAAAGTCTATTATTATTAAATAGATCTTTAGATTGTGTTAATACAAGCTTCCAACGCAAAACCGAGGAAAACATGTAAAAAATATAACCAAAAAATGGAAAATCAATGTCAGACTTCGCTACCTATAAAGCTTGCTTTACGATATGTGACCTTAGATCTACCACTCTTATAGAGAAGAATGGTGTTTGCCTGCAGTAAGAAAAACGATAGCTGCAATGGACTGTATATATTTTTATTAAACGAAATCGCGAACAAACATAATAATTGATACGGAATCACGAAAATTAAGGAAAAGTGCTGTAAACACACAACTATAAGTCGAAAACAAGAGTACTCACCGATGTGCAGCGGATTTCTTCACGTCCCAGGGGCCTCTGTCAGGATCTAATGATGGCACCACGTAGCTGAAGGGCTGAAATTCCAGTTCTATAGTTTAGTCCACTAACCGAGCACTTTTAAGTACATAATAATTGTAGAAATTGGAGACAGTAATTAACCCGCCATTTTTCTCGAGGTGGTCGTGACGGATCTCTCTGATTCTTGTTGCGCATGTCCCATGCGCGGAAAAATGTACTGTGTTTCTCATCCAATTGTGTGGTTTTAAATTTTAAAAAGAACCGCGAAATTTAGCGCGAGCTACCAGGTGATGACTCAAGGTCTTTATACTCTTACACGAGTTACCTACTGAAATTTAACGCGACTGGCCAACTGTAATTTAAAAATTTATGTCACTGGGTCACCTTAAACCATTTGTTTTATGGAAACCGGATGACGCAGCTACAGTCGTCCAGTTAAGTTTACATGACTGGTCAAATTCTGTAGGCAACCTGTATAAAAGTATAAAGACCTTGGTGGTGACCGATCATGTGAACCTTTAGGTAACTAATACGTAGTTTTGCAGCACCTATTATCAGTTACTTTAGGTAGCCTGTGGTTTAAAACTAAATTAAGAATACACGTGTTTTTGATACCAGCATTATGAAGTGTTTATCAGTGTGTCCACGAATATAGAGGTACCATAAGGTATAAATGACAAAAAAATTTCGATTTATTTTCTGATTTTCTGGGAATTGCTCCTGCTTGGTCCTAAATTAACATGTTACGAAAATAAGACAAATTAATTATTATACAGGGTGGTTTAGAATGATTTGATAAAAAGTGTTAAGATTAAAGTACCTTTGTTTTAAGAGATATCAGAAAAGGTTATTAAGAAAAGTTGTTCAGAATTAAAAGATACGAGTGATTCTCGATTTTCAGAAAAATCGTCTGAACAAAATTTTCATAATCGACTTATAAAATCAGAGTTGGCTGATTTTTCTGAAAATTGAGAATCTGCCGTAACTTTTAAATCTAAACAACTCTTATTTATAACATTTTCAAAAATCTTTTAAAACAAAGGTATTTTAATCTCAATTTGTCTCATTTTCGTAATATATTGGTTTAGGACCAGGCCGCTAAATCGAAATATTTTACCTTACGGTAACTCTATCCGTGGTATATATAATTGTGGTTTTTGTTAAGCATAAAAATAATTTAACACTAGTAACCTTAATCCTTGTATAAACCAGCCACATTTGTTTGTCAATCTGGCAAGCGCGCCGTGATCTATGTTCCTCAGTTCTTGTAGATCTTGGTAGTAAGGAACATCTCGACTTGGCAAGGCCAGAGCATTTCCACAGCGGAACGATCTATAATCTCAGGTTCTTCTTGTCCCTGCAACTACATAGAAACTAAGCTAGTTTTTCTCTGCGGGTCAGCTTGTTGGTTCTGAACCTCATATCTCTGGTTCTGAACGATCGAAATTACTTTATGGTTGTAATTTTGACAAATTGATGCTGAAAGTTAGGAAATGTCAACTAGCGTTTAAAAAAATTGATTTTAATATACTGTGCATTCTGAAGATGATACAGTCGCCTCCAAAAGTAATGTCGCATATCGTTTGTTTCCTCTTAACCCTTTCAAGACGGAATTTTATTTCTTTCGTGAGGATTATAATTTAATTTATGATTTCATATTTCGAAAGTAGAAGGGTTTTAGAGATGTTTCTAATTTTTTCACATAATTTTTAGAACGTTATAGTGTGGGACATATCGTCCCATCAGTCCATTATGTTGGGACAATATATCCCACCAGTTCCTACTGTTCCTTTTGATTCAATTTTCTTTTGCTTATTCTGAAAAGAAAAAAACCAGTTTACGCCTACTGGGATAGATAATCCCACCAAAGTGACCTGCTGGGACATAATGTCCCACGCAAAAAAAAACAACGATATTGTCTTATCCGAAACGTTGAATATGTTTCTAACATTAGTCTTGCTACTATAGGGGTACTTACATGATTACACGCTAAATAGAGCGTGTAATTCACCAAAAATCACTCAAAAATTGCAAATAAATGCACTACATGCACACACTTTTACGGAAATATCGAGGTTCTGTCGTTTTATATTTTATACAAACACCTGCTAAATGGCCTTGGGCGTTGAAAAGACTGAACTGGCGTTTTTAAACGTTTATTTGGGATCACATTTCCCATTAGTCTAAATAAATTCTGCCTTGGGACGTATTGTCCCGTTAGTCTCGAAAGGGTTAAGCAAATAACTTGAAATATTGATATTTTGAGAGTGTGTGTGCGAATTAGCTCAAAGCTTTTTTATAATTGCCATAGTTTTTTCATAAAAATGTAACTAAATTTATTAATCTTGCTATACTATACTATATATCAATATAGATCAATCACTATCAAATTTTGCAAGGCTTTTTTACCATGTAGTGATATTCTTTATCGTACTCATTATATTCACTATTTTCACATACATAGCTGAAAACGAATTGATTTTTATCCTGTGAAACCCGTGTCTTGTGCCACACGTTAAATAAATTACGTCGAACAATCCTATGCGCCAACGCTGAAACAATAAATCATAACTAATACTCCGGCAAGAACGGGCAGCTCAATACAGTGAAACATCTCCCTATTAAGCGGACACTCCCTTTAAGCGGTCAAATTTTTTGGAACCAAGCTTTTCACTATTCATAACGTCACACTCTAATAACCGGACGCGGACAATTTTTTTTGTTTAAAACATTTTGAAACCTCCCTTAACCGGACGCGAAATTCTGACAACGGGACGGAGTACTGCACGACATGGGCATAAATATTATGTAGTATGTTGTCAACAACGCACTCTGCAGCCGGGGAATTACCTCTTTCCGTTTTAATGCGGAGACTTAATACTTCTGTCGTATTTAAAACATATTTTATTCGACGGGGGCGGGACTGCTGTGTTTTATTTTTATTGTTCAATTGGGTAGTAATAGATCTCTTTGAAATAGTGCCTAGTAAAAAACTTCTTAGTTTACGTGAAAAAATGGAAGTTGTTAACGTGTAAGGAACATCTATCAGCACGAAAGATCGTTGAAAAATTTAATATCGGAAAAACTCGAGCAGCGGAAATTGTTAATAAATATTTATTACAATTTCGCAGTTCCCTCTTATAAGCAGACACCTCCAATAAGCGGACAAAATCGACGGAACCGTGAGTGTCCGCTTATGGGAGGTTTCACTGTATAGCACAAATACAACTCTTGATATATGATTGAAATAATAAAGTCACAAACGCAATTGATACGTAATGATACGGTCTTTTTCAGTCCAAGATATATAATACATATTTGAAAAATTATAATAGTTCAAAACACTACTTTTATCTAATTTTGCAAATAGTTTGTAAAAATTAAAGATACTGACCCATATTTATAAAATAAGTAACGAAATCACCAAAAATCTGGTTTACCAACTTGGAGCATCATTATACAGGTGCGGCCTATGACTTGTCGTCGTGACAAGTGACAACGATTTTTTCTGCATTGGGGTTTGGGCACTTTTTGAAGACAGTGGTTATGATAGAAAATTGTTTGATATTGAGGTTTCGATCTGACCTCCGTGTGCCGCAACTATGACAGTAAGCGTTTGCCGGTATTCTTAAACGTGTGGCATGCGCTGCGAAGATGCAAGCGCGGATTTAAGGATGGTGGGTAACGTGGTAATTACCCCCCCTAGAAACGAAAAGAAGCACTTTTTGTTAATAATTAAAGGGCAAACAGGAGAATTACCCCCCTTGAAAAACAAATATATTACAAATGATGTTTTTGTCCACTATTACCCCTCCCTAGATTTTGACCCAGATCCGCGCTTGCGAAGATGCAATGACCTGTAATAACCGAAGTCACCTTTCTCAGATTTTTCCGCCTGTACCTTACTAATTAACTAATCTGTCCGCTTCATATTCTATTTCTGCCACAGTTTCCTTCCACTACAGATGTTAACCCTACCCATATTCTTTCGGCTAGCTTTATCACGGTATTGCTATTAGTTCTTTCCAAGCCGTCAACCGGAATTTACCGTTCTCGTTTGGTAATTTCCAACTCTATCCAAGCGGTCTTGGTTGAAGCGCGTGACGTGATAGATGAGGTCATTACTTTCACCCGGAAAAAAACCCAGGTCCCGAGATATTTTCAAATTGCGGTTATCCCCACCACTGGTTATGTCGGTTTGTTTACTAATTCTACTGTAAATATTACAATATTTTTTAGCTTTTTAAGAAAAGTAAAATAAGCTGCATATACAATATTGGTAAAAGCTTTATTGTTTATAGGATAACCCACGTAAAAAGAGAAAAATTAATTTTTAAGTGTTAAGATGAGTCTAAAGGCACAAGTCCTCCCCTAAAACCCCGTTTTATTTATGCTAAGCTCCGGCTGCATCTGCCGCATCGAGTCACCAGTGTCAAGGGGTTATCGTTGCTTTTTTATCCCAGAGATTTTTGTTGTGAAATGTTACCCACCACAATGCAATTTCTCCTCTTATGTTCCCTCTCTTCTTTTGGGTCTTATTACGGAGGTCGGGAGTGCCTAAGGTCGGTGTAAACCCTTATGTACCTATTCTTATTAAAGCACCTGCTAATATAGTTTTTATTTTTCTAAGCAGGCTTCCCTATGAACAGTAAAGATTTTATCTATATTGTATATTTAGTTTTTTTTATTTTTTTTACTGGGACTTTCCCATCTATACCAGAATCAATCGCCCAGCTTTTGCGTTGAGAATAGCTTTTTTTAGAAATAGCATATTGTATATTCTCTATTTAATTGCCGCAAAAAAAGCACAGGGACAAAAACAATTGTTAATGGAATTTTATAGTGAAAAAAACTCTTTTATAAGAAGCTAATCTAAAAAACAAAGACTGCTGTCTTTCAAGACCAGACTTGACTCTGCTTTGTTGTCGATTGGAAGAAACACAGCACTTGTTTTCTAAAAATGCACTGCTTATCATTTTGGGTGGTGGTAATTACCAGATAGTATACCATAATTTAAACATGGGCATATTTGACCCAGGTACCTCAAAGCAAAATTATGTCACTACTAATTTTTCGTGCGCTTTAAATAATTAATCGTTTCAATTGCACAAAAATCGAAATTTTAGGTCGCCAGCTTAGTCATACATATTTCATTTTTGGCCTTTTATTGTTTTAATCATAAAAAATTTAAAGAAAAATTAACATTTATTTTTAAATGGACTATTGGCTCACTTGCGCTATGTTTGTATTTTCGCATATACCAAACATTTTTGTATATAGTAACGAAACAATTCAACGAGCGAGAAAAATACACGTTTTTATACACTATTTCTCTATTAGCTCACACTACTACTATACTATAGTAGTGTGAGCTATAGTGATCCTAATTTTTTCGAGAAAAAAAAATCTTTGCGTTTCAGATGATTTTGAAACTTTTTTGTTGCGCCGTCTGTCTGTCTGTCTGTCTGTCTGTCTGTCTGTCTGTCTGTCTGTCTGTCTGTCTGTCTGTTTGTCTGTCTGTCTGTCTGTCTGTCTGTCTGTCTGTCTGTCTGTCTGTCTGTCTGTCTGTCTGTCTGTCTGTCTGTCTGTCTGTCTGTCTGTCTGTCTGTCTGTCTGTCTGTCTGTCTGTCTGTCTGTCTGTCTGTCTGTCTGTCTGTCTGTCTGTCTGTCTGTCTGTCTGTCTGTCTGTCTGTCTGTCTGTCTGTCTGTCTGTCTGTCTGTCTGTCTGTCTGTCTGTCTGTCTGTCTGTCTGTCTGTCTGTCTGTCTGTCTGTCTGTCTGTCTGTCTGTCTGTCTGTCTGTCTGTCTGTCTGTCTGTCTGTCTGTCTGTCTGTCTGTCTGTCTGTCTGTCTGTCTGTCTGTCTGTCTGTCTGTCTGTCTGTCTGTCTGTCTGTCTGTCTGTCTGTCTGTCTGTCTGTCTGTCTGTCTGTCTGTCTGTCTGTCTGTCTGTCTGTCTGT
Source organism: Aspidapion aeneum (assembly GCA_963576565.1). Lineage (NCBI taxonomy): Eukaryota > Metazoa > Arthropoda > Insecta > Coleoptera > Brentidae > Aspidapion > Aspidapion aeneum. The sequence continues at coordinate 45,084,537 of OY755046.1, read as the reverse complement.
CTGTCTGTCTGTCTGTCTGTCTGTCTGTCTGTCTGTCTGTCTGTCTGTCTGTCTGTCTGTCTGTCTGTCTGTCTGTCTGTCTGTCTGTCTGTCTGTCTGTCTGTCTGTCTGTCTGTCTGTCTGTCTGTCTGTCTGTCTGTCTGTCTGTCTGTCTGTCTGTCTGTCTGTCTGTCTGTCTGTCTGTCTGTCTGTCTGTCTGTCTGTCTGTCTGTCTGTCTGTCTGTCTGTCTGTCTGTCTGTCTGTCTGTCTGTCTGTCTGTCTGTCTGTCTGTCTGTCTGTCTGTCTGTCTGTCTGTCTGTCTGTCTGTCTGTCTGTCTGTCTGTCTGTCTGTCTGTCTGTCTGTCTGTCTGTCTGTCTGTCTGTCTGTCTGTCTGTCTGTCTGTCTGTCTGTCTGTCTGTCTGTCTGTCTGTCTGTCTGTCTGTCTGTCTGTCTGTCTGTCTGTCTGTCTGTCTGTCTGTCTGTCTGTCTGTCTGTCTGTCTGTCTGTCTGTCTGTCTGTCTGTCTGTCTGTCTGTCTGTCTGTCTGTCTGTCTGTCTGTCTGTCTGTCTGTCTGTCTGTCTGTCTGTCTGTCTGTCTGTCTGTCTGTCTGTAACGACCAACGCGCATAACTCAAAAACCGCTTGCCCGATTTTAATGACATTTGATACCTACGCTGGGTTTTGAGTCGAGATGGTCCCATTAAAAATGAACAAAATCCACCAAACACAAGCCAAATAAAAGGGTGGGGGGTATATTTCAAAAATTAGAGTTTATGTAAAAATATGGCGTGTGTGATATCAAACGAAAGGTAATTGCATCTGGAGTTAAATAAAATACATTTTACTTGTAAAAAAAGGGTGGGGGTAAATTAAAAAAAATAGTCTTTATGTGGAAATATGGCGTGTGTGATATCAAACGAAAGGTAATTGAGTCTGGAGTTAAACAAAATACATTTTAGTTAAAAAAAAGGTGGTAGATTTGAAAAATTAAAGTTTAAGTCAAAACATGGCTTGTGTGGTATCGAACGAAACGTAATTGAGTCTGGAGTTCAATAAAATATATTTCAGTTTTTAGTTATATTAGTTCACACGTACACTATAACTATAGTACCTAGTGTGAGCTTAGGTGCCCATAGATTGGCAGAGTATTTTTTTTACAATTTCCATTTTTTTACGTTTTTTTAAGATTTTTACTTTTTATACCTTTTTATCCCGATTTTTTTGTTTATCCCTTAATGTCAATTTTCATCCCAATTTTATACTTTTTATCCCTGATTTGACACTTTTTACCCCGGGATAAAAAGTAATTCTTTTGTACCTAAAATGCGGGATTAAAAGTGCAATTTTCATCCCTCAGCGCAAAATAATATTTTTTACATTTTTATGATTTTTCTTGAGTTTGAAGATTTTCAGTTATTTTATAGGTATTTACACGTTTCGTTTCTGATCGCCAACTGGCCTTTATATATATTGATTACAAGTATTAGTGATGGAGGAGATAACCCGAGGGTCCGGTAAGTAGCACGGGCGAGCCAAAGGGTGAGACAACAAGGCAGACATACGCCTGAGGGCAACCAAATTTTAACATTTTCAAGATATTGCCGCGCTCTAAAACAATAAATACTACTACTATGTCGGTTTAGACCGTTTTTTACGTTGTTCAACGCCTATTTTCCACCTCCTTCGATACTGACAATCATCTTCTGACAGGTTTTTTTGACTAATTGATCTTTGTATTGACTGTTGCCATTCTAGTTCAGTACGCCCTCTTTTTCTGCGCCCTATTGGTTGCCAGTCTAGGACCTGTTTTAGTAATCTTTCGTCGGTCATCTGTTGTACATGGCCGTACCATATCAGTTGCCTTTTAGTGATGTAATTCGTTATGCTTCCCTCGATTCCCATTCTTTCTTTTATGATCTCCTTTCGTATGTATTCTGTTCTAGATATTCTCATTGATCTTCTTATTGCATCCATTTCGACACTTTCCATTTTTGTTTTGTATTTTTATGTTACGCAAGAAGTCTCTGTTCCATAAAACAGCGTGTTTTCACCATTATTTCACATATAATAAATTTTACATTCTTTTTATCTCTCTGCTCCATAAAATACTGTTAAGACATCCAATAACCTTTTTTGCTTTTACTATTATTTTTTCCAGTTCTTTACAGTTTGTTCCTGTCTTATCAAATGTGACACCCAAGTATACATACTCCTGGATGGAGATATTGTGTGTCCATTGTCTAGTTCTAACTCACTTGATTTGTTTTCAAGTACTGTGTCTTCTCCACGTTAACTGTTATTCCCCACTTTTCAATTAACCTTCTGATCATATACTCACTCCATGTCTTCTTTGTCATTAGCTACGATTACTTACAATTATACATACTCCTGGATGGAGATATTGTGTGTCCATTGTCTAGTTCTAACTCACTTGATTTGTTTTTAAGTACTGTGTCTTCTCCACGTTCACTGTTATTCCCCACTTTTCAGTTAACTTTCTGAACATATACTCACTCCATGTCTTCTTTGTCATTAGCTACGATTACTTGGTCGTCAGCAAACTGTAGTGTGTATATGGTAAATCGGTCGTTAAGTTGTATTGCCATGCCGTGTACTTTACGTTTCCAGTTTTTTAGAGCTACTGCGATGTATATTTTAAAAAAGTTAGAGAGATACAACATACCCGTTTTAAGCCTTTCGTTACCAGGAATACTTTTGAAAGTCAATTTTCAGTTTTCTAACACTGTCCATAAATTTTCTACTGGAACGGTATTATATGCTGTTTGTGGTCCATATGAGTTTGTATATTTCTGGCACTCCTTTTCTCAATTACTTGTTTTAGACAAAAATTACCATAAGAGCTGCCTGCACGAAACCTACTTTGCTCTTCTTCTTCTTATTCATGAAAATCAATCTCTATTAGATCTTTAAAAATCCTACCGTACAATCTACTTAGAGTACTAGTTACTGAAATTCCTCTGTAATTGTTGCAATCCAGCTTATTTCTTTTCTTATTTATTAAGGATATGAATGCATTGATTGATAATACATGTGAGATTTTCGAGTAGTTTCTCTGAACCATATTTGAGCATTTCAGCGTATATTCCCCCAGGTCTGCTGGCTTTTCCGGATTTAAGCTTTTTAATACTATTCTTTGTCATTTCTTTTTCGATTATTACTTCTTCTCCATGTACTTCTATGTCTCTCCTCGGAGAGGCTGACAGATATTCGGGTTTTGTTTCCTGAAGCAGTCCCTTGTATTGTTCTTTCCATTGCTTTGTTTTGATGATCTGAATATTTACTTTTTCTTTTGTTATTAATTTTTACTGTAGAAATTAATTTCCATACTTTAGAACTCTGCCTACGTCCTACGTGTATATTTATATCGTGTCATTTGCGCTAGAAGATTTCGTTTTTTTCTGTGCATATCAAATTTCTTAACTGTCTTCTGGTTAAAAAATATTAAATAACCTGCAATTAAAAAGTTATATCAAAATTATGTGGTGCGAAAGAAACTGAAGTAAATATAAGAAACTGATAGATGAGTTTGCAGACAAAAAGGTCGAGGGTACCAAAACTTCTAGGCAACTAACTTTGCTTGTTTAGGTAATTATGTTAATTAATTGCATTTAGGTTTTTTAAAACGCGATTTAATTACACATACGTTAGAACATTCAACTAGTCAATATTCGAATTTTCTATGGTATATTATAACAGCCATACCTAGGTATGCATATTGTAATATATGTACATATGTATTTATTTAAACCGTAGTTGGAATATTTGCAAATAAAATTTGATTGTTATATTTATTAGTGTCATATCCAGTAGCGGCTGCTACGGGGAGGGCAACGTGGTAGTGCCCTCCCCAAACTAGACAACAAACAATATTTTTAATTGATTTATTTAAAAAAAGTTAAACCATTCCTTACGACATGATTGTCTAGTTCTTTTTATTACCTGTGGTTAACAACAGCGATTAATTGGGTGAACTTTTCTAGCGTAAATATTTGCAACCCGGCAGCGCTGCGCGGGGCAAGATTTCAATTTCACCCGTTTTTCAGCGGGGTTATGGGTGGATGTTCTCGAGCAGGGGCGAAAGGAATGTGTGTTGTAGTTGAAATCGGCCATCATCATCGTGCGGAAACGTCCGTTGCCCTTCTACACGTTACCGGTTCTACCCTTAGTGAAGACTTATGAGTTTGTTTTGATTTGGGGTAAGTCAGTAGTAAAAAGCATTGCCGGTCGCGTGTCATTGTTTTTGTTATCGTTTGTTTATAACATGGATATAAATACCGTCGAATAAATAATTAACTGTGCAAATTTAAATACGTTGATATGTGGACTTCGATTACAAATAAAATCTTTAGGGCCACATAGACCGGACCTAAAAATCCTAAAAATTAATCTAAATTTTAGTGCAAGTAATAAAAAATTATGCGATGCTGAAAACTTGTTGTGCGGTTGTGAAAAACGAAACGCTTTTTTTTGCTTTATTGGTCTTATTATGAACAATCTACGAAGTGATCCTGCGTGGGTGGCAAAAATAATGTGTGATACTTATCAAGCTGTTTAGTGAAAAGTTAAAGTAAGTGATACTTATTTAAACAACCACATATAATTTTCTATGCTAGGCAAGACTGATATTAGGTGCCAATTGAATAGTGCCTATAGGCAAAACATTACCAAACATAATGAAAATGTGGCAAAAAATAGACATATACTTAGTAGGTTGATAGACTGTTAAAAATTCTGTGGGATTTTTGAGTTTGCTCTACGGGGCCATGATAAGTCTGAAACTGGTGCTAATCCAAGCACTTTGCGCATGTAAAAAAAGGGTGAATAGACTTTATCTATAAGGAAATAAACAAAAAACTACACCAAGTAGTTGCTTGTTTGTAAAATGCTAAAATAATAATGTTTAGGTAAGTTTCTTTATCTCCTTTACCATGCAATATAAATTTCTGCCCCCCCCCCCCAATTTATAACATCACCAGCCGCCACTGGTCATATCATAGGTAATGCAGTGGTGCAACTAGGGAGGGGGCTTAGCACCCTTGAGCGCACATTGGCATCTCCGAACGAAATGAGCATAATTTATCAGGGGCAAACTGACTACATTGTATAATCAGTAAAAATTTCCGACTCGGCTCTTTTGAAACTATACAAAACACATTAATATTTTTCCTGTTTTTCTTAAGTAATATTTATTTAACAAGTTGCTGAAACCCTAATTTTACGATTTAACTTTGTTTAAAAGATAATTAAATAAATGGATCCATCACGAATCTGATACCTTCCTAGCTAGCCAATTAGCAGACTTCAAGTGAAGCTATAATCAGCCTTAAAAAGAGATTTTTTTTAAATATCTCGTAAACTAAAGCTCCTCTGAAGTTTTTGATTATAACACAAATTATTGAGCAAAATGTGGTCTACTATATTCCGAAAACCGCATATTGACGCGATGCTCCGTAAAAAAAATTCATTAGCATTAATGGATTTTAACCGAAATCTAATCAGCTCGTTGGAGGGTCGAACACTATTTTTCCTGAAAATTTAATGAAAATCGGTTCTGTTCAGCGGTTTAGGAGCTATCGTGTTACGGGCAGAAAAAAAAACACACACACACAGACAGACGTCACGACGATATTGCTAGGATAGGTCAAAATACACCCAAATAACACATTTTCGGCGTTACCTCAAAAAAAAATTTTTGTCGAAAACAATACCTTCTCTAGCCATTGTTGTGCGGGCTTGGAACGTAAAAATATCACATTTGTCTATCTGCGCGTTGGCTTTCTATATGCCATTATTTATTGTAGCAAGCCATGTTTTTTAAAAATAAGTACTTTTTTACCGTTTATAACGTTTCAAAATTAACAATCAAGCTCTCAATCGGGATACATTTATAAAATTTGGTACGGGGGCAATTCTTCAAAATTTGAAATAATTTGAAATAATCTGACGAAATTTGAAACAACAGAATTTAGGTGTAAATCTTGACAACACTGCAATTTCAGCTTTGTGTAAAACGTCTTACACCACACGGTAATGGGCCAACTTAGGAAATTTTGAAAACCCCAAAAATTTAAAATATGCGGGAAAATTTAATCTAAATCCTACCTTGAAACTCGGCTACTGATAATCCACAAGTTCTTGATAAATTGTATTTTTCCGAGCACCTCATCATACAACGGTTTTTCTTTCTGTCACATTTGACAACTGTCAGTCACAGATCACCAAGAGGACTGTCAGTTACGAAATACTGCCGCTGTTGCCAATTCATTGTTTCCAAGTGAAACCAATAAAGGGACCGTTCACAAGTTGGGTTTCACTTTTTAAATATGTTGTTAAAATATTATTACGAAAAACTCTTACAACGTAACGTGCAAGGATCAATCTCCCCCCGATATTTTTAGGAATAAAAAGTAATCAAACATTTAGTAGTGATAATAGTAGTAGAGAAATGGATAATTCGCATTTTTTACGGCGGAATTGATTCTGATTTTTGAGATTTTTGCTTATAATAGCTGAAAACATGCTCAAACTAAAGTTTGGTTAAGTATTTTGTTTTCTAAAAAATTAAAATCTTAAAGGTATTTTTTATACCTAAATGCATGGAGAGTGGAAAAAAATTTTGTTTTCTAAATCTCATAATTTTATTCATAAACATTTGTTAGTTTTAAATAATATTACTTGACTTGACTGCAAAATCAATCCAACATTTGAGCAGCTACTAAAAAATTGTTTTTCTTTATCGTGTTTTTGAACTTGATTTTAAAATAAATTTGAATGAATAAGTATGCTTGGCTGACTTATTTTTTAGCCACTCATAGGTAGGAAGGCTATTGGGGACCGTCAAAAAAATCCTTTTTATTTTTGCTCAAAATAAGTTTGGGCCAAAAAATTCATAGTTCTTTTAAAAATAAAACCAAATAATTTAAATAATTAGGCACTTTGTCTGCAAGTTTAATGAAAATGTTTACTTGGTTTTATTTTCGAAAAGTTTTAAAAAAACAAATTCAATTTTTTTTTACCCTTATTATATTTGTTATAATCAAAACCTTAAAAACTATTTAATTTTTTTTTATTACTTTTTCAAATTAGGTAGCTATTCAATGAACCTACAGAGTAAATAATTTTGCACTGGAATTTATTCTTTAGCTTTTTAACTATTTCTTCAATTTCAATATATTTTAATTATAGTATCTAAGGTTCTAAAACCCGTTATATTTTGTTTGTGTATTTTATTGCGGGATTAACATTAATATTGATAAAGGTACACAATTGACAGGGTGCAAAATTTTTTGCCGACTTTTTTGGACGATAGCTTTTCTAAAAGGTTCGATGTCATCACATTTTGTGCATTTCCTAATACAAAACAGACCATAGGCGACTCGTGTTGGCGGGTAAATAAAAAAGTGAGGTTGGGTTGGTGCATAGAGAATTTGTCTCTGGGTTGGTGGCAGGGTCGAATGAAACGTGCGATTAATTGTGGTAAAATAGCCAGCAAGAGAATGTTTGTTTGTGAAAGGGATCCGTTCACAAATTAAGTGAAAGAGACAAGTAAGTTTCTTCTTGTATATAAATATAGGTACTTACCTAACCAGGTCAGGTTAGGTTTTAAAGTATATTACAAAAAAAAGGCACCTGATGTGGTCAAGTTAGTTTCTATTTTATATCTAATAACCCAAGCTTTCAACATTCTGGACTTTCAACATTTTGTAATTCTTCTTCATTCGCACACACAGTTTCCCATAGAATCTACATTTATTTTTATTTTAATATTTATTTTTATCCTTATAAACCCAACAGTAACGTCTTTTAGACGAAAATTGTTCGTAGCACCCCTGTAATCTTCCGCCGGCGGCGACTGTAGCAAGTATTTCTGATTACCCTATCCAAAACCTCATGGGCCGTCACTGAATAACAGCAGTTTCTATATGGGAGTACCCCCAAAATAAAAAACTATATACGTGCCTAGCTTTGATAACAAAAGTAAAAAAATAATCACCACTTCAATAATTTGACCAGTATCGCACTTAGTCAGATTTTTCTGGCAGATTTTAAAGAAATAATTTGACATTCCCTTAGAAATCCGTTCAAATATAACGGTGGCAACAGCGTAGAGCTAATTTTGTAGCGACCCTTCCACGACATGCAGTTAGTCCCTCTTTGTTAATTTTACCGTGAAAAACAAAGAAAGAAAGTAAACTTAGGTGACCTCATAAAGAAAACGAATAGGACTAATAAATTTGAAAGAAATGTGACGAAATGTGACGAAATCTGACATTTCAGTTTGTGTGGTTAATGGTTATTTGCTTTGAATTTATTTACAATTTTTATATTAAAAATTTTCAACAAATTACGGGTTTTTAATTAAAAACAAATATTATATGGTGAAGCTACATCTATCAAAAAGTGGGAAATGGCATTTTAGGTAAGTTTTTAAGTTTAAAAATTGCCTTTTAAACGAGAAATCTTAAGCGCCAGATTGGGGGCAATTCTTCAAAATTTGAAATAATTTGAAATAATCTGACGAAATTTGAAACAACAGAATTTAGGTGTAAATCTTGACAACACTGCAATTTCAGCTATGTGTAAAACGTCTTACACCACACGGTAATGGGCCAACTTAGGAAATTATGAAAACCCCAAAAATTTAAAATATGCGGGAAAATTTAATCTAAAACCTACCTTGAAACTCGGCTACTGATAATCCACAAGTTCTTGATAAATTGTATTTTTCCGAGCACCTCATCATACAACGGTTTTTCTATCTGGCAAATTTGTCATATCAAAGATCACCAAGGGGACTGTCAGTTACGAAATACTATGTTGCCAATTCATTGTTTCCAAGTGAAACCAATAAAGGTACCGTTCACAAGTTGGATTCACTTTTTAAATATGTTGTTAAAATATTTTTACGAAAAACTCTTACAACGTAACGTGCAAGGTGGTACCTAAGGAGGGATCAATCTCCCCCCGATATTTTTAGGAATAAAAAGTAATCAAACATTTAGTAGTGATAATAATAGTAGAGATATGGATAATTCGCATTTTTTACGGCGGAATTGATTCTGATTTTTGAGATTTTTGCTTATAATAGCTGAAAACTTGCTCAAACTAAAGTTTGGTTACGTATTTTGTTTTCTAAAAAATTTAAATCTTAAAGGTATTTTTTTATACCTAAATGCATGGAGAGTGGAAAAAAATTTTGTTTTCTAAATCTCATAATTTTATTCATAAACATTTGTGTGTTTTAAATAATATTACTTGACTTGACTGCAAAATCAATCCAAGATTTGAGCAGCTGCTAAAAAATTGTTTTTCTTTGTCGTGTTTTTGAACTTGATTTTAAAATAAATTTGAATGAAAAAGGAAGCTTGGCTGACTTATTTTTTAGCCACTCATAGGTAGGAAGGCTATTGGGGACCGTCAAAAAAAACCTTTTTATTTTTGCTCAAAATAAGTTTGGGCCAAAAAAGTCAAAATGGCTGTCTGTCTTTATTCATAGTTCTTTTAAAAATAAAACCAAATAATTTAAATAATTAGGCACTTTGTCTGCAAGTTTAATGAAAATTTTTACTTGGTTTTATTTTTATAAGTTTAAAAAAAAAACAAATTCAATTTTTTTTACCCTTATTATATTTGTTATAATCAAAACCTTAAAAACTATTTTATTTTTTTTATTACTTTTTCAAATTAGGTAGCTATTCAATGAACCTACAGAGTAAATAATTTTGCACTGGAATTTATTCTTTAGCTTTTTAACTATTTCTTCAATTTCAATATATTTTAATTATAGTATAGATTAACATTAATATTGATAAAGGTACACAATTGACAGGGTGCAAAATTTTTTGCCGACTTTTTTGGACGATAGCTTTTCTAAAAGGTTCGATGTCATCACATTTCGTGCATTTCCTAATACAAAAAGCAAATTTTGCATTTTTTTTTATTAAATCAAACCTCACCTTTGTCGATTGATGGCAAACTTATCCTAACCTGTTAATTCAACTCTGGTTAATTGATCGAAAACGTGACCTATCCGGTCCATTGGACACTTTTTTTTTGGTGGAAAAGGGGCGTGTATGGACAGATAATGATAAGTTTGCGATCAATTGAAGGGGCGACGGACGAAACATCGAAACACAAAATGTCGAAAGTACAAAATGTCGAAGAAACAAAAATACCAATAGTTTAAAAATTTAAAAGACAGAAAATAAAACCTAACCAGGTCAGGTTAGTTTCTATTAATATATCTAATAACCCAAGCTTTCGACATTTTGGACTTTCAACATTTTGTAATTCTTCTTCATTCGCACACACAGTTTCCAATAGAATCTACATTTATTTTTATTTTAATATTTATTTTTATCCTTATAAACCCAACAGCAACGTCTTTTAGACGAAAATTGTTCGTAGCACCCCTGTAATCTTCCGCCGGCGGCGACTGTAGCAAGTATTTCTGATTACCCTATCCAAAACCTCATGGGCCGTCACTGAATAACAGCAGTTTCTATATGGGAGGACCCCCCAGAATAAAAAACTATATACGTGCCTAGCTTTGATAAGAAAAGTAAAAAAATAATAACCACTTCAATAATTTGACCAGTATCCCACTTGGTCAGATTTTTCTGGCAGATTTTAAAGAAATAATTTGACATTCCCTTAAAAATCCGTTCAAATATAATGGTGGCAACAGCGTAGAGCTAATTTTGTAGCGACCCTTCCACGACATGCAGTTAGTCCCTCTTTGTTAATTTTACCGTGAAAAACAAAGAAAGAAAGTAAACTTAGCTGACCTCATAAAGAAAACGAATAGGACTTATAAATTTGAAAGAAATGTGACGAAATGTGACGAAATCTGACATTTCAGTTTGTGTGGTTAATGGTTATCTGCTTTGAATTTATTTACAATTTTTAAATCAAAAATTTTTAATAAATTAGGCGTTTTTAATTAAAAAAATATATTATATCGTGAAGCTACATCTATCAAAAAGTGGGAAATGGCCTTTTAAGTAAGTTTTTAAGTTTAAAATTGCCTTTTAAACGAGAAATCTTAAGCGCCAGATTATGTCACATTTTTTCAAATTTCGTCAAATTTTTTGAAATGTAAAGAATTGACCCCATTATGTCACATTTTTTCAAATTTCGCCAGATTTTTTGAAATGTAAAGAATTGCCCCCAATTAACGGAAATATTATGGTTGATGAGCAAACCCATATAATTACCTGCAAATTTACACACATGTCAAAATTTCGCCATTTTTACTTGTAAAGATGCGAAAATCAAAGTTTTTTAAAATTCTTAATACAATCTAGCCAAACGCTCAAATTAGCAAAATATAAACAAAGTTCATCTTCCATTTTTTGGTAATGTTCGGCTGAATCAGCCTTTAAAAATCATAAATGCATATAGAGCGCCAGGTCGCAGAAAGACAAATCTGATATTTTTTTTATTTAAAACTATATAAGAAACGACAAAAATATTAATATACTAATATGTAAAATTCCCAGTACAAATGGCAATGCTATGAAGTAAAAACGGACAATATAGAAATAACACCAAAAGACACCAAATAGGCATTTTTAGTATTTCTGATTATTTGTGTGGCTTATCCTTGTATTTAGATTGAATTTTTTTTTTTTGGAGAAATACTATAAACCGGCTATAAACTGGTGCTTAATCCATTTAAATTAAAAAGTAAAACGGTTTTAAAGATAATTTGATTAAACCAAATCAATACAATATCTTCAAGAGTCGCCGTCGGTCGTGGTGTAGTGGTAGCAATATTTGTTTCCCACACCGGCGGTCCGGGTTCGATTCCTGGCTAGGTACTTGGTTGTTTGTGTTTAAAAATGCTTTAACCTTGCTAGAACTTTGCGAAACTGGGCGATTGATCCTAAGTGGATGGAAAGTCCCAGTATAAATAAAAAAAATATATATACAATATTTTCAAGAAAATGCGATCTATTTTGGTTAGCATACAAATTTATCGTGTTTCCCCTGTAGCCTATTTTAATTTTTTTTATGATTTTTTGGTAGTAGAGAGATCCCAAAAATTTTCTATACTAAACCGTAATATTTTTGTTTTGCTTTCTGCTGTTTAGAATTAAAAAACAAGAAAATAATTTTTCTTAAAAAGCGCAAATTTGTTGCAAAATCTTAATCTAAATTTCATATTTTTCATTGATTAAAAAAAAATTATTCATAATAAAAACATTTATGTAAAAAAAAGCCAAGTACCTACGCGAAAATTGTATTCCGTAAAAAGAATGGAGATAAGAGTAAAGCCAAGTTCTCCAATACAAATTTTAAAATGAAAGATTTACTTTTTTAAATCATTTTGTTTTGAGTGTAATTTTTTTACATTTTTAGATAACGTAGGTCTTACTTGAAATCCCTCAAAGTAATTTAATTTCTCTTAGAACAGGGAATTGATCTTTTTTTCTTAACTTTGGCAGCCGCCATCTTGGATTTTGAAGCCGAAAAATTTTTAATGATATGTACTACTATACCAAATATAAAAAAAATATACCCTTGTTGCAGCTTAATTTTTAAATACGCAAGAAGCGTTAATCTGGCCTGAATGGCAGAAGATCTGTCGTAGGTCAGGGATTAGTTTGTTTCTTTTTATTTGTAATCGATCTTTTCATTGATCGATATGTATAGCAGTTTATTTTCGTCTGCTATTGTTCTGGTTTTTCTCGCATCTTGGCAGATGGCGCTTCTTGCGCTATTTACATAGGATTAGAGGCAAAACCGTCTAATTAACTTCGCAAGTCACATTGACCAAGCAGTGTTATAAGGAGTCCCATAAGGACGAAACAGTTAACTGTCAACACTTATTAGGTGTCCATTAGATCTTGGAGCCCCGTGAGGTTAAGCTTTCATGTTATTCACGGAAAAATATGAGAGAAACAAAAATCTGCTTTTTACCCGATTAGCCACGAGACTGATTTTTAATTCTACAAATTTACTGAGAAAATGATAAACGAAAAGTGAAAATAGGTAAAGCATTAAGTTCATAATAATATCTAATATGCATTTTAGTAGCTTATGGATTAAATTAATAACCTGTATTAATTGCTTATGACCTACACTGTATTCCTAATTGTTCTTTGAATATTTATCAAATTCGAATAGCTATTTAACTCGAAAAAAATAATGCATCTAATTTAGTACTTGCACTTTCCTTTCCTCTTTTCTTTCCTACTGCGAGCGTTTATATAGTTTTTGAAGTGTACAATATGCAAAGTGAAGAAAATACGGGTTGTGTAAAATGCGAAATTGATAATTCCATAAAGTTCGGGAAATTATTGGCAAATCCTTCACCTGGAGATGAAGTTGTTATATCAGGTAAAATTAGTGATGTAAATGGAAATGGAAATATTGGAAATTTCCGAAGGGGTCTCGGAAATATTGGAAATATTGGAAATATTTAAAAAAATATTTTCTTTCATATTTTGTAACCTAACCTCATTTGGGAGCGTTCTTAAATTACGCAACGCAAGAATTCAAGATTTTTGACCCCCACCCCCCTCTTAACGCATTTTTAAGAAAAATACATTAAAATAACATTGACCCACATTGCACAAATCAAAACAACGTTAAAAACACACTTTTTTAAGTTTAATGGGTCGCTTTTTAACGTTATTTTAAAAACCACGTTATTTCGATGTGATTTTAACGTGGTTTTAAAAATAACGTTAAAAAGCGACTTATTAAACTTTAAAAAAATTGTGTGTTTTTAACGTTGTTTTGATTTGTGCTGTGGGGAGTGTAACGCCAGGCCAAAACCCCCCCCTTGAGCATTACGTATTTTAAGGATAGGCCCTTATAAGCATTAAACCTACTATAGAACAATTTTTATTTCCGATACTATTGAAGATTTTGAGAAAGTGGACTGGCAAGACGATGTTATTAAGTGTGATGCTGATGACAGCGATGAAGATATGCCTCTTGCTCGACTGTGTGATTGAAATATTTTTTCATCTGCATTTAAAATATTTTTTTTGCTGCCACAAGACATCTTAATTATTCTTATTATTCATCTTCGACGAAGTGAACCAGAAAAATTAGACGCAATTCTTACCTCACAGGCGTTGAAAAAAGGATGTTCTTTTAAAAATTCTATTAGTTGCTAATCTTCTTGGAGCGTGCTGATTTTGGTCAAGCCAGTACCTTGCTTTCGCCGAACATTTCCCTCTTCTTCATATTTTCTTTTGATTCGCACAATCGTCGACGTGTTTCGTTCATAGTGAGCGGCTACTCGACGCACCGACCAACCGGCATCTAATTTAGGCAAAATTTGAGTTTTATTAAATTCGGAAATTCGTGTAGGCATTTTGGAAAACTTTGACAAACAGCAAGAACAAGTACTTTTCTCGACTTGAAACAATCTTTAGTACGGTTTAAAATATTTTATGATATTAAAAGCGCACTCTGTATTCTCTTTAGATGCTACAATTTTGGTTGTGTAGTGATTGGTTATCGGTGTAAGCAGTAACTACGAGGTTAAATAATACTACTATGTAGGTATAGAACGTTTTTCTACGTTGTCCGACGCCTACTCTCCACCTCATTCATTGCTGACAATTATCTTCTATTATGTTTTTTTGACTCATTGATCTTTGGATTGACTGTTTGCCATTCTAGTTTAGGACGCCCTCTTTTTCTGCGCCTTATTGGTTGCCACTCTAGGACCTGCTTTGGTAATCTTTGTCGTTCATCCGTTGTATATTAGTTGTCTTTTAGTCATCCGTTATGCTTCATCAAATAATACGGTGAATAATTTTAATACACACAAAGTAATTAGTTTACATCCAAATGGAGTTATCTCCTTCAAAGCACTGTTTTTGGCTAGACATGCATTTGTCCCAACGTTGAATCCGTGACTGGCAACATTTTTGGAAGCCCTCTTTCGGAAGGGCGCTCAGCTGCACTTTTGTGGTTTTCTTAATGTCAGCAATGGTGGCAAAACGTTTTCTTTTTAACGGTGTTTTTATTTTTGCTGCTAAATCTGTTGAGTAAGGTGGATATGTACACACAGAAAGATATTTCCGATCGAAAAACTCGCGAATCAAAAGCGATGTGTGGCACGGCGCATTGTCGTGATGAAGAAGGAAGCCATTAGCCCATTTTTCTGGTCTTTTTTGTCGTAAATCATTGCACACACGTTGCAGTATACCTTTGTAAAACTCAGAATTTACAGTTGTTCCCCTTGGAACGAACTTTGATCGCACTATGCCGTTAATATCGAAAACACAATAAGCATGGTCTTGATGTTCGACTTTGACTGACGTGCCTTTTTAGGGCGAGGGCAGTTTTCCATTGGAAAGTCTGCACTTTTATCTCAGGGTCCTAGCCATAGACGCAACTTTCATCTCCAATTACAATTTTGGCCATAAAGTCCGGATCTGCTTAAAGATTGTCTTTCAATTCGGTGCAAACTAAAACACCATTTCCCTTCGTTCGGCGGTCAAAAGTTTGGAAATACATTTTCTTTTTTTTTCTCTCTCTCACTCGTCTCATTTGCAAATTATCGGTCAAAATACTTTTCACAGACTTGTAATAGATATTAACTTCTTCAGCAAGCTCTCGAATATTTAGTCGTCTGTTTGTGCGAACAATTTCTGCCACTTTTTGCATGTTTTTGTCTGTTTTTGAGGTCGATGGGGGTCCCGACCGTTGCTCGTCTGCACCCGACTCATTCTCGTTTTTAAATCGCTGATACCATTTGTAAACAGTCTTCAGAGTTACCACATTATCGCCATACACCGATTTTAACATTTCTTGTGTTTCTTTGTGACTTTTTGCAACCTAAAAGAAAACTTAATGCTTACGCGTTGTTCGAAATCCATGATGCGCGACAGATGTGATAGACACGACCTCATTCTAGCTGCTCTGGAGACTGACTAGCAAAGTCACACCGTGTTCAAACTTGACACGTAATGTTTCAGCGAATCAAGCTATCAGACATATGATATGAAATGGATGTAGCAGAATCAAACTACGACAATTAAAAAAAAAACTTCAAATGGTTTGTTTGTACAGACTTTTCATAATATGCCTAAGTACACAGGGGTGGCCAAAGTAATAAAACTGCCCTTAAACTGTATGAAAATCTGATCATGATTTAACCATAAAAAACTCTGCTTTCATAATCCAGAACAAAGGAGTTTTTGGTCAACCAAGCACGGACATACCAAACATAAAGGTTCGGTGGTTTCCTTATTGGAAACAAGCGTCTTAGGATTATGGGGGCGATTCCTCGGCGATTGTTCAGTTTACGCTTGAAAACTGTTAAGATAATTACTAACCGAAAAGTCATTTTTAAAATCAATAAAGACAATACATGTCCGAAATTTTGTTTCTACTCAATCATTGTCTGAAAATTTTAAACAACATCAATGATATGTTTTTATTATTTTAATAGGATTATCGGGAGCTTTTCCAGAATCAGACAACGTAGAGGAATTTGCAGATAACCTTTACAATAAAAGGAACATGGTTAGCGGGGAACCCAGACGATGGGAACACACCCATCCAGAAATTCCAAAGCGATTAGGAATGCTGAAAACTATTGACAAGTTTGATGGTGGATATTTTGGTTAGTAAAGGCGCGTTCTCACGAATCGGTTTTAGTTGATCAACTTTGGTTGATCAAGTAAAACCGAATATAAAGAACTGTTAGAACATACGCTTCAACTTTAATCGGTCCATCGATTCCACAAAAGTTTGATCCATTCACACTTTATCGTTCAAGTTATGAGTCATCAATATTTTTCAGATGGGTCGAATCTTGTTTGAAGCATGTGAACGTTTGTTGGTCGACTTAAATCACTGTATTTTGTTGCATTTTCCACTTGGCAGCTCTTCGCTTTCAGCAGTTTTGTTGTTTTGTAGAGTAATAATAATATTTCAAAAAATAATTATTGTACGATTAAAAGCAAAAAAAAATGAATTTAAAATGGTCAGAGGGTGTTATGTTTAAATTTATAGAACTATACCATAATAATGACTGTCTTTGGAATCATTATCTAGATAGTTACAAAAATAAAGATGCCAGGGAAACTAATTCGATCGATTTTTTGGTTGTGGTCTGGCCAAAAACATCACCGATTTTAGTTGATCCACTAAAGCTGATCAACTTAAATTGATGCCTGAGAATGCGCCTTAAGTCTTTTAATTTTAACCCACAACATGAATACCAAAAAGACCCAGGTAGCACAAGACATCTTAATGATATCTTATATACATCAATATCTTTAAGATATCTTACTCATGTCTTTTTAGTTATAAAAAATATTTACCACATTTTTATTGTAGGTATACCTTTTTTAATTTTTAAAAATAATTTGTTAAAAAAGAACCCATTCTTCTTCATGTTCTTTGTTCTAGTGCGAATTTGCTTAAATTGAAATACTGCGGAGTTTTTATGAATATGCAGTTAGGTTTATTTTCTGGCACCTTTGTTTATTACTTTTACTGACATTTAAATATTTTTGTATCATTGTCTATTGCGTACATTGCTGAAATTATTCCATACCTGCATATTCAAAAAAAATTCTACTTACAAGGTGTGACAATTAAATTTTAAGACTGGCCCCCGTACTAAGAGGTTTTAAATATTCACGCCTCGGGCGGTTCAAGTTATTTACCTTGATGTGCGTTCTACTACCGCGCACAATCTTGTCGTCTTTCCTCTGCTAGTTGGTTTGAATAAAAACCAGTGGTTTGAATAAAAACTTAAATTAATACAACGTGATCAAAATTAACTAGAGCTACTTTCTTCTAATTTATTTCTTATGGATTAATTTTTTTCTAAATACGAAAATAAATCAGCTTTTGTTAGTAATATATTAATATAGTTGTTATATTGTATAGTCTCCTCAATGATGACTGCCAAATTTATATCAGACACTAATACCGCCATGACTATCGCCATGACTATGACGGGATTTATTTTATTATTAAGTCGGGCTTTACGAATTTACCTATATTAGGATATTTTTTCGTAGTTCCCTGCTAGATATTTTTTTTTTCGGAAAGCGGTATTATTAACATATAAAAATTATATACATATTTAAAAAAAAAACTGCATAATTTGGACTCCTTACGTGTACCTCTATGTCACTTTCCAAGAAAAAGGTAAAAAATAATGATAGTTTAATATAAACATTTTTAAAGAAATTTAAGCAAACCTAAATTTGCTTTTTGCAAAATACAAATTTGGAAAAAATGTCAAAAACTTAACATTTATGAGGTTTTTTTAATAGGTTCAATAAATTACTTTGATCAAAAATATTTAAAAAAAATAAGAATAGCTTTTTTTGTAACTATAAAACGTTTTGTTTATAAATACAAAATAAATTATTCATTTAATTTTACTTAATCATTAAAATTAAAAACCACAGTTATTTTAATCAATAAAATTAAAAATCACATTATGCTCCTGGACTATCTCATTAAAAAAAAAACAAAAAAATAATTTTTAATCAGATAATTTTTAATTTTTTTTATTGATTTTTACAAATATAAAAAAGGCATTTTAATATATATATATATATATATATATATATATATATATATATATATATATATATATATATATATATATATATATATATATATATATATATATATATATATAAAAATAACGAAATATCAAGCATTGGCTCAGGAAGTAAAAACCATCTGGAACTTACAAAAGGTGACAATAATGCCAATAGTCATCAGCGCCAACGGCTTGGTACACAGAAAAACCATGCAACATATAACAGAGCTTAGCATGCCAAATAGTGCTATCACATGGATGCAGAAAGCCGTTGTACTTGGGACCGTTGGAATTATTCGACGGACTGTCTCGCCGTATTGACACTAGCAGTGTCCTTGGCGACAATGAGCGCCCGGACACTGTTAGCCAAAACCACGTATGTGTGAATTAAAAAAAAAAAAAAAAAATATATATATATATATATATATATATATATATATATATATATATATACAGTAATAGTATTGTGCGAAACCCTTAAACAATTTTAACAATCACTCAAAATGTGAAAACTTTAAAAATGAAATAAAAAAAATGGTGCAAATTCGGGAAAACTTTGTTTTAATATTTTTTTTTAGAATCGAAATGAATAAATTAGAGTATAGGTATTTGTAGTCAGGAATATAATGAAATCAATAACAAAAGTGTTATTATATTACGGATTTGTAATTATGATTTGACTAATAGATTAACCTTCCATTTACATTTTAATTCATCAGCGCTATGCAATGAGCAGAAAAATAAAAATATTTTAAATATAAGTTACTAAATACCTTAAGTATTGTTATCCATAACTAATTGAAATTATCAGTAGTTTTTTAAAATTCAAAATATTTATTAGGTAAAATTAATAACGCTAATAAGAATACAAAATCTAACTTTGACAGGATGCTGCAAACAAAATGATAATATAAAAATAATTGCTTTTTTTAAGGCTAGAGACCCTGTATGTATGACATATTTTAATGATAAAGAGAGGCGACAAACTCATCAAAGTCAAATTTATTTAAGTCAAAATCAAAGGATGAAAATATCGGTCCTGTATACTCTAGCGATGTTTAGAGTGAGACGCACCTTCTGTCCTTGTTAATTCATAGGCGTTGGAAAATAAAAATAAACGTTTTATAAAAAAAACCTATACAGGGGGTGACCGACAAACATGTTTGTTTATTTGTTGCATGATGATTGATGTCACTCACCGCTGACCATTTAAATTATTTTAGTGAAACGCCAATGAATTTGGCTAGAAAATAACATAACCAAAAATGTTAATTTCAGTGACTTTGACGGGCTTGTCGCGTCTTTCTTTAGTAAAAATATGTCATACATATAGGGTCTCTAGTTAAGGCCAACTTGAGTACTATAGTTGATGCAGGGCTATCAAAATGGACGGGCCACGATCCTCCACTTTGTTGACGTCACATCCGGGGCTGATTTTTTTTTGATGGTCACGTTACGACACAGCTGATTGTCTTTAAAATATTGAAGTTGGAATGACGGTTCCTTGATATTTGATTTTTTTTAAATAAAGCCGTTTTTGAGATTGTTTTTACTTTATTCTGGCAGAACAATTTTTTTTAAATGTAAGCCCTAATTTTTCATAGCCGCTGGATTAGCTTACACATAAATTAAGTTTAAAGCAGAAGCGAATGTGACAATCACATATGACAAAGTCAAATACATGTCAAATATAACAGTTAGCATGTGGTACATGGCAGGTAATTTGAATTCAAAATAAGGAATGCTAAATCTCGAAGATTTTAACCTTTTATTCATGTTGCTTCCTTACAAACCTTTGTTGAAATATCGGGATGGTGTCTGAGAATATTTCACTAAAATTTTGCGGAAATCTGTAGTGCCATTTTGAAAATATCATAAAAAAACGTCTGACCTCCCATAAGACCCAATGTAAAATTCAGCCCCGGGAGAACAGCTGATTTTTTCAGGGTCGTGGCCTCTATTTTTGTGTTGGCCTTGGTTGATGTTGTATTAAAGTGACACCGCGTCATCAAAACCTTGATGGCGGGAAGGGAGTAGAGGGGTACATACTTCCTTTAATTTTTTTATTGATATTGATTCCCAAAATGAGGCACTGCCGCACTAATTAGTCATTAGCTTACTATTTTACTTGCTTTTTATTGATGTCTTCTTCTAAACGATTTCATTAGAAAGGAACATATATACTATTATCTGGTTGTTACGAACATATTATTGATTTAGCAGGGCTTTGACGTTTTCTATTCGTTGTTGTTTTGACAGTATGTCAAACAAATTATGACGGAGCTTTTCACAAAACAAATTACCGTCTTTGCAACTAAATCAATATTTGCGCACATTTTAATATAATTTTGGATCCTCTTTTATGTTTCGGATCTTTATTTATCAGGTAAGTACCTATTTGATCTCTCCTTTAAAAGGTCGTAGTGTTTTATCCTTCGAACATTAAGCCCCGAGCGGCACACTGCATGTACAAAGTGAAACACTAATTTTTTAAGGCTTCTTTACTTAGATTTTGCCGCAGAATTTGGTTTACCATAGCTATGACGCGGTGCCACTTAAATAGAACATCAACTATAGAGTGTATAAAATAATTTTTTCTATAAGCGTGCGGAAAAGTCCACTTTTCCGCACGCATTTTAGTGTGGAAAGTGCCACTTTTCCGCACTAGTGCGGAAAAATATTTTTTCCGCACTTGATTTGTTACGATTTTGAGGTGTTCTATAACATTTAGACCGTTCAAAATACATTTGTATCTTTCCTAGCGCACGAAATATCCTAAAAATATTCAAATTGACTAAAATACTGCTATATTTTCAATATTTTCGATAAAATAAAGTTTTCAGTAAATAGGTTCAAATTATAAGTTTTAAACCTCCCCGGTATAAATATCGTCATTGTCAATGTCAAACAACAATGAACACTAGTGGTTTTAGATTTGGCATCTTAAATCACCATAGCAACAAAGTACAAACAAACTGTCAAAACAAAGCCAATTTTGCAGATACAAGCGTCTTTTGAATTTTTCAAACAAAAAAATCAGATTTTCAATGGATTCTTCGGACGAAGATCTACCCCAGTCAGTTCTAGAAGCCTCTAGAATGTGAATAATAATAATTGATTTGATTAAAACGTTTTGAATATAAATAATTTTCTGATTAATTTTTAGTTTTTTCCTCACGCTTATAGAAAAAATAGTGTACCTAACTCGTGCGTAAAGTGTCTTTTCCGCACTTGATTGCTGGCCAAACTCCGTTATCGCGTCGTTTGGCCATCTGCAATCGCGTGCGGAAAAGAGGCACTTTCCGCACTAGTTAGGTAAACTACTAATGTCATAAATTTGATTAAAAATATTGCAAACAAAAGTATCTATTATGGCCAGCTTTTCTGGAAATTCAACCAGTGTGGGTCATACCAAGGAAAACATTTCGGGGGTGGGGGGGGGGGGGGGGTATAAAAAGTATAAAATAAAATTTTGGGAAATTTACGTTTTTTTGTTGGGAATTGCACGAGTTGTTAATTTCTATCATGTTTTCTAATTTTTGCTGATATCGAACCTTTCAAAAACGCTATCAGCCAAAAAGTATGTAAATTTTTTTACAATTTTGCACCTTGTTACTTGTGTCCCATTATCAATATTTGTTTAACCTGGATTAAAATACAAAAACGTAGTATAACGGATCTAATACCTTACCACCTAAAATATGTTAAAATTAAAGAAATAGTCCATGTTTGGCAAAAAACAGTGCGTTAAAATTGAATTTTGCATTTCTCAATATCTCGAAAACCAAAGTTCTGAAAGTATTTTTAGATGTTACAAAAATGGTTGCAAAAAGTTTTATTCACCGCGGAATTTCAATACATTTTGTGGTTTAAAAGTTTTATAATTTTTTAAACATTATACTCGGATAGAGTTACCAATGAACCCAACCAAACCTGCCCTAAAAAAAAGGTATATTTTAATGATCTGTATTTTGCTAATTAAACAAAAAATGGCACCAGCCATTTATAAGACCTAGTATTTCTGGGTGTTAGGGAAACTTTATTTTTGTTGAATTTGAAGTTTTCAATGTGTGAATACTACGTGACTTTAATTAATTAGAAAAAATGATGCCCTCATTTTGGCACATGCCTAATTAAAGACGGTTTTCTCAAAAGCTAAAGAATAAATTCAAGTGCAAAACTATTTAATGAGTAAGTTCATTAAATACCTGCCTAATTTAAAAGAGTAATAAGAAAATTAAATAGTTTTTGTGATTCTGATTACAAAAACTGTAAAAAGGGTAAAAAAATTGAATTGTGAGCGTTATTTTCTTTTATAAAAATAATAAAAATAAAAATAAATAATTTTTTTTCTTTAAACTAGTTACTAATTACCTAAGCATATTACTAAAAAAATTTGGTTTTATTAAAAAAAAACTATGAATAAATTCCTCATTGTGTTCTCAAAATGGGAACGTTGGCAGTTATGGCCAAAACATATTTACTGTTATGTTACAGTTCCGTGTTATTGAGTTATCGTGTTCCACACAGACAGACGCCATCAAAAATTTCAGTCGTTAGGTCTCTTTTGACTTAAACATATTTTAAGTGAGAAAAATAAGTCAATCAATCATACTTTCTCAGGCAAATTTATATTTGTGAATCAACATTTTTATTAACTGGGCAAAAATCAAGTTCAAAAAACAAATGAAACTATTTTTCATCAGCTGCGCAAACCTTGGATTAATTTTACATGCAAATCAAGTAATATTCTTTAAAACACAACTGTTAATGAATAAAACTACTATGGTACAAACAACAAGTGAAATTAAAGAAAGAAAAATAAGAAAAAAGTTTTCTGCTTCGGCCAAGGAACCTTTGTCAGTGGGAACGAAGAATTTACAGAGATCATTTGGATGACTTGGTCGAGTTAATACCCTGAGAGTTTCTCGTTCTTGTATTGAGACACCGCAGCCTGCATAGATGGAAGTTTTCCGAAAATTGATGTATGGCTTTGGTTAGAATGTTTGCCTGGATAGCAAAAGATCCCGGGTTCGATCCCCGGCCGAAGCAGAAAACTTTTTTCTTATTTTCCTTTCTTTAATTTCACTTGTTGTTTGTAGTTTTGGGTCCTTGCATTATTTGCAATTTGGTATTTGAAAACTAATGGTGTTATCAAGTAGTCACTTTGCTTGCATTTATCTATAAAATACACTTAAAATTTTAGGTTTTTTAGAAAATAGAATATTTAACCAAGTTTTTAGTTTAGTTTGAGCATGTTTTCGGCTGTTTGGCAAAAATCTAAAAAATCAGAGTCAATTTTGCCAGAAAAAAATGCGGATTGTACATATCTCTACTATTTACCAGCACTAAATATTTTATTATTTTTGAATCCTAAACATTTCTGGGAGGGATTGATCCCCCCAGGTATGGGATGATATGACGTAATGCCCGGCGTAAACGGGTTTTGGTCCGCGTTGCTGATATACTGTGTCTGAGTTAACCGTAAGCGGTGCCACTTTTATGGTTCCTTTATGTATAAAAGAGAAATCAGATTGACATGTTTTTAATAAATCAATCAGTAAGATAAAATAGAAAAAACTGTTTCAGGTATTCACCCTCGGCAAGTGGAATCACTTTCTCCATATGCTAAAATGTCTTTGGAGAAAGCAGTTGAGGCCATTCTGGATGCAGGATTAAATCCTGCAGATCTAGAAGGAACAAATACTGGTGTGTTTATGGGCGCATGCTATTGTGAATCAGAGTTTACTTGGTATTTTGATAGGCTCATTCCTCAGCGGTATGGTATATTAGGGTAAGCACATAGTTAGTAATAGCCGAAAATCAGGGCCGGATTAAAAGGAATATTTCGGCCCGGGTTTGCAGTATAAACCAAAGATTATAGATTATAATGTATAAACTTAACCTACAATAACAAGTTGTTGCTACCGATACAACAATTAAAACAGGTGGCATACTCTGTAAACTAAAACTTTATCTACTTTTGACTGAAAGTTTGACCCAGTTTGATTTAAATGTGACAGCTGTCAAACAACTGTGGGCCCAGTGTTTTAATTATTAGTTTACAGAAAACAGAGGGCGTAATCCCAAATAAATATTTTTAAGTGTTTCTTCATAGTCTTCCTAGCCTAATTACCTTCCTAGCCCGCGCAGCAATGCGTAGAGAAGATATTGTTTTCGATGAAAATGTTTTGATAATAACTTCGAAAATGTGTTGTTTAGGTGTTTTTCTATGTCTGTGTGTGTGTCTGTATATCTGTCCAGTTCGGTTTTTTTCCACGATAGCTCCGGAATCGCTGAACTAATTTTTATGAATGTTTACGAAAAGTAGTGTAAAACACTATGACGAGATGGCCTCCTTTACTTGAATTTATTCAATAAGACAATGTATTGTTGTCAAATTAAAATTTTTCTTTCTAATAATTTGAATTGAGACAATATTGATGAATCCGAGTGTATGAAATAAATATCAATTAATTAAGTAAAGTTTTTTTATTTTAGGAATGAAAGGTCTATATTTGCTGACAGAATTGCTTACTTTTTAAAACTAAAAGGTGTCTCCACAGTAACGGATACGGCGTGCAATAGTTCAATGGTTGCTTTCGATCAGGCATACAGGTAATAGCTAATGCATAACTTTAATATAATTTTTGCCCCATTCTAAGCGCAATGATTTCTATATTCGTGATGTTATAAACGGCTTAAAAAATGGAAGGGTGAAAAAATATCGAAACACAAAATATCGAAAAACAACATATCGAAAGTACATAATATCGAAACTACAAAATATCGAAAATACAAAATATCGAAACAACAAAATATCGAAACAACAAAATATCGAAAATACAAAATATCGAAAACACAAAATATCGAATAACAAAATATCGAAAATACAAAATATCGAAAATACAAAATATCGAAACAACAAAATATCGAAAATACAAAATATCGAAAACACAAAATATCGGAAACACAAAATATCGAAAATACAATATATCGAAACAACAAAATATCGAAAATAAAAAACAGAAAATTTTGGAACCTACACCTAACCTGACCCTGACCTAATCTAACTTAACCTAATCTGATACAACAAAAACCTAACCTAACAAAACCTAATCAAATCTAACCGAACCGAATCAAACCGAACCAAAGCAAACTGAACCAACAATTTCTTTCAAAAAAAAAAAACTTTCCTGACTTCTTTCCCGGGATCCTAGAAGGTGTGAATTAAATCCGAACCGAACCGAACCGGACCGAACCGAACCGAACCGAACCGAACTGAACCGAACCGAACCGAACCGAACCAAACCGAACCGAACCGAACCGAACCGAACCGAACCGAACCGAACCGAACCGAACCGAACCGAACCGAACCGAACCGAACCGAACCGAACCGAACCGAACCGAACCGAACCGAACCGAACCGAACCGAACCGAACCGAACCGAACCGAACCAAACCGAACCGAACCGAACCGAACCGAACCGAACCGAACCGAACCGAACCGAACCGAACCGAACCGAACCGAACCGAACCGAACCGAACCGAACCGAACCAAACCGAATCTATCCAAACCTAACCATATCCAACCAAACCTAATTAGCAGTGTTGTAGTTTAGTTTGATTAGGTTAGGTTCGGTTCGGTTCGGTTCGGTTCGGTTCGGTTCGGTTCGGTTCGGTTCGGTTCGGTTCGGTCCGGTTCGGTTCCGTTCGGTTCGGTTCGGTTCGGTTCGGTTCGGTTCGGTTCGGTTCGGTTTGGTTTGGTTTGGTTTGGTTCGGTTTGGTTAGGTTCGGTTCGGTTCGGATTCATACCCTCTAGGATCCCGGGAAAGAAGTTAGGAGAGTTTTTTTTTGAAAAAAATTGTTTGTTCAGTTTGCTTTGGTTCGGTTTGTTTCGGCTAGATTTGATTAGGTTTTGTCAGGTTAGATTTTTGAAATTTTCTATTTTTATGAGGTTAGGTCAGATTAGGTTTAGTTAGATTAGGTTAGGTTACGTCAAAGTCGGGTTAGGTTAAGGTTTCGAAATTTTCTATTTTTGATTTTCGATATTTGTTAATTTCGATATTTTGTATGTTCGATATTTTGTATTTTCGATATTTTGTATTTTCGATATTTTGTGATTCGATATTTTGTAGTTTCGATATTTTGTAGTTTCGATATTTTGTGGTTTCGATATTTTGTAGTTTCGATATTTTGTAATTCGATAAAATGTAGTTTCGATATTTTGTGGTTTCGATATTTTGTGGTTTCGATATTTTGTATTTTCGATATTTTGTATGATTTCGATATTTTGTATTTTCGATATTTTGTGTTTTCGATATTTTGTGTTTCGATATTTTTTCGCCCTTCCTTAAAAAATAGTGAATGCAGAGACCTATATGGCGTTAATAAAAAAATTCTTATAGCCATTAGAGACATTATCATAAGTCCTCTGACAAAGCTTATTAATAAGTTCATAAGGAAAAAAACCTTTTCAGATTCCCTTAAAATAACAAAAGTCTTGCCTCTACATAAAAATAATGACACTAACAATCTAAGTAATTACAGGTCAATTTTAATAATCCCAGTGTTTAATAAAATTTTTGAAAAAGTCTTAAAAAACAGATCTGTCAATATCTTGAGGATAACCAACTTTTTATTTGTAGTCAATTTGGTTTTAGGGCGAACATGTCGACAACTAATGCTATAGACAAATTAGTTAATCTAATAAATCAATGTTTTGAAAATAGTGAATATCTTTTTGCTTAGTTCTTAAATTTAGCAAAAGCCTTCGACTGCCCTTCTCAGGATATATTGCTAAAAAAGCTATTGTATTATGGTTTCGACATGGATAGTACTCAATTGCTTGGATCCTATTTGAGCGAGAGAGTGCAGTATGTTTCAGTTGAAGGTGTTGAATCTCAGAAACTGCCAAATAAATATGGTCCGCAGGGGTCTGTCTTCGGTCCAGTTCTCTTTTTGGTTTTTGTTAATGATCTCAAACATGCCTCACATTCATCTAAGTTGCTCCAATACTCTGATGACACTAAGGATAACAATTCTCTTCCGTGTGGCATAGAACTTAATAAAGTCGCTGCAGAAAATTTTTCTTTAAAAAAAGACTGATTTTTTTACTCTTAAAACCAAAGGAAAGGAAATAGATTCTGATCATGTGAATTGACTGGTCAACAGACTCTCGAAAAACACCTACCACTTAAGATCTCTCTCTCTCTGGTATCGTAAGCCAAAAAACTCTTATAACCTGCTATTATGGGCTAATAATTTCTCATTTATCATATGCTTTGATAGCGTGGGGTCACTCTTCTCACGCAGAGTTGACTTTTAGACTACAAAAGAGAGTGGTTAGAATTTTGGCTGGTCTTTCTTATAGAAGTGATTGTGTGGAAGCTTTCACGTCCCTAAAAATACTAACCCTTCCATGTCAATATATTTTACAATACCTGTTATACCTTAAGGAAAATCTTTCGACTTTTGCTTTCCATGGAGACCTTCATACAGTTAATACCAGAGGGAGAAACAATATTGTGCTACCATCACAGCGCTTGACAAAGACCAGAAATGGTACATCATATTATTGCATAAGATTTTATAACGGTTTGCCGATTCAAATATGGGAACTGGATTACAAGAACTTAAACGGAACCATAAAGAACAAAACAATTTCAAAAAAATACTGGGAAGCACTGACAAATCCCAAATTATGAAAATCTCTTTTAAGTATTAAGTTCACAGAATTCCACCGGTGGATAAAACTAGAAGCCCTCGATACATTTGACAATTGTTTTACACCAAACAATTGTCAAATGTATCGAGGGCCTCTAGATAAAACTATAGAGAAAACAGTTGCAATCGTTACCCTTTATGTATGTTCCTTCTCTAAAAAAACTTTTTAAATTTTTGCCTTAGTGTCTTGCATACGTAATGTTTAGCGGTGGGCGTTTCAGTTACTTCTTATATTTTATTTGCAAATTTGATAGCCATGTATGTCAGAATTACCAAATAGTTTTTTTCTTATATGAATATGATTTTTATGATAATTACTACAATAATCCTAATATCTTTCAGGTCTATCCGAACTGGGGAATCCGATGCCGCAATTGTGGTGGGAATAAATTTGTGTCTTCATCCCAATGTTTCATTGCAATTTGCCAGGTAGGTATATTGAACAAGTCAACGTTATCAATGTTGTATTCCTAATGATTTAGTTTGCTTAATATAATAGGTATTTCAGTTATGGCCACTTACTTTAAACTTGCTAAATTTAATCTAGTAATGGTAAGTGATTAATATTGTATAACACATTAGTCAAATCCAAACAGATTGGTACAAATTTCTCCGGTCTGTCCAGAAATTCAACGAAATTTGAAAACACTATAATAGTAGAACTAGAGAAGAAATAGTTTAGAACAAGTGGAAAATTTTACATACTTGGAAGGAAACATAATCGAAGAAAACCCTATTACAGAGGAAATAAAGTCTTTTACGCTGATCAAAACTGCGTAAGTCAAGGATTCTAACAAGATCTCTCAAACCAAAATCTACACAATTATTAGGTGCTGGTGGTGACATTTGGGTGCAAATCATGAACACTTACCAAAGCGAACAAAGACTAACACATATATTTAAAATAATAATTCTTGGTAAAGTCTTTGGAGAAGTGCAAAGAGAAGATGTTTATTGGCGAAATATAAATTAGAACAACTAATGTATGTATGTATTCGAAAGTGGCGGCAGGCCCTACTGGACCTCCATCCACTGCGACCTCATATGGATCTATTGTGCCCACGTACCTACATACTGAGTTTGACTAAAGTAGCATATTTTTTTTTCACCCAGCACATAAAAAAACTGCAGATTACAACAATAAATGATTTAAGCTTAACACTTTGGCCCAAAGATATACCACTAAGACCTCTGCATTATTAGCCAGTGGAACAACTAATAGATAACGCAAACATCGGCAGATTTATGAAAAGTAGAAGATTAGCTTGGTTGGGACATGTACAAAGAATGGATGAGACGAGAACACTAGAAAAAATATTCAACTGAAGAAGAAGAGTGACATCAGGAATATGGAAATAAGAAGGTGGCGAAAAATCGTACACTAGAGGTTGTAATGCCAATGAAGAAGAAGAATAAGAAAATAGTTCTATTAAACAAAAATTACTTGAATCACGTTTGGAAAATATTTTTAAAATCTTTAATCTAACGATTTAGAAACAGCTCGTTTCTTGGCCTTATAATCTCCAGAAAGTACAACATAACTGACACCTGTTTTCGTAATTCGGTCTGCTTGAGACTTGGTCTCCCTATGCATGTAGTTCCTCTATAAGTGCAGGTCGCTTGTACAGACATGGGCAGATTAATGATATCATTAGACGAGCTCTTAGAACAGCAGGATTTCCTTTTGTTCTACAGCCGTCTGTGGTATTTTAGAGAGATGGTAAGCGAGCAGATGGAACGAATTTGGTTCTCTGAAGAACTGGAAAGGAATTAATCTGGGATGCAACATGAAGCCACACTATGGCATCTTCCTGTCTGAAAGAGACATCGAAAAAAGCGGGTGAAACTGCACGATTTGCTGAACGGATTAAGAAACGAAAATATCCTAAACTAAGGGCGCGATATATTTTTGTTCCATTTGCAGTTAAAAATTTAGGACCATGGGGTGATTAGGCTAAAAAATTAAATTAAATTAAAATTAAATTGGTTTAGCAATACAAGGCGAAATTCAATTTTAATTTTAGGCACTCTTCGAAAGAACTCTGGTTTGGAAGAAATTTTCAAACTTTAATTTTATACTTTGTTTTATTTTAATTATGCTATATGTTTTTAGTAGCGCTTACAGGCTACCTAATATATAAAAATGTATATATTATTATACTATGCTTAATATAAATATTAGATAAAAAAATATACCTACATTTTTTAGGTTGGGTGTTTTGTCAAAAGACGGCTACTGTCGAGTATTTGACGAAAAAGGAACCGGATACATCAGGTCAGAAGCATCGGTCGCCATGTTCTTGCAGAGGGCTAAAGATAGTAACAGAATTTATGCCAGAGTAGTCCATGCAAAGTCTAATTCCGATGGGTACGTATCGACAATTATGTTAATCATAATGATGTACTGTTATATTGTTTGGTTTGATATTTTGATGGTCTCCACCTTTCTGAAGTCCAAGACCACCAATCTTTGATCACGATCCATGCACACGGTAAACCGTGCACCTATGCCTACAAGACATTTTGTGCCCACGCTAACTGCAAATTCAATAAAACTGGTAATTAAAAGACATGCCATTTATAGTTTTAAAAATCATCAGATCGTTAATTTATGCTTCCAGTTACGGCCTCGTACTATTAGCACACTGTACAAAACGCTACCGCAAAACCCCGAATGATTCTTGAAGAGACGTCTTTAGTCAAGGTCTCACCCCATGGCTATATTCACCAAACTAGGATGTGCCCTTGTCCAGGTGTGCCAAGTGGACAAAGTTGTTGTATCCCCATTTCCTATGGGCTATAAATATGTACGTCTTAAATATACAGGGTGTTCCAACTAAAAGGTAACAGACGTGTTTTTTGGTATTTTTTGTGTCAATTTGGAGTAACGCTCGGACACGTCGATTTTGTTTGCAAGGGCGCATTTCACACCTTTTGGCTATCTTGAAATTTTTGCAGCGCGCACCATCTTCGAGGGGTATTCTTTACATCTATATTTTGAATAGGGAAAGTGGGTCTAGTGATACCTTATTTTGATTTTATCTTGAATATCTTTACAACCGTGTAAAAATTTCAAAAACCCATAGATTAGTTTTTGAGATATTTGCTTTCAAATTTTCAAATTTTACATGGAATGATAAAATAAAAATAAAATGCGAAAAATATAAAATTCTGATTAAATTTTTATTTTATCAGTCCATGTTAAATTTGAAAGTTTGAAGGGAATTATCTCAAACACTAATAGATACATTTTTGAAATTTTTACACGGTTGTAAAGACATTCAAGAGGCCTTCAAAACTAGGTATCACTAGACCCACTTTCCCTATTCAAAATATAGGGGTAAGGTATACCCCTCGAAGATGGTGAGTGCTACAAAAATTTCAAGATAGCCAAAAGGTGTCCCCCTCGCAAACAAAATCGACGTGTCCGAGCGTTTCTCCAAATTCACACAAAAAATACCAAAAAACACGTCTGTTACCTTTTAGTTGGAACACCCTGTATATTTAAGACGTATGTGGCTATAAATCATCCCTTTACGACATGGTAATATGCAATAACGTAATGACCCAATAATAACTATGTACTCAGTTAGTTATGCATCAAGATTATGAACGCCTATAAGTTTAAATAAAGAAAATAAGCATGCTTAAAAAGGTCTCCTTTAATAAATGAATCGAATTTTGTAGGTTCAAAGAGCAGGGAATAACCTACCCCAGCGGATTTGTTCAAAGTATTTTGTTGAAAGAAGTCTATAAAGAATGTGGAGTGGACCCTTCTGACTTAAGTTATTTAGAAGCTCACGGAACCGGTAAAATTTTAATTTATTTTATTTATGCGGCTAATATTAATAAGTTTTATAAAACATGTTTTGCAAAATATATACCAATATCTTCTATTATCTTTTTTTAAATATTTATTTTTTCTTTGATACGAAACTTCTTTTTTACTATAAAATATTTAACAAATAAATTTTCGGACACATTTTATAATTATAATAAAATAATTTTTGTTTTAACGTATTATTCTTAAGAAATGATAGAATATGTTGTAGAGTTAAAAAACAAATAAGAAAAGAATATACTTACCTCTTTCTGATACCTAAGGCGTTAAATAAATTAATTTGTGACATAAAGCGCTGTACGGTTGAAATAAGGAAAAAGAAGGTACCTACATATAATATAGATATATATACATACTTTAGTTTTGGTAATTTTTCGAGTCGACTAACTAACAACTATTCTTCAAATTTTAGGTACTGTAGTGGGAGACCCAGAAGAAATGAATTGTGCTGATGAGTTTTTTGCTAAAAATAGAAAAACCCCCCTGATGGTTGGCTCGCTTAAGTCCAATATTGGTCATTCGGAACCAGCTTCTGGTTTATGTTCAATATCCAAGGTATGCTCAGCTACAATTTGTATTATTTTATAGCGATACAAGAGACTGATTGTAAATTCTGGCCAAAATTTTAGGTTATCATAACAATGGAAAATGAAATTATCCCACCAAATATTAACATCGATACGCCCAGATCAAATATTCCGGCATTTCATGAAAATCGACTAAAAATTGTCACTGAAAACACTCCCTTAAAAGATGGAAACGGACTTATAGGTAACTTAGATACACCCTAAATATGTCAATAACCGATTTCCTCAACTTAGGATTTTCATATACGATCTTTACTATGTATGAGATCATACGTATGAGCCTATTCCTTGTGTTTAGTGGCCAACTTCAAGCTCCAGTCATAAATCCAGAAGCAATAACTTTTTTAGGTGTAAGTAGTTTTGGATTTGGTGGATCAAATACACATGTCTTGCTTAAATGGAATACGAGATCAAAACAAAATCGAGGTAAGCCGCTTGACGATTTCCCAAGGCTTGTTTGTGTTAGTGGTAGGACCAAAGATGCAGTTAATTTGTTGTTGGATGATGTAGTAACAAAATTTGATATGGAGCATGTGAGACTGGTACAAAATATATTTAGGTATGTTTTAACAATACAAATTTAAAATCAAAAAACTAGATCTTTTTTATCTTTAATTCTAAACGTTACAGAATGAGAATAGTTTAACTTCTGTTATATTTTAGTTTAATAACATCCTTAAAGTAAAAATCTTGTTTAAAATAATTTTAGGAAAAACTTAGGCAACCACCTTTACAGAGGTTATACAATAGCTTCCAAAAATGGGGAAATCAAAAGATCTGTGACACCTAGTGCAAACAATGAAAGAATATTGTATCTTTATTTTGGTGGATTTACCAAAGATACAGTAAAAATGGCGTCCAAATTACTTGAATTACCAATTCTGAAAGATTTTGAATACAGGTTAGTATCTATTTCAGTATTAAGTTTTTCTTTACATTACTTTAAAACATATGTAATTTCGAAATGATTTATGGAAGGTAAAAAATTGTTTAATTGTTTTTTAGGCTAAAAACATATTTGTTTAAAGTTTACTTAAATCTCGAAAAACTTATAGATACCCCAACATCTGATTTTAATGAAACATTACTTATGTTTATATCACAAGCCGCTATTGCAGAAGTTATTAAGGAATTACAAATTAAACCAAAGACAATTTATGCTAAATCTTTTGGAAATTTTGCTAATGCATACTTTAAAAATATAATCAGTTTAGAAGAATATGTGAATTATGCTTTGGTTGTTGCAAATTTGGTTGAAAATAAAGATTCTAACAATAATGCACTTAAAGGGAATAAATTTAATAAATATGGTAAGTAATTAATAAATAAGTAAGTAGGTAAGCAGGATACTAATTAATTCCTAAGTAAAAGCTTTTAATATTTTTGCTAAACTGATTAGTTTCTACAAAACATTTGTTTGCAATTTTTAGCTAACAAACTTACCAAAGAACTTAAACAACAGATAGCTGAAGAATACGAAAATCATAAAAACAATAGCCAAAAAGTAACTCAAATCAAAAACAGTATGATTTCCTCTCAGAATGGTAATATTGTTGAAGACAAAATTAAAGAAATTGGCAAAGTAAATCCCTATCAAATTCATAATGGGAAACAAGCTGAAAATGATCCAAACATAGAACTAAATGGATTCGTTAATCTACCAAATAATGCTGTGTTGTTACAATGTGGACAACCCGTAGCACTACCTCAAAAGAAATATTGCAGCACTATTTCTGTTGACTTTACTAGAGGACTGAATGGTATTTTGGAAACCATTGGAAGGTAAATGCCTCGGTAAATGCCCATTAATACAGGAGCGAATCTAGGAATTTCATTTGGGGCTGGAAATTGTTCGCATTTTGTATGGTTACAAGAAGAATGGGAGAATTCGCCACCTCCTACTCACCGCGGATAATTTGCCCCGGGTCCACTCGTGCCGCCGCCGACGGGATTCGCCGGCGGCACAACTCGACCCGATTTGCCGCCGGGTCATCTCACCCCGGCGTGACAACTCGCCACCGGCCGATATAGTTTCAGTTTGCAATTTTGACGGGTGTTTAGAGACAACAATGCAATTTAATATTTTCATTTACAAAAAAAAATCAAAATGACGAATCCAAAGTGGCGGATTTTTTAATTTATCAACTGATATGTATTAAATTTGGTAATTTTAGGTGTGTAAGGCCGCTGAATTTGATAATGAAATTAAATTTGAAAAAAGATAAATGGCGGCAATTTTCATTTATGATCTGACATGTATTACTTTTGAAATTTTTGAGTGACTGACTTCAAAACTCATAAAAAGTAGAACCCCGATTATCCGTGCTCCACGGGACCGGACGAGGCACGGTTAAGTGAACATTCATTTATTATATGTTACATACATATTTTGTAACTTTTTAACTTTAACTTTAAAACTTTATTTAGCAAGAATATGCTACAATTTTAACAATAGTAAAGTTAATTACATTAAAATCTAATTGTTAGCTATATAAATATTAATAGACTAAGTAATATTTTCAACTGTAACACAATAATTTATTCTACCTGCATCCAAATGAATAATACTATAATTAAACAAACTGCATTGAAAATAAATATTTTTTTAAACTTTTTTTAAATGTGGTTAATTTCTTTTCATTTTTTATTGAGTTTTTTAATTTATTGAATTCTGACAAACCTTTACAAAAAATTGATTTTTGGACAATTAATTTTTGGGAATTATTTAAATGAAAATCGTCTTTGTATCTTGTATAATGTGAATGGAAATTTGAATTTTGGAGGACAAAATCTTTAAGTTGTTCTGGTAGTAGATTGTTTTGAATTTTGTAAATAAATATACAAACATTATAGAAAATGAAATTTTTTACATTAAGCCAATTTAATTTTTTTAACATTAGTGTAATTTTTGTGTATTTATCTGCTTTAAGAATTATTCTCATTGCTCTATTCTGTAATATTTGAAGTTTATCTAAAATATTTTCATTCGCTGTGTATAATATAGTTGAGCAGTAGGAAACATGTGGTAATATTGTTGTATTGTAAACACATTTTTTAGAAAAAAATGATAAATAATAACTAATCCTTCCTAAATACCCAATTTTTGAAGAAATTCTTGATATAATATATTCGTAGTATTTATCAAACTTTAATTTTGAATCTATAATTATACCAAGATATTTGAATGAATTTGTAATTTCTAATTTCTCATTATTTATTGTGATTGCAAAATTTGTTAAGTTGCTTTTTGAATTTAAAATCATACATTTTGTTTTGTTTACATTCAATTTTAATTTGTTTGCGTTTAGCCAATGTACTACATTTTTTAATTCTGAATTTACTTCAATAGTTAGGTTTTCTAATGAAGTCCCTTTTAAATAAAGTAATGTATCATCTGCAAACATCTGTATCATACAATTTTTTAAAACTGTTGGTAGATCATTTATATATAAAATAAAAAGTAATGGTCCCAATTTACTTCCCTGTGGTACCCCTATATTGTTTGATTTTTCCGATGATAGTGAATTCAAAATTTTGGTTCGCTGTGTCCTGTTGCATAAATAATTTTTAAACCATTCTAATACTTTTCCCCTTAGACCAAATTTATAAAGTTTTTTTAATAGCCTCTCCCTGTCAATAGTTTCAAATGCTCTTTTAAAATCTAAAAATACCTCAACTATAATTTCATTTTTCTCAAAACTTCTTTTCCATGTTTCTATAACGTATTGTACTGCAATTTCTGTAGAATGTTTTCGCCTAAATCCTGTTTGTTGTTTTACTAAAATTTTGTTGCTTTCTATAAAATTTAAAAACTGTTCATATACCACTTCTTCCAATAACTTTTCAATATCCCATAAAACATTTATTGGTCTTAATTCATCATATCTTTTACTATTTTTAACTTTTGGTACAGGTGTAATATATGAGCATTTGAGTATTTCTGGAATTTCTCCGTTTTTTAGGCACGTGTTTATTAGATTTAAAAGTGGATATCCTATGACCGAAAATGTTTCTTTCATTAGATTTTTGTTTAATACTTCATTTTTATTATTATTTGAGTTTAAATTTGCAACTTTGTTTTTCAGTTGATTTAATGTTACTTCTTCAAATTTATGTATTGTATTTTCTATGTTTATTTCATCTAAAGGAGACTATATATACTCAAAATATGACAGAAAAAAAAGATCTCATAAGTTCAAACTAAGTTTATATGTATGTATTGCATAAAAAGAAAACAGAACAAAAAATATAATTCTACATAAGGTTTTGGTCGAGTGGTTTCCGGTAACGCTATTTTGATAGAACTTCAAAAACACAATTTTGATGATGGGAAATCATAGCACGGATAATCCGCGCACGGATAATCGAGGTTCTACTGTACATCCAAAAGTTCTTAATTTAATACATATCGGTTCATAAAGGGAAAAAATTGACATTTTAGATTAGAAATTTTGATTTTTTCTTAAGTTTAATTTAAAAGTTATAATTAGCGGCCTTAAACACTGCAAAGTTCCAGATGTAGTAAGTATCCGTCAGTAAAGAAAAAAAGGCGCCATTTTGGATCGCCTATTTTATTTTTTGTTTAGGTTTAATTTAAATTTTACAATCAGCTACCTTTAAAACCCAAAATTTATTAAATATCGTTTTTCAATGACAAATGGATTCGCCAAATTAAATCCGCGATTTAAAAATAATACCTGTCTGTTCATAAATGGAAAAGTCCGCCATTTTGAATCCGCTATTTTGATTTTTCCAAAGTTTAAATTAAAAATCATAATCAGCGGCATTAAACAACACAAAGTTCAAGATGTAGTAGGTACATATCCGTTAGTAAACAGAGAAGGCCGCCATTTTGGATGCCCTAATTTAATTTATTTTAGGTGTAATTCAAATTACACCATCAGCAACTATTAAGACCCAAAAATTTATTAAATATCGTTTTTTAATTAAAAAATCACGCCATTTTGAATCCGCCATCTTGGATCCGCTACTTTAACATTTATTTCAAGTTTAATTCAAAAATCATAAATAGCGACCTTAGAATGCAATTATATTATTTTTTTAATTAAAATCGGTTCATAAATAAAAATTCCACCATTTTGGAAGCGCCAATTTAATTTTTAAGTCAAAAATTGTATTACGTATCTTTAAAACCATATTGTTTCAAAATTGAGAAAAACCATCATCGGTTTATAAAGGGGGAAATTTACCTCCCTTCCCTCCCTTAGCAGATTTGTGCTTGATTAATGACATGGTTAAAATAAATTTTAGTAAATATGTATCTCGATATTTACTAGGTATAAGGACTATTAAAAAATATTTGCTTGTTGTGATTTGTAAATTTATTTTAATTTTAGTTTGTATGAGTTGGGATTTAATCCCCAAATCCATAAACTTTATTCCCCAGTGAAATTTCCAGTCAGCAGAGGCACTCCGATGATTTCCCCAAAAATTTCCTGGGAACACAGTAGAACTCACTTTGTCCCCAAAGAGTTCGCCAATCAAAAAGGTAGCAGTATCAAAAATATCAACCAATTTAAAATTTCATC
This sequence comes from Aspidapion aeneum, assembly GCA_963576565.1. NCBI lineage: Eukaryota > Metazoa > Arthropoda > Insecta > Coleoptera > Brentidae > Aspidapion > Aspidapion aeneum. The sequence continues at coordinate 45,046,290 of OY755046.1, read as the reverse complement.
AGACATGCCCGACTGGGATTACTTGGCTGGACATTGCATAGATGGTAATTTTATTTAGTTAATAAAATCTTGTTACGAGGGTTGTCTTTTAAGTTTGGCACATTGAGCAATGCCCCCTATTTTGATCCCGCTGAATCCGAATATCCCTGTTGCCAACTCGAAATATTGACAGGGGCTGAGATATTCAAGATGGCGGCCAAAATGGCGGCGGAATTTTAAATTGCCGCAGGAAAGCCCAAATTGTCACAGGTGTACATTCAAAATATATATTTGTATTACTAAAAAATAATAACATATTATTTTTTTTAGTGGCTGCAAAAACCTTCAAAAACCCCCCCAGACCCCCCAATATCTGAAAGTTTGAGGTTTTTTCAAATTTTCTTAAAAACTAAGCTTCTAAGAGAAAAATGTATTAAATACTTTATTGTAGACAAAAAAATTTCCTTTTTATCATGATATAACTTAATAAAGTTAGACTAATAACAAGCTCTCCAGCGGCGTCCGTTAATTGAAGTAATTAAAAAAAGTTGAAAAAATACCTATGTTTTTTCCAAGATTTATTTAATTTTTTTTAAAACTAATGTCTACAGAAAACCATGTTACATTTTGGTATAATCAATAAAATTTTCTTCAAAATGACGTATAACGTGATTAAATCGGTTTTATAAATAAAACTTCAGGGGCATCCGTAAATTAAATTAATTTTGAAAAAACAGAAAATAAACCATTTTTGTTACACGTTTTATCTAATTTTCTCAAAAACTAAGCTTAACGTGAAAAAGCTTGTTCTACACCTTTCTGTAGACAAGGAAGTTCCCTTTTTAAAAATGTGAAACTCGGTGAGGTTTGGCTTATAGCAAACTCTCCAGCGACGTCCGTCAATGGGGGTGATTTCAACAAATCATTTAAAAAAATATGTTTTTCATACGATTTATTCAATTTTCTTAAAAACCAAGCTCTTTATCAAAAAATGTGTTTTTTACTTCGTCATAGCCAATAAAATTTTCTTTCAAACGATGTATAACAAAGTGAAAGTTATTTTATATTTACCGCTCCAGTGGTGTTCTCAAGTTAAAGAAATTATTTAAGATCAATCCATACTAATCAATTTTGTGTCTTAATAGCTTTTCGGTGGATAATAAAGAGCGGCGGATAAAAGGTCGAAAGTACAAAAGGTCGAAAGTACAAAAGGTCGAAAAAACAAGGTCGAAAATACAAATGGTCGAAAGTACAAAAGGTCGAAATTACAAAAGATCAAAAAACAAAAGGTCGAAAGTTCAAAAGGCCGAAAGTACAAAAGGTCGAAAGTACAAAAGGTCGAAAGTACAAAAGATCGCAAGTACAAAAGATCGAAAGTACGGCCGCGTGTCCACATCGACTGGACAGGTCAATTCGACTTGATACGATAAATTTGTATTTATAATATTTTGTTTTGTCGATTTCTTTTCGACCTTTTGTACTTTCGCCCTTTTATGGCTTCGGCGGCGGGTCCGAAAATAAAATGTCCTTTTAAACAGTGTGTCACAAAATGTAACCCATAGTATAGAAAACTCTCCAGGGGCGTCCGTAAATTGCAAAAATTTATAAATTTATGAGTACCTAATTATGATTGTGCCCCCCCCCCTTAAACCGTTGCATAAGATTCACCACTTTATTTTTAGTTCCATATGCTTAAAAAAAAATAACCAAAAACACCTGTGTCAAAGTTACTACTATTGCTATGGCCCCTATGCCTCCTTCCCTTATAACCACCGGTATTTTTTGCTTTAAAGAACTTATTTAGATAAATCAAAATATCTAATCTAATCAAAAAACAGTTTATTTTAATTTGGAAACATTTTATTTTAGTAGGTATAAATTACGAACCTTTTTGAAGTATTTATCATAACATTAACCTCACTTTGTAATATATCATTTAAAAAGAAATTGTCTTATCCTCAATAGAGAATAAAGGCACATTTTTTTCTGAAAATCTTAGTTAGAAAAGATATTTAAATATGCAAGAGAAACTGATTATTTCAGTTATTTTTGAAAATAAGTTTATATTAGTACGCCCCTGAAGCCTTAAATATGGCAACAACCCGACATTTTAATAAAGTTTTTAAAAGAAAATGTTGTACAATAAAGTATACTACATATTTTTTCCTTAAAAGTGTAGTTTTTGAGAAAATTTTTAAAAACCTATAATAAACATATTTTTTTTTAAATAATCCCAATTTACGTACGCCACTGAAGAGCTACTTGCTTTTCCTAACCTTATTGACCAATACATCGTTGGAAAGGGAATTTTATTCTTCACAAAAACTGTTCTTTGCAATTTTTGATAAAAAGGTTAGTTTTCGAGAAAATTGCATAAAACTGAAAAAAAACAGGGTTTTGGGGTTTTGGGGGGGATTTTCTCCGTCCCTGTCGATTTTTCGAGTTGGCAACAGAGATATTCGGATTCAGCGGGGTCAAATTAGGGGGAAATAGTCTGTTGCCAAAAAGTAATATGATTTGCTTCTAGACCGAAAACTGAAAGCCTTTTACAATAATATGCTCTGACTACAGTGGTCAAAGCTGTAATTCCACTCGTTTTTTGGTACTGTTAAAATTGCATTCTTGAAGGCATCGACGCTTCCTCTGGTGACTGAAATCTTTCACCATCTTGATTTCCGGAAAAGTATAGAAATCGTAGGGACATTAAGGAAAATGGTCCAACAATTCTACGTTTTATTGGGTTAAAAATTCAATGGTTTTTTGTGCTGTGTGGGAACTTACATTGCCTTGGTGGAGAATGATTCGTCGTTTCAAGTTCGTTTTTTGTACCAAACGACAGTTACATTCCCTTGATCTTTTAGAGGATTTGTGAGACAAATGTCGCGACCATTTTTTTGGATATGCTTCAAGAACGGATGACTTTTGTTGCTTTTATTCATCTTGAAATACACAAACAGACGACTGATGTTTATTTTCGGGTTCACATGAGTAAATCCACGATTTTCCTGCTTCAAAGCGGTCTATAGTTTTCTGACACCAATTGACCCTAGTTTCTTTCTGTTCTTCGCTTAACAGATGCGGTATCCAGTGGGGAATTAACTTTCTTACCCCTTGTTCTTCATGCAAATTTTTTTATTAATTTGAAAGTTTAAAGGCAATTATCTCAAAAACTAATAGATAGATTTTTGAAATTTTTCCACGGTTGTAAGAACATTCAAAAAGCCTTCAAAACAAGGTATTACTAGACCCACTTTCCTATTCAAAATATAGGGGTAAAGTATACCCCTCGAAGGGGGTTCGTGCTACAAAAATTTCAAGATAGCCAAAACGTGTCCCCCTTGCAAAGAAAATCGACGTGTTTCGGCTATTTTTTAATTTCCTGTTAATATTCATGAAAATCCAGGTGGATTCTTTTCAAGTTGTCACCTTGTATATATGTATATTACACTGGCCCTCTAATTTGCCTTTTTTGGTACTCAAAAGACAAAAACAACTATAAAGTAGGACAATACTGTTTTAAGTTTGTTCATTTTAACTACATAAACTTACAAGAACACTTAAGCTACATTTTAAACTACTAGGTTTAAGTTTTTAAATGTTTTAAATCTTGCGTTATTAGGTGAAAAACAACCGTATGATTCATCCAGTTAGTTATACCCTAAGAATTATGTTAATCCGGGTTTCTTTGTTTTTTATTATTATACTTTCTATCTCTATCTATTTTTAGGTCGGGATCTATTCCCAGCTGCAGGCTATCTATATCTAGCCTGGTTGACACTGGGTCAAGTTAGAGAGACTGATATTAGTCAGCTTAAAGTTACATTCGAAAACTGTAAATTTAAAAGGGCTTGCACGACTCCAAAACTTGGTAGTCAGGGAAGCCTTGACTTAAAAATCATGTATTCAAGGTAATGTTAATCTATACATTTTTGGTACTTATTTTTATTACAGATATTATAAATCGGTAGTTAAGTTGTATTACCTAAGGTCACTATATCACGAAGTGCCTTTCGTGATATAGTGACCTTAGTATTATCATACCATTTACTTTACCTTTCCAGTTTAATAGAGCTACTGCGATATATATCTTAAAACGACTTGGAGAGATACAGCATCCCTGTTTTAAGCTTTTCGTTATCAGGAATTCTTTTGAAAGTCGATCTACAATTTTAATTTTAGATTTTGAGTTCTTTTATGACTTTTATGTATGTCTGATTGATATTAGTTTGCTCTAACTCTATCCCTAATTTTTCTACCGGGTCGGTGTCATATGCTTTTTGTAGGTCCTCAAAGGTAACATGAGTCTCTATATTTCTGGAACTCCTTTTCTCGATTATTTGTTTAAGACAAAAAACATTATCACCACACGATCTGCCTGCACGCTATCCACTTTGCTCTATTTCTTCTGGTTCATGAAAATCATTCTCTATTAGATCCTCTGTAATTGTTGCAATCCAGCTTGACTTATAATATATGTGAGATTTTCCAGTAGATTCCCTGAGCCATATTTAAGCATTTCACGGTATATTCCCCCAGGTTTGCTAGCCTTTACGGATTTAAGCTTTTTAATATTATTCTTCTCGTGTTCTTCAGCAGTCCCTTGTAGTGTTCTGTCCATTATTCTGGTTTGATGTTATGAAAGTTTACTTTCTCTTTTGTTTGGTTTTTTACCGTAAAAATTAATTTCCATACTTCAGAAGTTTACCTAACTTCTACGTGTGTATTTATATCGTAGCATTTGCGCTCAAACATTTAATTTTTTTCCGTGCTTATGATATTTCTTTGCTTCCCATTTCCCTGTAAATTTTTAGGTCTCTTTGCTCATTTTAAGTATGTGTTTCAAGTATATTTTATTATCTTTGTATTTAATAGCTTCTTTGCTTGTTTCCTTCAAGCTTTTTACATTTGTATATATATCTCTTCTAAAATTGAATTTTTGATTTTCTTCGATGCATTTAAGATTTTTATTTTCTTCAATACTTTCATCTCTTTTTGTTTTCCTTAAAGAAAATAATATTTTTGCCTTCACCAGATGGTGGTAGGCTCCACAGGTAACACCATGACGATAACATTATAAAGTTCCAATACTTTCTAGAAAATGTAATGGATTATAAGAATGGTAGCTGCTCAAACTGGAATACAGTTACCAACAAGATCCTAACTTATAATTGCACTAAAGAATTAATTCTGGATTGTATATGTGTTATATTTCTCTTATCTATTACCCTAAAAATGTGTTTTTTTCCAGGTTATCAGGAAAATTTGAAATAACTGAGAGCGACGTGCCAGTAGTGACTGGGATTATAAATGTTTCGCAAGAGGAAGATAATCTAAAATTCCCGCCTCCACTTAATCATAAAAGCGAAATGCTGCTCAACCGAAAAGATATTTATAAAGAACTTAGGCTAAGAGGCTACTATTACAAGTAGGTGTCATGTACAACAATTTTAGTAAACAAGTAAAGTTTTACAGGAAAAATGATACCATTGAATTAAAAATGTTTAACTTATCAAAATACATATTTAAATTTACCAACACGCCTAGCAAGATTTTAAATAAAAATAATAAATACGATGGCTTTAATTTTTGTATGATTACGGAAGTTTCTAGAAGTAATTTGTTTATTTTAGGGGATTGTTTCGTGGCTTGATTCAGTCAAACAAACAAGGCACCCAAGGCAAGATTGAGTGGTTCAACAACTGGATAGCTTTTCTAGATCACATGCTTCAAATTCAAATTCTTGGCGAAGATACTCGGTTGTTATTTGTACCCACAAGTATTTCCAAGATATCTATTGACCCAATTAAGCACCAAGAAACTGTTGATCAACTAAAGAATAACGAGGCAGGAAACCCTGAGCTTCCTGTTTATGTTAATACTGATACAAAAATTATAAGGTACTAGTATAAATTATTTGGTCAGCATTTAAATAAAGCAAAATCTATATATCTATGTTTTTACCAAATATTTTTCTTGGCAGATGTGCAGGTGTGACAATACAAGGACTAGCTGCAAGCTCTATTGCCCGTCGAAAATATGCAGGAATTCCTGTTTTGGAAAAATACGAGTTTGTACCAAACATAGCTTGCCTAGATGTAAAATCATCATTAAGAGTAATTCTTCAAATTGCTTTGGAAAACAATTGTGGACTAACTGTAAAAGTTGCTGAGTTAATCGATGAAGCTACAAGAGATCCATCCGAAGTTTTAAGTCCAATAATAGAAGAAGTTCTTGCAGATCAGCCTTTGGTTCATTCAGATATAAGTGTATTAAGTACGAGAAAGTTGGATCTAGATTTTAAAATTGAAAATAAGTCACTAGCCACACAATCTGAGTGCACATTTGTAGTTGGATCAAATTTTCTAGGCAGATCGAAAGTAAGTCACCACAATTAATGATACTAATTAGTGTATTTTTGAGGCTAATTTACAGTTTTCTGTTTCTATTATTTGCTCTTTTTCGTAGGTTCTCGAAGAAGCAATAAAAGTTATACAAGAAAAAGGTTATATTCTTTCTCGAGAGCCGTTAGACAGTAATGCGGATGTTTTAGATTACCCAGATCTTATTGTAATAAACGTTTACAAAAATTCCAGTGAAAAGTTGGTGTTGATTAAGAAAATATTTAAGGAGAAATCAAAAGGAACAATTATGATTAAAATCAGTGAAAAGGATAAAGAATTTACTTGGTAAGTAATAAAATGGGAGAAATAAAAAAGAAACTGTACTACACTACACTTTATAATACATAAAATTACTACTTAGCGGTTAGATCTTCAGATTTGCAAAGCATTCGATTTAATTAAAAAAAAAAAATAAAAACAAAATAGAAAATCTTCTAAAAAATTGACAGAAAAATGTACTACTATAAACAAAAAATTAAACAAAGCTTGTTCTCGTAGGGCTTGAAAAAGCAACAATCTTGTTTGCAAGCGTCAAAAAATTGACTGTTTTCTTTACACCCTATACCCGAGATTACAATTAATAAAATAGAAATTATTTTTGCAAATTTAAGGTTATCAAAATTGCAAGAAGCTGTTAAATCCAATTCAGAAGTTTTGTTATACTCTCAAAACGAGCCTTTAAATGGCATTGTTGGTTTGTTTACCTGCATTAAAAGAGAACCTGGATGTGAAAATGTCAGATTAGTTTTTATAATGGACGAACGAGTTCACTTTGACCCCAAAATAAATTTCTTTAAAACACAACTTGAAAAAAATATGGCTGTTAATGTTTTAAAAGATGGCAAGTGGGGAACGTACAGACATCTGTTATTAAGTAAGTATACAGTAGAAGATGTAAATTAATACAATCCTTTTATTTTATGTTATTTCTATTTTTTTCGGAATCTAGTCACAAACATAATCACAAAAAATAAATAAGTTTTAATACCATTTAAAAATATTTTTATCGATTTTAGATAAACTAAATATGGTAAAAACCGAACATGCCTACGCGGCTAGCACAGCTCGGGGTGATCTTTCAAGCATCAAATGGATTGAGGGCCCACTATCATCAAAAACTAACATAGATTTTAAAGGTGCCTTAGTTAAGGTACATTACACTTTAAAGTTACATATACTAGAAGTTAATAAAGTATAACCCCAAACTTCAGAGGATTATTCTTTGAGTAATTTTGGGAAAAAAAACTTAAAATAAATATGGGTCCGCAAATGCTCAGTTCTCGAGATACAGGTTGTTAAATCTATAATTTTTGAAGTGTAAACTTCTTTAGGCGCGTTTAGCAGTTTTTCTGGGTAGTGAATTTAACTGAGCCATCCGGTTCGGCTATGTAATGCTCATTCGGGTGAAGTCGGCTCAAGTCGACTAACTGTGGGACGAACTCGAATTCAGCGAGCGATATGATGATGCAGATGAGGGCCAGTATTATTAATTTCACCTTGTTGAAATTTACACTTCTGCCGTGTGGTCTTAAGCACACACAATTTTTTGTTTATTTTTTCTTTATAACTAATGCAGTTTTTGAGATGTTTAGCTCAAATCTGGAACGTGCATTTAACTATAAGGCATACATTATTAAGTAGGCCAAATATCTAAAAAAATACAGGGTGATATTTACCTCCTTCAAAAACATAACATACTGTCAATTAAATCTATACTTATCTACTTTTTAGGTTCACTACTCGTCTCTGAATTTCAGAGACGTAATGACTGCATCTGGTAAAATCAATGCTGACATTATCACACCAGAGAGACGAGAACAAGAATGTGTTCAAGGATTCGAATTTTCCGGAAAAACTCTTGGGTAAGTAATACTAGACCTTAATGTTGCAATATTGTCGGGTACGATTTTATTTTAAATCGAACCCTTAAACGAGGGTATGGTAGTAGATCTCTTGTGTGTATAAAATAAATATAAAACAGTTTTAAAAACGATTCAAACTTTAATGAGTACAAAATAAAACTTTGTTGCAATTTACAAATTGTTACAAGACTTTTCTTATGACCTATAAAACAAAGAAGACCCAAAATATTAAAATAAAAACTTTAACTTACCATAATAACAAACTGCAAAATATTATTCAACTAGAAAAATCTTGTTTCTTTACTGACAATTAATTTTAGATGTTTTTAGTTTAAGTTCAACAAAACTTAGAATGTGACTATCAACCTGTCTCCTCAAAGTTTGGGTTTTTATTAACGGTAGGTTAGACCTAAGTTATCCATTATCCCCTCTTTAAAGAGCTTGGAGAACCCAAGTCAGTGGCGTTTCTAATAATCCTAAAGTTTACATTCTAGCTAATGAGCTAAACAAGAAAACCTAACAAAAACAGAGATAAAATGACATTTTATATACAACACCTTCTAATCTCACAGTTTTTCCTTAGCCAATAACTTTGAAGGGAAAACCCTCTTTCTACTTGATGTATCCCCACGCTTAACCATTACAACTCCCACTCTTCACTTTTCAATAGTTTTTCTCGCATCAACCACGTGCTGTGTGGTAGGAGGCAACCAAATGTTTACCATTTTGGAGGGAGGCGATACCACTTTTTTACTCGTACAGTGGCACAGTCAAGGGTCATTTACATTCCTAACAATATTTTACTTGGTAAAATTTTCGGTCCTGTCTAAATTTGAAAAAAACATTGTATGTTAAACTATTATATAAAAATAAAAATTCAACACCCACAAGGAAATACACAGTCATTTTAAAAAGTAGATAGGACTGAAAGGAGAATCGAATGAAATTCTCGACGGGAGCACTTGGCTGCTTCACAAACTCACCGGAGAGAATACGACAGGCGCACAGAGATATTCTTGTAGAACGCCGACATCCAGAGGAGGAAACGACCATATACATTTGTTTAGCCAGGCGGCACCGAAGGAAATTCACACGGTCGCCCCTAGATCGGCGTTTGTTCAGGAAGGCTCTGAAGCGCTCCAAGAACTAATCGAGATAAAGAAGATCAAGCTCCTGTAGGTCTCAGGTCATATCGGGATCCCTGGCAACGAAGTTTTATTGGACCTGAATCCTGTCTAGGGATGAAAAGAGTGCAAATAGGATCGAAAAGGAGACTCGGAAGGAATTGGAACTTCATGGACACTTAACCACTCTAAAGATAAAATACGATATGACAAGACTTTGACATGATCCAAAGAAGAGGAGTATTCGAATTAGAGGTGTTGGAATTGGAAGACCTGAATCCCTGAAGTGGTCGGACATCCTGACCTTTATTAGACGGACGGGAGGGTTTGATCAAATGCTTTGATGAACGGAAGGATCAACTGAAGGATAGGGTTCTGGTGGTAAGGAAAAATGACACGCGTCGAGGCAAAAGGCAGGCTTTGCCCGTCATACTACTATTACTAAACAAACAGATTTTTTTTTTAAATTAGAAATATAGAATAGAATAGAAGATGTTCTTTATTCTTAGTGGAAGAAGAGTGATGGGTATGATTTCCCAAGGAGCATTGGCAACACTGGTTAGAGCAGATGAAAATTTACTTTGGAATGTACCCGGTGGTTGGTCATTAGAAGAAGCTGCCACTGTTCCTGTAGTTTATGGAACTTGTTTGTATGCTTTAATGGTGGTAAGTAGGGCCCCTGTATGTTAACATATTTCGATATGATATCTAAATACGTTAACATACAGGGACTGTAGTGGTAAGTAGATCCTCCATTTAACGTTTTTATATTGAAGAAAATGGCCGCAACCCAAGCAGCTAGGGTCTGCATCACGAAGACGTAGTATCTTAAGCAGCAAGATAAAGCGACATCTGCCGACTTTGTTAGCTCCGAACGAGCTCTGTGGATAGCATATAATGTTGCTATATTAAAATGGATGAAAAATAGTTTCTAAAAATACTGGACAAGCCTACCAAAATTGGCTCATTAAAGGTTCTTTTTGAAAAAGAGCAAGGAATGTCATTGGACTTGCCGTGGACTTACGAGACAGGAGACCCGGATAGTTATTGAACTTTTTTTGGGACACTGTCGACTAAGAGTTCCAATGTACAGAATGGGAACAACAGAAAAGACTGAGTGCAGAGTCTGCCTAGAGGATGAAAAAACAGTCAGACATATACTGTGCGAACGTCCGGCTATTGCATATTTACGTCAGAAGACTTTTGGTAAACCTCAGATTGATTCAGAAGATTTGAACGGTGTCTTGCCCAAACTAGCCACTCAAAAGAGAGCCACAATAGGCCCACGGGCGGTAGCAGTGGAAGGGCTGTAAGGCTCACTCACATATGAATCATCATCAATCATCATCAAGGTTTTCCTCTTAAATTCATTTTAATTTGATGTGTTATAGTTTTGTTTCGAGCCTTTAACAAAAACTAAATATTGTTCCGCAGGTCGGGCAAATTAGAAAAGGAGACTCAATCCTGATACATTCCGGGACTGGCGGAATAGGACAAGCAGCTATAAACCTGTGTCTTTATATGGGTTGTAAAATTTTTACTACTGTCGGAACACCAGAGAAAAGAGAATTTATTGCAAATAATTTTCCACAAATCCCAGGTAAACAAGCAGAAAGTATAAAAAATCCAAGAATTCAAAATTTCAAAAATACATAAAATGTAACCATAATAAAATCTATAACTTTTTTAGAAAAACACATTGGAAACTCCCGAGATCTAAGCTTCGAACAACAAGTACTAAAAGAAACTAACGGAAAAGGAGTCAACATAGTTCTAAACTCTTTATCTGAAGAGAAGTTGTTTGCCTCACTTAACTGTTTGGCGCCAGGGGGAAGATTTTTGGAAATTGGGAAATTTGACTTAGCTAATGACAATCAAATGAACTTGTGGGCATTTAGAAATGGTGCAAGTTATCACGGTAAAGATATTTTTTTTTATGTTTTTTTTATAAATAAATAATTTTAATACAATAATAATTTTTTTGAAAAATATTTTTTAAGAATTGTTAGTTAAAGCACCATAAGTAAGGTAAGATATTTGCTAAGTTGTCAAAATTTTAAAATTTCCTTGTAGGTGTTATGTTGGACAAACTTTTCAATGAACCACCAGCGATCAAGAAGACCCTAAAAGATCTTGTTCAAAGTTATATTGACTTGGGAGCGGTTAAGCCTTTAAAGACCAACGTATTTCAACAAGAAGATATTGAGCAAGCATTTAGATTTATGACCAGTGGAAAGCACATTGGGAAAGTTCTTATTCAAATAAGAAATGAAGAATCTGATGAAAGGGATATACATTTCAGCGCTATACCAAGGTATGTAAGTATCTAAGACAAATATACCGGGTTCTTCAAGCATCTAGGTTGGCAAAAAGTATGAGTATAAACAGAAACTGAAACGAGAAAAAAAAACGGACAAAGGCCGGGGTTGCCATTATAATTTTTAAGTTGGGAGTGTAGGTAAAATAATCTAAATTAAATTTCCGTACGAGTTTGTATTTTAACACGTTTTTGAATTTAAATAAAAAATTGCTATTTTTAAATAATTATTTCCTTTGAAAATAATGTAAACTATTACTATTTTCATTCTTTTTGATTCACCTATTGTTATAAATGATTTTGGTTTTCCAATTTCCATTAATTGTTAATACTGTTTTAAGTCCGATAACATCAAAATGATTACTTTACAAAACCCTGCGTTCGTTATTTTGAATTCAAAGCTGATTGCAAGATGCAAGATTGCAGGAATAAAAAGTCTGCACAACGCATTGTTGGATTTTATTATATTGGTTCGAAAAATATAATCAGTTGGGGCCAAAGATGCTTCCAAACAGTGGCGTACTATCAAGTATTGCCCATGCCTTAGATTTTTTTAGATATTTCCACAGATTTCATGAATAAAACAAAAAAATGAAATACGACATATTGGGACCTCTATGGCCTATTATGTGTAGATTCCCTTAAAAATAAAATGCTTGTTACAGATTCAACTGCAATCCGAACCGGTCTTACATAATTTGTGGAGGTCTTGGTGGTTTCGGTCTTGAATTGGCTGATTGGTTGGTCCTCAGAGGGGCTAGATATTTAGTTCTTACTTCAAGAAAAGGAATAACTACTGGATATCAAGACTACCGGATATCGTAAGTTTTATACCTACCTTTTTATGATAATATAATGAATTAAATTTGTTGTACTGCCATTGGCTTGATGTTTTTATTTCATTGACTCCAGTTACTGTCACGATCTTCTTTTAACATTTTTGTTACAGTATATCATGTCGAAATAGCACAGTCTAATTTTCTGTAATATTTTTTGATAGAATTTGGCGCTCATATGGCTGCAAAATAGTTATCTGTACAGAAGAAATTACTACAAAATCTTGTTGCGAAGCATTGATAAGTACCGCAAACTCTTTGGCTCCAGTAGAGGGCGTTTTTAATTTAGCTGTCATATTACAAGACGCGATTTTGGAAAACCAAACTCCAGAATTGTTTAAAATATCTTTTGGACCTAAAGCTTATTCAACACAAATTTTAGATGAGGTAAGTTATAGTTAAAAGTTAACATTTTTTAAAAAGATTAGTAGGTAAACACCCTGTTTTGCTTGGAGTCGAGGACCACTACTACACGACTTGTAATATGATTAAAGAACGTAATAATTCAGCCTGGAATGTGGATAATGATTCATATGTGAGTGCGCCCTGCAGCCCCTCCACTGCGACCAACAATGGGTCTATTGTGGCATAGAGTGGTTTTTCACATTCGGTCTCTTCTGTTAGTCCCATTCTGTGCTTGGGTACTCTCAGTCGACAGTGACCCGTAAAAAGACCAGTCACTATGCGTATCGCCTGTCTAGTAAATCCAATGATGTTCCAGACTCTGACTCTTTCTACAAGGGCCTTTACTGAACTCTCTCTATTATCCAGTATTGTTGGAAGGTATTCTCCATCTATTTTAATATGGTTGTATCAGCAGCATTGTATGATATCTCCTGATTCGGGACTGACAAACTCGGCAGATGCGGCTTCCCTCGCTTCTTGGTCTGCAGCCTCATTTCCCTCGTGTCCAGAATGCCTTGGTATCCATACTAATGACACATTGTTACCACTACCAAGCGCATTCAGCGGATCCCTGCAGCTCCTCAGGGTTCATGATTAGACCGTACAGGAATCAAGGCGCGCTTAAGGCTGCTTGACTGTCGGAGAAGATTTTTATTGTCATGTTGCTCCAATCGTTGTCAGTAATCAACTGGGCAAACAGTTCAATGGCTACGAGTTCGGCCTAAAACATAATAGCCAATTGGCCGAGACTATGTTTAATCGCGACTTTTTGTTCAATACTAACAACTCCAGATCCAACACCTAATGACATTTTGGATCCGTCGGCACACCAGAAGTTATTGTTATTAGAAAAATTGGTCCTGTTCTTTAACCAGTCCTCCCTCTCCGGGAGGATAATGTTGCATAGTTTTTTGCTGTACACCATGTTGGACACGACGTCGGATATCTTTCCTATAGTTGCGTCCAACTCTTGTTCCCAAATCAGGGCTATTGATATCACGTTGTTTGCCCTGGCATCCTGGTGGTTGGCCCTTATTCTGTTTGTTGCTTTTCGTGCCTCCGCCTCTATGAGAATGTGAAGCGGAAGTAAGTCTAGTATGCATTCAAACGCAGTCGATGGGCTAGAGCTCATTGCACCATATTGCACGAGTGGCTTGTCATTGTAAGCTGATTAGTTTGGCCCGTGAGTTTCTTTGATGTCCTTTCTCGAACTAGACTATTGCGCCGTACGCAATCATTGGTCTGATGACTGTAATATGCAGCTAGTACATTTGTTTGGGGCTAGTACCCCAGGTTTTTCCGCAAATTCTATTGCACGTGACCATAAGGACAGTGTGGCTTTGCGGGTTACCTTTTCCAAATCACCGTTAAGCTCCGGAGGAGTCAGGAAATCTAGAATGTGGAAGGGGAACACCAAAAAACTAGAACAGAACAAGATATCTAGGTGGCTTGGTGCAACATAACTTAGATTTGAAAGAACAGTAAGAATTTAACCATGACGGTCATTTGGAAAAAGGAATTGAAAACCAAAGAACCCAAAAAATCAATAGAGATTGACAAGCTATTATTCATTTCGTTTCGTTTATACTTATTAGGGACTTATTGCAATAAAGCCAGACTGTAATAGTGCCAGGCAGTATTCTGATAGTTTCAAATTGAAAAATGACAGCTGATCTTTTAAAATTGACATACCAAAACCGAAAATAAAATTAAGTCGTTTATTATCTTTTAATAAAGGAAGGCTGTATTTATTCCGGTTCGTTTAGTAAACAAAGGCCTTATATTAAAAGATTACAGCTGATCTTACAATTTGAAAGTGTCAAAATATTACCCGGCACTATAACACACAACTTGGCTTTGTTGCAATAAGTCCCTATTGGCTCTATCATCTTATTGCAGAAAATTTTATCTGCTTAAATCGGTGCAGACGAAAATAATCTGATTTGAAGTGACTTGGTGACCGGGACAAACACAACACATTCATACTACATGAAGACCCAGTGGACCAGTTCATCATGCACCCCCTACGGGCAATTTTATTTTCTATTGAAGGATTTAATTTTGGGTGAAACTCTTTGTGGCCAGGGTTTCTTATCTTGCTTGCTCCATCTACGCTTTAAATACGGGACCATACGCTTATCTCATCATGACTTTCGAATCACAGACCTGCACTGATCATCAGATTGCGTACTGCGCTTATGACCAAGTGCCGCCCAAGACAGACGTTTCCACTCTAGATCTGTATTTACAACACAAACTAGTAAAAAAGACCACGGAGACTTAAAATTAAAAAACGATGAATAACGATATAAACTAACCAAGTATATAAATATTTTTAAGGTAACAAGAACACTATGTCCTGAACTTAAAGAATTCGTAGTTTTCTCGTCAGTTTCTTGTGGACGAGGAAACGCTGGTCAATCAAACTATGGAATGTCAAACTCTGTGATGGAAAGAATATGTGAAAAAAGAAGAAGTGAAGGGTTACCGGCCCTTGCCATAGAGTGGGGAGCTATAGGGGAGGTAAGAAGAAATCAAACCTTTTTTTAAATTTAATCAGAAAAATATCCTTTTAACAAAATTTGGAATAAAAATTAAAAACTTCTAAACCTAGGCCAAAAATGATAACAATTAATGAAGTACTTATTCTTTAACAGGTTGGGTTGGTAGCAGAAATGCAAGAGGAACATATAGAACTATCCATAGGTGGAACTTTGCAGCAAAGTATTTCAAGTTGTTTGCAATGCATGGATGTTCTAATGAGGCAAAAAGAGAGTGTGATAGTGTCCAGTATTGTTGTTGCTGAAAAGAAGTCAACGTCATCGTCTGACAACGTTCTGGAAGTTGTAGCTGGAATTTTAGGTAATGTCATGCTACTAGAATTCCAATGGAAAATATATAAGTACCAAATTTAAATAAAATGAGTGTGAAACCGTTCAAAAAGAATTATTGTTACAGAAAGTTTACAAAGCAGTATCCAGTGTTTATGATCCGCGAACACATTGGTATAGTAAATACAAGGTAAGACCTGTAGTAGAATTTTTTCAAGTTTAAACTTAGTAATCCTGTTTTTTGTAATGTAGGTAAGACGTCATTGTTTGAAGACGATGTATAGTAGTCTTGGATTTTAGGAATTCATGATCTCAAATCCGTAAGCAAACAATCAACACTTGCTGAGTTAGGCATGGATTCGATGAACGCAGTGGAAATCAAACAAGCTTTGGAAAGGGACTTTGGAATTTTTTTAACACCAGCGGAAGTTAGAAACCTTACATTTGCCAGGTAACCTTAGATAGCCAACAAATGGGTCTGCCCCAAAACTTTTCCAAATAAAGTTTAACTCCTAATTTTTGTTAATTGTATATATACCTTATTTATACAGATTAAAAACATCACAGTTAGGGTACATTTCTAATCGTGTTCGCTGGCCGCGGTGCACTCCAGCACGGGATTCTTTACTAAGGACACTCATCGTTGTTTTACACAGTCTTAAGTACCTAAAATACATAAATTTATGTATTTAGAAATAAAGATATGCTGCAACAAAGTACCTTGAAACTCTATTTTTACTAAATATATCTTCAGGCTGTTAAAACCACATTCTTAAAATAAGAACGAGCCGCCAATGCGAAACCGAGGAAAACATGTCAAGAATTATAACATAAAAATAGAAAATCAAGGTTTTGCTACCTGTAAACCAGTAAAGTTTGCTTTACGATAAGTGATTTTATTCTTTACGGATTTGGGCATTTTTAATCGTTTTGCGTGCCAGAGTTAATGCTGTTGTTGCAAAGTTTTAGGGGATGTTTACAATGAACAAAAAATGTTTTTGGAAGTTTTTACAATATTTTGGATTAAAAATGGAATACTATACTATAGAACCGTATGATTCCACCTTATTCATTTTAGCGTACAAGAACTTCAAGAGTCCGAAGGAGAATGCCCAGAATTAGCAATAGAGCATTCGGATCAAACCGATCTCGATCTTTACAATATACTGACGAGTATTAGAGATGGCCGAGTAAAACCAGTAGTAAAACTTGATAGTCGAACTGAAGAAGGCCCTACGATACTAGCTTTGCCAGGTCAGTGTCGTTTAGTTTTGTTTTCACTTATTGGCTCTTAACTTTCCATCTTCATTCGGTACACATCAAGATAATCTTACTTAAAGTAACTTAGTGGCCGGGATAATTACATTCACTCTCAGATTCATACTAGATGAAGACCCAATGGGCCGGCCCGCCACGCAACGTCACGGTAGACAATTTTTTTTCCTTCAGGAGGATTTAATTTTGCCTTATACTCTTTGTCGATCACAGGATTCGACATCTGCGGTCTTAACATAGGACCATCCAGTTAATTTGATTTTTGAACCACGGCCCTGTATTGATCATCAACTTTGCCTACATCGTTATTTTCCAAACTCCGCCCAAGACAGGCGTTACTTCTACCTCCGGTGAATCTGTATTTACAAACGGACAGTAGGTTTGAGTTTTTACTGGCAGACATAGAAATCGAACCTTCCTCTAATTGAATCATCAGGGCTAGTTGCCAGGTCAGTTAAACATATAATATAAAACTCTACTCTTTGTTTAGCCATTTAGTGATCTAGCAATTACCTCAGCTTTTTTTTAGGCGTTGAGGGATTAGCAAATGAATTTCAGAATCTTGCAAAACACCTTGATGCCAATTGTTATTGTCTTCAATATGACGGTTTTGGTCAGAATGATACTGTTGAAGATATAGCAAAAGCTATTTATCCAGTAAGTATACGTTTAAAGTGATTCTATGCCTTACTTTACACAAAAGTAACAAATATTAACCAAATTATGTGCTGGATTTTATGTCTGCCAATAGGTCTCTAGATTACAAAGATTCTTCCGAGGACCTTCATGATCTAGTTACCCTAAACAGAGCATCCTAAACAAATTTAAATTAACTACAGTTTAAATAAAATTTTAATTTAAATAATATAGATATCAGAGATTCATAAATCGATTTTTTGAAATTTTAGGAAGCCAAAGCTATTATTCAAAATGTAGATCCTTTTCACTTAGTGGCTCACAGTACAGGTGGAGTAATTGCTATTGAACTTTTAAAATTATTAGAAAAAGATGGCCGGATAGGAAATTTAACTTGCGTTGATGGATCTCCTGATTATATAAAAAGTTTAGCAATTAAATATTTGCCAAAATCTGACGACGTAAAGGAAACTTTAAGATATCTGGAAGATTCTATTACCGCAGAAGGCATGAGACTGAAACTTAAAGAGCATGAAACTCTTGTACATATGGTAAGCATTATAATTTCTTAAAGTCTATAAACGCAATATATAGTTACACGTAAATTTAGTGGGAATAAGGACACTGTTGTTCTAGTAAATATACGTTTTAATCCATCGGTAACGTTTCGACAATGGTTTTTGTCTTCATCAGACTAAAAAGGTTACAACTCATTAGTAAGATAATATAAAATACGGCACATTATTACATCACAATTAAAAATTATTATTCTTTTCCCAATAATTAACATTTAAAATGACCTTATTAACAATATATTCTTTTTTTTTTCTAAATATTGTTTCCCTTTTAATGTATATGTAACTGATTTTTTTATTTATTTATATAAAGAAATAATTATGGTTTATTTTTCTTCTTTTTTTTATATATAATTTTTTTTTATTTTATACAAAGGTTCAAAAAATTTTGTCACTATAGTAACTGATGGGTGGCTCAATAAAATACGTACAAAGAGATCAATCAGCTATTCATATAAAAACAATAATAATAAATAAAACCTGTAGCAAGCCATAATACCATGTAGAAAATAACAACAATGTACACATTATAGTGACAGCTATGTTAAAATTTACAACAAAATTAAAAATTAAAAAGGACTGTTGAAATAAATATATTTAAAATTCCGTACTCACCCTTCAGACTAGATCGTACATTGGAACAACAAAAAACAAGAATTCAAGCACATCAGGAAAACAAACGGCACAAATATTAAAAACGAAACCCAACATTAATTTGCTAATTATTTATATTTTCTTTTGTTTTGTTTATCAGACAGGTTATATTATCGGCGGCAAAATTAGTCCGCATTGTTGTCACTATTCTGGATTTTCATTATTCCGAAATATTAAAACAAATTAAAATTCTTTAAGTTTAAAGCAAAAGGCAACCTTGAATAGAGTGGAACTAGTAGTATACGGTACTGATTTAATTTAGAGTGGGATAAGTGTATATAGTATGATACAATTAAGACAGTGATGGAACTTATTTTCTAGTTTGGAGTTGTTGTATATTAAAATGCATTGATAACATGCATTGTTGTCGGAACACAAAACTTTTCCTGTTTAAACCTTGTTATATACAATTTCAACCAATTTACGTATTCATGACTACTTAGAGAGACACATCGTATTTTGTTGTCGTGGTTTAATTGAGGAAAAGCTTTATTTATTTATTTTTTTATAATACATATACATACATACACCCACATATACATACATACAATCACATACATACATATTCACACATGCACATACATACATACACATCTTATATTTATATTTTTTATTAACATTATTATTTTTTTAAATAATTTATATTATTATTTCTTTTTTATAAAATTAATTTTTATATATTTTTTTATAAATATTTTATCTTATTTTTTAAATATAATTTTCTTTTAAGTTTACTTTATTTTGTTAATAATTTCATTAATCGTCATTTGGGGGTTATTTTAAGCGAATTCTATTGAGTAGGGAGTTATAAACCGTACTCAATTTGTTAACATCGCTACGTAAATTAACTGCTCTATCTTTATAAATGTTTATATATAAAAATAAACCATAATTATTTCTTTATATAAATAAATAAAAAAATCAGTTACATATACATTAAAAGGGAAAAAAATATTTAGAAAAAAAAAGAATATATTGTTAATAAGGTCATTTTAAATGTTATTTATTGGGAAAAGAATAATAATTTTTAATTGTGATGTAATAATGTGCCGTATTTTATATTATCTTACTAATGAGTTGTAACCTTTTTAGTCTGATGAAGACAAAAACCATTGTCGAAACGTTACCGATGGATTAAAACGTATATTTACCAGAACAACAGTGTCCTTATTCCCACTAAATTTACGTGTAATTGAATTGCAAGGACGTAATAAGTTTACCAAATTAAGCAATATATAGTGGTTAACGGTACTAGAACCTTTTCTGCTTGTTCATTTCATTCTTCAAATTTTGTTGTTAGTTTTTTCCACCGGCATATACAGGGGGGTACTGGGGATAATTACCCCCCCAAGATTGGTAAAACGTAAGGATTTTTATACAAAAATTCTAAGTTTTTGCCTGCGGCGATTTAACTTTCTTTATTATTGGCGAACTCGGACAACCCTGAGTGATATCTGTTTAAAATTAACTAAATTGCTTAAATTTGTAGAGTAGCACAGATGATATGTGCTCTTATTTAGCAACTATGTGTTGTTTGACTAAATTAAGCCTCCCAAGATCAGGGCCTGGATACGCCACTAGTTTTTTCGTTGTTATTTTATTTATTGGATTACCTAATTTATTTTTTAGGAAACCATAACGAATTTGGATAACATAGATGAGAAGGCTGCATATGTCCAAAACGTTCTAAACGACGAATCCATGATAGGAGAAGCAATTAAGTCAACGTTTATAAGAGTAAAAGCTTCAATTTTATATAAACCCGATGTAACGAATTTAAAATCTATAATAAGATTGTGCAAACCTTCGATAAAAAGTATAAAGTTTGAGCTAGAAGATTATGGTCTAAGTAGGTTTACAAAAAATGATATAGAAGTTAAAGTTTATGAAGGAGATCACAAAACCATACTGAGTAATACAAAGCTGGCTGAAGACCTTATGAGAACATTAAGCAAAAACTTATAATTGTAAAATATTTTAATTTATTTTCTTGACAGATTTAATTTTAAAAAGCTGGCTGAAGACCTTATGAGAACTTTAAGCAAAAACTTATAATTGTAAAATATTTTAATTTAGTTAAACATATATTAAGAGTTTTTTAAACCTGGCATTTTCTTGACAGATTTAATTTTAAAATACTCAACTAAAATTTAAATTAAAATGTATGAAATTTTAAAAATTGTAATAAACCGATTAATTTAAGCATTAAATGTCGCTAACTTCCTAAATTTTTTGCCAAACCATTAGAAAAAAGAAATTTAATTTTAATTTAACGTTTTTAAAATATATTTTTAATTTCAAATTTAATTTTTTACAAAAGTTACATTACGTTTTGTTTAAAAGGTTAAGTTATCTTTATCTACGCATCTTTATTGGTACATAGTTCTATCATAACAACAACAACAATAATTCCGTTGACTAGGTAAGTAAAATTGGTGGGCTAGAAAAACCAGTGACAAAAGCGCGATTTAACAAAAGCACGTGTGACAAAACCGCGAGTAACAAAAGCACGAGTAACAAAACCGCGAGTGACAAATGCGCGATGTAACAAAGCCGGGAGTAACAAAAGCGCGAATGTGTATAACTGGCGATACGTTTATTTTCATAGTTAATAGCGCATGACTTCTTTCCCAGGATCCTAAAGGGTGTGTACCCGAACCGCATTAAACCAAACCAGCATATTTAAAAAAAAACTTCCCTGAATTCTTTCCCGGGATCCTACAGGGTGTATTAGTAGTAGTAGTAGTAGTGGAGGGGAAATTATTTTTGTTCTAGCGACTAGGCATACGGCGCGCCCTTTTCTCAAACCCCGATTTGTCCGTACATCATATATCAAACTGATGCACGTGCCCCTTAGGATGCAAGTTTTCTTTCTCTAAGAGGAATTAATTTTGCCTGACATCTCTTTGTCGAGGGTAGGGATCTTTATACTGCGTAGCAAGTATACACAGTGGACCCACGCTTTTACACCCCTTGCGAAAGGTGGTCCTGCTACATGTTAAAATTGCATCTATCTAACACCGCTATCGTCCCAGCAGAACTTGGTTATAGACGATAGACTTCTTTTCCTTTCAGCGCAACAGTCGTGGTCGTCGTGAGTTGACTGTAGGAGATTTATGCTTGTGTCATTCTGGTTCCGACATTATAGCACTTATAGCAGGCCCCTGGGTTATTATCCCTGGTTCCTTGGCTGGTTAGGTGTCGGCTCCTGGACTACACCTGCGTATATTCTCGATGTTCAAGGTCAACTTATATTTTTGCGTGCATTGCATCGCATGCATCTCCTGTGGTGTTGGTCACTAAAAAGGATGGGACTAATACATTTTGTGTCGACTACAGGAAACTTAACGATGTGACCAAGAAATATAGTTACCCACTGCCAAGAATAGACGACACATTAGCAACATTGGCAGGGTCATATTGGTTTTCTACTCTTGACCTGAAAAGTGGGTATTGGCAAGTAGGAATCATTGAAAGAGATAAAGAGAAGACAGCATTCTCTGCTGGAAGTGGACTTTACCAGTATAATGTGATGCCATTTGGCCTATGCTGTTGAACGCTGAAAAGGAAGTGGGCGACAGCGACAACAAATTAGCGATGTAACAAAATACCGATGTTAAAAAATAGCGACCCTCAAAATACCGATGTAACAAAATAGCGACACAGCATTGTTTAAAAGAAAAAAATTTACGGACTTTTTTCCCGGAGAATCCAAGACGGTGTGAATTCGAACCGAACCGAATTCGGTTCAGTTCTGTTCGGTTTGGATTCACACTTTGTAGCATCCTGGGAAGTTTTCTTTTTGAAGAAATATGCGGGTTTCTTTTGGTTCTGTTCGGATTTACCGTCACCAGGGCCTATATTTGGTCAACCAGGGCTGCTTTGTCAACCGGGGCTACTTTGCTAACCGTTGCTGGCTACTTTGTGAACCAAGTCTACTATTATTGTTGTCCTGAGGTAACTTTGTTACCCTATATGCTCATTATGTATTTTATTTATGTTGGTTTCTAGGTTAATTATTTTTAAGTTTTTTATCATTTTTTAGCCTAGGCAATTGGAATTATTCAGGGTGTCTCTAAAAGGTCTGTACAAAATCTTAGCACATATTCCTGAGGTCAAAATAAGTCGATTTAATGCAAATTACCTTAGTTCAAAATTGATTTTATTAAAATTTATGAACACTTCTCAACGCTTTACTTTAAAAATTGGTACTCGGGGGGTTTTTGGGATGCGAAAGCTAAATATGGACACTTTTTCACTGTGGCCGTCAGAAAGCGCTTCACAATGCTCATCTTATGGATTAAAATGACCATAACTTTTTTCTCAGTGTATTTTTCAACTTTTTTTTTGATAAAATAATTTTCTAAACTTTTTTAAGCAAAAAAGGTACTTGTAATAAAATCTGTTAAGGTGAGCCGTTTTCGAGATATTTCCGTTTTTAGTGTTCGATGCCGCAACGGAATATTGAAATTATTTTGGATCAAAAGATTTTCCTGCTACCTTTAAGGGTTAAATTTAGTCAGTAAATCAGTTATTAATTTTTTTTTATCGTGTAGTCATTTTCGGTAGGTATCAGTCAATTTCTGGGAAAATAGTTTTACTTGGTTCAATTAAAATAAAAAACACCCTGTATCTCTGAAATGGAGCAATTTCGGACTAAGGTAAGTTGCTTTAAATCGACTTATTTTGACCTCATGAATATGTGCTAAGATTTTGTACAGACCTTTTAGAGACACCCATAATGATGGAGGGGTTCAGATACCTATAGCCTACTTTTATTTTTAATGAAAATAAAAACTAGGTGTTTTCTTATCGTTTTTAATTTTATTCTTCTAAAACTTATAATATATATAACACAAATAATAGCTAGGTTTAATTTAAAAAAAAAACCTAATACTAATATAAAATAACACTAAAAATTACTAATAATATTGTCCAGACTATCCAAAGGACAGCAAAACTTATTAGGCTTGTAATAAGGTAATGTGTAAGTTTCAACCTAAAAAAAAAACAGATAAGTCCAAAGAACCATCTCGAAATAAGACAACGTTTTAATTCAAATATTCGGCAAGTTAGCTTTAGCAAAAAAAATCATTAAATCTTAAATCAGAATTTACGATTTTTAATACTGTTGGAATTTTGTGACTGTAAATATTTTGAAAACTCTTTTTTTTATATTTTGTCAGTTTTCAAGTTTAGAAGTGGTCTTTTGGTAGGAAAATTAAATTACATCTTAAATATATACAAAAGTTTGAGTTAAAACAGTAAAGATCTTGCAGTGAAGGACGCTTCAATTGCATAGCAACATCAGAACCGCTCTTCTTTAGGTGAACGTCATAAGCCAGACCCGACCCCTTTTTAATATTTTGACATTTTTTATTTTTTTAGGTATTTTTACCCGGAATATAGTGCAGGCGCTGTAGGTAGTTGAGTATGCAAAATATGAGGACCGCACTTTGACAGTGGGTTCTAGCTGAAAATGGGTCACAGATTAACGATTTGGATTTTGTCTAGCCAGGTTTTGGTTAAAAAAAATTTTATCCCCTCTACTCTTTTAGTCATGTGCGAATTTCTGAAAATTTTACTTTGTTGATGCCCTAAAGCCACAATGACAGAGAAATATGTAAGATCTAACCTAAAAATAAAATTATATTAGTTTTGTAAATTTTAGCTGCAAAAACCCCCAAAAATCCCCCTGTTCGGTTTCCATAAAAAACCTCTTTATTTTTCTTTTATTTTTGAATTTTACTTTTATTTTTTCCTATTTTTCATGGACTAAAATTTTGTCTTGAACATAAAATTATTAGTCTTAAATTTAAATTAATCCTAAGTAAATGAGTCAACTATTAGTTAGTATAAAATTTACCTAAAGCAAAATTGCATTAAAATGCGAGAATTAAACGCAAAAAATGTAATTTCTATTCTAAATTTAAGAATTATCATTTTATTTCTTATTTCTTTATTTTTATATACTTTGGCACTACAATCGTCCTCTATCGTCTTTTTCACATATCCATAAAATTTAAAATATAGTGATATGGTTTTCCTATAGAGGGTGAAGTGCTGTGCGCATGTGCGAAAAAACTGCAAGCGCAGGATTGAGTGACAGACAAAGTGTGCTGCGCGTCGCCATGTCTAGAAAACGACAACCTTAAAATTTAAATTTAAAAAATTCACTTTAAAATTCCGCAAATAATTAAAATTATCGTGCCATCATCGTGTTGGAACTTCAAGCCACATACCTCTTATGGAAAGGTACACCTTGCACTTTGGAACTTCAAAACAGCGGTAAGTCCCTCGCCATGAGGCTATATCACCATTTTCTTTCTTTTTCAAATTTACCCTGCAATTTTTAAATTATTTACTTCCTCTAGTTAAATGAATTTTTTGCGCCAATGTTTATTATAGTCCATTGTATCTACCAAAACCCAATCTGAGCCATCGGAGTGCTACACCCCCAGAACCCCAAAATCTAAAATGTTTAGGTTTTCTTCAAATTTTCTTAAAAACTAAGCTTCCTAGGCAAAAACATATTTACCTTTGTTGTAGACAATAAAATTTCCTTTTTAACGATGTAGAAGTTAGTGGGGTACGACCAAAAACAAACTCTCCAGTGGCGTCCGTTTATTAAAGTAATGCAAAAAAATTAAAAAAAGAAACATGCATATTACCTTTTTTGCCGGATTTTCTTGAAAACCAAGCTCTCTATCAAAAATTGTGTTCCACAGTTGGTTGTAGACAATAAAATTTCTTTTTAATCGGTGTATAACAAGCCAGGATTAGTTTTATTTATAACAATTTAGGACTCCCGTAAATTACATCAATTTTAAAAAATCACTATACTTACCAATTTTTTTGCAAGTTTTATTCAATTTTCTCAAAAACTAAGCTTTTTAGGAAAAAAAGTAATCCACACTTTATTGTAGAAAATGGAATTCCCTTTTTAACGGTGTATAAGTTAGTGCAATCAGACTAATACCAAACTCTCCAGCGGCGTCCGTTTTTTGAGAAAATGTAAAAAAAATTAAAAAACCATATTTTAGTCACAAGTTCTGCCCGATCATCTTAAAAACCAAGCCCTCTATTAAAAATTGTGCCCCATAGTCGATTATAGATAATAAAAATTCCTTTTAAACGCTGTACAACAAGGTAAGATTTATCTGCAGAATAAAACATCACAGGCGTCCGGAATTAAAATTAATTTTTACAAATCACTAAAGAAATTAATTTTGTTACAGGTTTTCTCCAATTTTCTTAAAAACTAAGCTCAATAAAAAAAAGTGTTTTTAACTTTATAGGTAGTTAGGTTTGTGTGAAGAGTCCTTTACCCATTTTGGGCCGTTGATGCGTATACGCAACACTACATTAATATTTTTTTTAACAAAAGTAGGAACCTTTTTGGCATGAGATATAGACAATCCCACTTATGTAAGGTTAGACAAAGGTAATCAAATTGGATTTAGAAGATTTTTTTTTGTTTCCGTCTGCCTGAAAATTTTTTGAAAAACCTAATCTTTTCTTCTTTTTGCTCCAAAATTTTCAAAATTCAAAAAAGCACAATTATATTTATATTTCCAAATATATTGTACTTTTATCTTACCAAGTAAACTTTCAGTAACAATATCAAACAAAAAACTTATGTTTGTTTGTGGCAGGTTTTTTTTAAATACGTCATAAATTATAGTGTTGCGGCTACGCATCAACGGCCTAAAGGGTTAAATAAAAGGGGGGGCATAAAGGGTTAAGTGAAATTGCCGAAAACAGTCGGCGTTTAGATACTGTGCAACGCTCACAAATGTAAATCGTTTGACTTTTGCACACCCGACATCTTTTTGTGGAGTTAGTTTTGCTTATGACGTGTCCAATCAGATCACCTCTCATATCAGTGGGCGACTTTATCTTAAGTGCTCTAGCAACAAAATTCTTTGTTTTGAGCATTCGCAATGCAATAAATAATTTGAAATCCAGCTGCGACATCTTATTCTGGTTTACGGTATTGTAAAGTTTCCAAGCGTTCACAAGCGAACTGTCAATAACATTTATAAAAAGTGGCCACCACCTTTTTTTACCCATTACTTTGATTCTATAGTTTACAACTCCATTATCGGGTAAATCTACGCCTCCCATATATTTATTATATGCTGATATTACCGCTGGTTGGGGAATTGAAACTTTTTTTTTGATTTTCTATTTTATTGAAAATATTCAATATATTGACAGTTCGCTTGTTAACGCCTGTAAACTTTACAATACCGTAAACCAGAATAAAATGCGGCAACTGGATTTCAAATCATTTACTGCATTGCGAATGCTCAAAATAAAGAATTTTGTTGCTAGAGCACTTAAGATAAATCCGCCCACTGATAAGAGACGTGACCTGATGGAACACGTCATAAGCAAAACTGACTCCAGAATAAGATGTCGGGTGTGCAAAAGTCAAACGATTTACATTTGTGAGCGTTGCACAGTATATCTGTACGCCGACTGTTTTCGGCAATGTCACTTAACCCTTTAGGCCATTGATGCGTTAACGCAACACCCCATATTTTATTGAGTTAATATTCTATATTTTTTTGCAGTACTTATTAGTTACATTTATGTATATTAATATTACAAAAATACTTTTTTTAATAAATATTGTTTTCTTTCTATCCTTAGCCCAAAATTGGTTAAAGTTTTTAAGAGTTAAGACATTTGAACTGTTATTGATATATTGTCATTGTATCCCAGTATACCAATCTGTGGTTAGTAATCTGTACATTGTATTTTAGTCATAAAATGAACTACATAAAAATTATATTTATTTGTATTTCTTCCAAGATAAGGCAGTCGCTTTGAAACGAACTGAACACGCAATAAAGTAATAATGCCAAAAGCCAGAAAAACAAAAATAAATTCAGAGATCGAAGACAGATTACAACCACTAGAAGAATCCGTAAATCAAACACAAAATGCAGTTCATACGCTAAAAGAAAGTATTGAAGATATAAAAAATACTATTGTAAGCTTGCTAAATAGGAATAATCAGGAATACCTAGTGGAACAATGCGCAAAGTCAACACCGACTGTAAATAAATCTACTGAAGATTATTTTTTGGATTTGAAAATGAAAACCAACAAATAACCCTACATAGTGGTATACCTGGACCAGAAAAACTTACTAAATCATTAAATTTAGGACAGTTTAGATAGAGATTGGCGGCAAAAGTTCAAGAACTACATGTTGTTCCAAGGTTTAAAAACTAAAGTAAGTGGTCAGGTGTCAGCTTTGTTAGGGTCATTTTTTACCCAAGAAAATTAAGGAAAAAATTCAGATGTTTACCAGAATCAACAAAAATTGAAGATATTAAAAAACTTCGTGAGAATGATAAAGCAGCAAAAAGGAAGAAATAGTTCAATGCAATACTATAAATATATTTAAAGTAAACAATAAATCAAAAAAAAATGCCAAGGTGTGGTAGCAATTAGCATAAGTCGCTCAAATAATGTCCAGCCAGAAACTTTCCTTGCGAAAAATGCAACATACGTGGACATCTAACTCAATTATGTCGAACAAGAGATATTCGAAATGTATATAATTATAATAAAATAATAAACCTGAAATCCGTCATTGATTATCTTATCACTAAACAAAAGACAAAACTAAAAATTCAAGATGTCAGAACAAAGCGTGGATCAACATGCGGAAGTGATCACTATTTTCTGGAGTCCAAAATTATCTTTCCTTATTAAGGCCGAAGCCTGCATCAACAACATCTTCATGATACAGTGATTGAAGAAATTGATCACTGTAAATATAATCTACTAAGCCTAGAACATGACAGCGTAAAAAACCTATACAAAAAGAGACTGAACGAAAAACTTAATACAAGTTCAGGTGAAACCCCAGATGAGGAATACGAATGTATTACATTAAGCATCCACCAAGCTGCAAAAGAAGCACTAGGATTAGTGGAAGAAACTTCTAAAAGAAGAAAACCATACTGGTGGGATGCTGAGATTGAAAGAGAAATAGAGGAAAAAAGGAAATTATATCACACCTACTTATCCCAAAAGACAGATAGAAGCAGACAAGAATACAAAATCGCGCAATCAAAGGTGAGAAGAATGATCAGTGATAAGAAAAATCATTCGTGGACGCAAAAGTGCCAGAAAATAGATTCTTACTTAGGAGGTAGGAGAAGTACCGAAAGCTGGAAAACTATAAGATCGATTAAAAAAGAAACATGCAGAGATGTCATTTCACCAATACCAGACAAAGAATGGGATGAGCATTTTAAAAAACTTTTAACTGAAGATAGTGCAGATTTCAAGGAAGACGCAAGAGATAATATAATTAGAACGATGGGATCTCCAGTACCCCTTACATTCTCTGAGGTCAAAAACGTGCGCACAACCTTAAAAAGCGGTAAATCTGCCGGACCCGGAAACATCCCAGCCGAACTTATTAAATATGGCACTGAAGAACTTTTGAGATTACGGAATCTTTTCCAAAAATATTTAAATGGAACTGTACTCCCAACTGAGTGGAAAACGTCATATATATCCACAATACACAAAAAAGGAAGGAAAGATATATGTGACAATTATAGAGGTATATCTGTGACTAGTATGCTAAGCAGAATATACAGTAAAATAATAATAAATAAAGTGGAGAGCGAATATAAAGACATGGAGGCAGAAGAACAAGCTGGTTTCAGGGCGGGTAGATCGACTTCAGATCATCTCTTTTGTATAACCCAAGTTATTGAAAAGAAAATGGCATATGGACAAGAGCTGCATCTGCTTTACGTCGATTTGCAGAAGGCATATGATAGTATACCACTAAATCTACTTTGGAAAGCGTTGGAAAACACAAACATAAGCGTACAACTAATTAAGGCCATCAAAGAGTTATACCGCAATAGTAAGGCAAAAGTTAAAATAAAAGCAAAACTAACCAAAGGCTTTCAAGTAAATAAAGGTCTTAAAAAAGGTTGCTGTATCTCGCCTAGGCTCTTCAAGATATACTTGGAACAAGTCCTTAAAGTATGGAAGAAAAAAAGCCAAAACATGGGAATTCCGTTGGAAAAAACCACCTTGTATACTTAATGTTTCGCCGATGATCAGATAGTAGTGGCTCAGGATTATGACGACCTCGAATACATGACACGAAAACTAATAGAAGAGTACAATAAGTGGGGACTAGAGGTTAATCTCAATAAGACAGAGTATATGTGTTCTAGTGGAATGAAACAGGATCTAATCTTAAATACCGGGCAGCGAATTCAGTCCTGTGATGAGTATAAAAATCTCTAAAAATTACAGCTGACGGAACACTAGACAAAGCCATAAAAGATCGAAACGTACAAGGAAGAAAAGCAATAACTTTATTAAATGAAATAATTTGGGACCAAAGTATATCAAAACATAACAAAAAGCTTATATATAACACCATTGTAAAAAGTATTATTACATACGGCTCAGAAGTATGGCCAATCAAGGATAGAACAGGAAAAATGCTTTCCGCTACGGAGATGGACTATTGGAGAAGAGCAGCAGGGAAATCAAAAAGAGAAAGAGTTACAAATCAAAGAATAAGAGATTATGACATTGGGTGAACGTACTTTAGTGGATGATATAAGAACAAAACAACTGGTGTGGTTCGGACATGTACAAAGAATGCATGATGAAAGACTACCTAAACAAATACTACAATGGATACCAACTGGCCGAAGAAAACGAGGACGGCCAAAGAGAAGCTAGAGAGAAGGAATAGATAGTGAAATAAGAATAAGAGGCCTATGATGAATTATGGGCAAACAGAAACGAGTGGAGATTGGGTATCGGAAGACGTAGAACGTTGTGAAACCGATAAATATATATATATATAGATATATATATATATATATATATATATATATATATATATATATATATATATATATATATATATATATATATATATATATAAATATAACTATAATTCTAAAGAAACAGATCATATGTTAGTTCAAGTTAGTTTAGTTGGCTGGCATGACCAAGATCCAATTTGGTGTAAAGCAATCGCGGATACCGGAGCTGATGTTTCAGTCGCAGGAGAAGATTTTTGCGGAAATTAGGAATAAGTAGAAATAGTTTACAATACGATCATTTAAAATTAGAATCATGTGACTCATCTGCTTTCTCCGTTATGGGATATTTAAACTGCAACATTATTTATGAAGGACGAAAAACTCAGATAAAAATTTATATCTGTAAAAGCTTAAAAACATTGTTGATTGACAGAGAATCATTAAAACTTTTTGATGTAATTCATACAGAATTTCCTGAATGAAATGAACCAGTTCACCAAAATTATAAACTTATTGCTAAGATGGTCTAAAATGTTTCCATTTAGAAGATTCCTTTTTAAGCTTAATTCAACAAGCTACAAAAAACAATCAAGAATATCACAAACTCAAAACTCAAATTAAAAATGGTTTTCCTAAATGTAGAAAAATTTTTGAAATAATGGTACAACAATTTTGGAAAGTGAGAGATGATTTATTTGTACAAAACGAATTAATTTTAAAAGGTTGTTAAATACTTATTCCGAAACATATGAGAAAAACAGTTCTGGAGCATTTGCATGATTCA
Organism: Aspidapion aeneum; assembly: GCA_963576565.1. Taxonomy (NCBI): domain Eukaryota; kingdom Metazoa; phylum Arthropoda; class Insecta; order Coleoptera; family Brentidae; genus Aspidapion; species Aspidapion aeneum. The sequence goes on along the minus strand of OY755046.1, from coordinate 45,014,777 downwards.
CACCAAGGAATTGAAAAGACAAAAGCTTGAGCAAGACAAACTATATTTTGGCCTAGTATTAATTCTGATATAAAAAATACTATTGAGGCTTGTGAGTTATGTGAGAAGTTTAAACCATCCTTAACTAAAGAAACCATGATCTATGAAGATATGCCAGTATATCCATTTCAAGATATTTGAGTTGATTTTTTTTCTTGTTCTGGAAAAGATTTTATAGTTTATGTAGATCGTTTCTTAGGATGACCAATTTGGAAATAAAGACCCAACCAGTTCCATGACTATTGCATGTCGTCGAAAAATAATTGCTGATACAGGAGTACCTATTCGGTTCAGCTCTGATAACGGGTCACAATTGAGCTCATACGAAATGCAGCAATTTTTTAAAAATTGGAGTGTCAGTTATCTACCGTCCACACCACATTCCCCAAAAAGTAATGGGCATGCTGAGGCGTCTGTAAGATCAATCAAGCATCTTATTTTAAAATGTATGGAAAATGGAAAACTTAACGAAGATAAATATAACAAAGGATTACTTGAGTTTCGGAATACATCAAAAGCAGATAGGAATTCACCGAAAAGCCTAGTTTTTGAGAAAATTGGACAAAACTTGTAAAAAAATTGGTAAGTTTAGTGTTTTTTCAAAATTGATGTAATTTACGGACGACCCTTAATTGTTATAAATAAAAATATTCTTACCTTGTTATACATAGTTTTAAAGGAAATTTCATTGTCTTCATTTGCCTATTGGACACAATTTTTGAGAAAAATCTTAGTTTTTAAGAAAATCAGGTAAATCGTCTGATTAATGGACGCCGCTGAAGTGTTTGTCATTGGTCGTACCCCACTGACTAATACATCGTTCAAAAGCAAATTTTATTGTTTATAATAAAGGTAATTACATATTTTGCTCTAAGAAGCTTAGTTTTTAAGAAAATTTGAAGAAAACTTAAAATCTCACGTTTTGGGGGATCTGGGGGCTTTTTGGTGGTTTTTGCCGCTAACATTTAACAAACTAATAAAATTTTACACATTTTTGATTAATTTCTTTGGCATTGTGGCTTTAAGGCGTTAAACTTAGTTAAATTTTTAGAAATTTGAACATGACTATAAGAGGAGGAGGGATAAAAAAAATTGACCAAAACCTGGCTTGGCATCATCCAGATCGTTAATCTGTGACCTTTTGTCAGCTAGAATCTATTGTCAAACTGCGGTCCTTATATTTTGCATACTCAACTACCCACAGCGCCTGCACTAATACATAAAACGATTAGGCATGTCCTGGGCTCAATTTTCGACATCTTCAAATATCAAAACCGCTTCTATGAAGGTATTTTGAGTCCATATTTATGGAGGTAGCCTACAATTTTTTTATTTACAAAAATTTCTTTCTGTTGAAGTGAATTTCAAATGTCACTTTTAGTTTTTGAGATATTGCATAAAGTTTGTATTTTTCTTACGGAATGACCCTCTTTTTATTCGATTTTTGAAATCAGCATCAAATTTCCTTTAAAATGCCGTATTGTTTGTGCAACTTTAATTTTAAATTCAAATTTTGCGCCAAATTCCCGTATTCGGAAAACCCACACAATTTCAATTTTGATTGGCACAAGCAAAACGCCAGCGCCATTTACGAAAAATGAATCTGCGCAAAAAGGCGTAACCAAGAAGGATTCGTCTGTCGTATTCTATCGAGATCACCACGCAGCAGCTATTAACCAAAAAATCCAATAACATTCTTAGAAAATCAAACTAAACCATTACACAAACAAGTGTGATTCTAGTGCGGATCGACTGCAACAACTGGGCCAGCGAGAGGAGCTCCTCTGAACGACGGAAACAACTAAAAAGGTGAGTGCCAATCCTCTATATTGTCTTTGTGTGGCTCGGAAAAATTAATATATTTAATCGTCCTTTTAAGAATTTTTGCACCCAGATTTTATAAAACGACCAGCGCGTTTACAGTCCCGCGACTCTACCAAAACCTCAAAACACCACCACCGTATCACACTTAATATTTTAATTATATTATTTTTTTATATATTATTTTATATATATTTTTGATTACTTATTTATTTTTAAATGTTTTAAAATATTTTAAACCCGACTGGGTTCAATCATAATATAAAATAAAACTAAAAAACATAAAAAATATAAAGAAATAACATTCATTCATTCAACAGTCATTCCCTAAAAAAATAATGATATTATAAAATATTTCAAAAACTAAAAGTGACAGGTAAAATTCGGTTTCATAGTTGGAGTATGTATAAAAATTCTATAAAAAAGCATTTTACAGCCATTTTACTCGATAAATGCAGACTTTTTAAAATCTCTTCGTAGCTGAAAAACTACAAGGTCAATCAAGATGCGGTTTTGATAATTGAACTCGTTTTTATCTTTCCAGGATAGAAATTCCTAAATCCCAAAAAAAGTCGAATTTGGCCCACCCAGTAGGTACAATAAAAACTGCGGTGTTGTTTCAGTAACATTATTGGAAAACTTACATCTTAGCTCTAGCCTTAGACGCTTCGAAAGTATCCAAATAATCTCTGACGATAAATTCTCTAACTCCCATAAAAAATACGGCAAGAAGATCTTCCCAGTCAAAATCTTTCATGTCGAATGGAAAAATTTCTTGATCCGTTTTGTTTATCGTTTTCCACAATTGTTGAGTATTTTGATTCTTCCAATCCCATTGATTCGTTGTGAAATTTTCCAACACTGATATGAAATTTTCAAATTTGTCGTATACTTTGTTAAGTCTAAAATAATTTACGGCTTTTATTTTAAGCGGTAAGTATATATATACGAGGTGTGACAATAAAATTTTAAGACTGGCCCCCGTACTAACAGGTTTTAAATCTCCTCGCCTCGGACGATTGGAGTTATTCACCTAGATGTGCGTTCTACTACCGCGCGCAATCTTGTCGTCTTTCCTCTGCTAGTTTGGCTTACCCAGTGGTTTGAAGCGGATCGTGCATAGCTCATTTGGCGGAATTACGACAAACGAAAAAATTGAGCAACGCATTAATTTAAAGTAAAACTCGAAAAAACGGCTACTGAATGTTTTCGAATGCTAAAGGATGTCTACGAGGAGCAGTGTATGTCTCGTGCAATGCTTTTTATGTGGCATAAAAGCTTTTTCGAGGGTCGTGAAGAAGTTAAAAATGATGAACAAGTAGGGCGCTCCAACACATACAAAACAGCGATGCTCATTGTTTTTCTTTTCGATATTAGGGGTGTTATTCTTATTGAATGGGCGCGTGAGGGTCAAACAGTTAAACAACATTTATATTTGAAAGTATTGATGTAGCTAAGGGAACGTCCAAGGAAAAAACGTCTAGATTTGTAGAACAACGCGTGGCTGCTCTACCAGGACAATGCAGTTTTTAGCTAATAAGAAGATCCCCGTCGTTAACCACCCACCATATTCACCAGACTTGGCCCCTTGCGACTTCTACTTGTTTCCGAAAGTGAAGAAATCGTTAAAAGGAACAAAAAACGGCAAGACTTCTTAACAGCCTCTCTTCTGATGATTTCCAAAATTGGAAAAAAACGCATGCAACACTGCGTCAATAGAGGAGGGGACTATATTGATGGGGAACATCATTAAGTTGTATTAGTATTTAAATAAAATAAATTTTTTACACCAGTCTTATAATTTTATTGTCACACCTTGTATATTCTCAGGCCAGAAGACATTATTTTAAGTACAAAAGGGCATATACTTTAAAAGCGCATTTTTTTTAACAACAATTTTTTGTAACTAAGCGAGCTTAGAAAGACTTTGTTTCTCTTGTATTTTGCCGTGGACCCCGTGGCGTACAGCTTTCGACCTGCCCACGGAAAAATACAAGAGAAACAAAATCTTTCTATGCCCGCTTAGCGACAAAAAATTGCTGTTTCTTTATTCACGGGTACTACTAAACTTTACATTTTTACCTTCCTAGCCCGCGCAGCAATGGCTAGAGAAGGTATTGTTTTCGACGAATTTTTTTTTGTTGGGATAACGCCTAAAATGTGTTATTTGGGTGTATTTTGACCTATCCTAGCAATATCGTCGTGATGTCTGTCTGTGTGCGTGTGTGTATTTTTTCTCTGTCCGTAACACGATAGCTCCTAAACTGCTATATCAATATGCGGTTTTCGGGGTATAGTAAACTACATTTTGCTTAATAATTTGTCCAATAACCAAAAACCTCGTAAGAGCTTTAGTTTCTGAGAAATTAACAAAAAAACTGTTTTCGAGGCTGATATATCATGGCTTTACGTAAAGTGTGCTAATAGGCTAGCTAGGAAGGTATCAGATCCATCATAGATCCATTTATTTCAAAAATGTTTGTACACAAAAGCATGTATAAAGAGTGTACACAAAAAAACCTGTATGATTGTAAATATTGTAAGGACATTACGTCACTAACGTCTGAATATCTCATACTTACGGAAAGAAATATTTGATCCTTACAAGGATCTTTAATATTCCTTTTTATATCAGACGTGGATATTTCTAAAGATTATGAAACATTCCACACCAATTTAAAATGTCTTCATTGTACCAATAAAACGTTGATTAGTGTTTGCCAACTAGTGGAAAGGTCAGCAATTTGTCAGAAATTTGCCTCATTCGAAATGTTGTTAAAACGTTTTTTTGCGAATATTTTATTTTCACGGTAAAATATAATTTGTTTTTGTACTAGAATAAAGTGCTATATTGCAAATAAAGCAAATGTTTAAAACTACTTTTAAAATGTTTTTTTACTGTTATATTAATTTTGCACTAAACTTTTAACAATAAATTAAATGTACTTTAAGAGTATCTTTTTCGAAATGTTATTAAAACGGTTTTTGTGAATATTTTTTTTACAGTAAAATATTTTTTTTTATAGTAAATTAGAAGTATTTTTAATGTATCTGTTTAAATATATTTTTTAACTATTTTTTTGAAAACAAGTTAGATGTACTATATAAACATTAAAATTATAATTAGGCATTTCCCTAGTAATGAATGTTGTGTGGGTTTTGCAGTAAAACTTTTTTTATAGTAATTTGAGTACAGGGGTAAGTCCATATCAATTCAACCAATTTCAAAATAATTTTGAACCTTAAGTTTTTTGATGATGGTGATTTTTGGTGTAGTTATTTTCCGCCTAATAAAAAGTAAAAATACAAATTTTTAAATTTTTTGGTTGCATATTTTTTGAGTTATGCGTTTCCAAAAATAAAAATATTGAACCATTTTTAGCCTGCATCGGTTTCTTTAAACTTCTATAATTTGTAAACCCTTTAAGATAATTAGCTAAAACTCGCTATCTGTAGAGAACGATTCACAAGCCAAACTTTGATGTGTTAAAAGCCACATTTTCTAAAAAAAAGGACAAAGGGTCTATGCCAAAATTATATTTTTGGTGAAATCTCAAAAACGGATTTTTTGTTTTTTATAATTTTTATAAATTTTTTTCTTAGACTATTTGTTTACATGTGTGCAAAATTTTACCTTGGGATGATAATGAGATAATAGTTTAAAAAATTTATTTATATCTTGATGCATATATTGTTTGATATTTTCATTACTATAAAAATTTATATCTAAAGCGCACATATTGTTATGAGGCATCTTATTTATGTAGCATGTATATTATAAAAACGTGGACACCATTGGCATCTGGTTTCGCTACGTTGACATTTAAATAAAGAAACAATTAATTAAAAAACGTACTTACATAATAACAGGCTCACAAGAATAATTGAGAACCTGTACATAAATGCCCCCTTTTCACCCTTTCTCGCTGCAATGTTTGATATTGATGAAAATAGTTACATTATTTATCTCTTAAACACTGGTTGCACATGGAGTAAAACTTTAGGGGTGCAAACCAAAAAATTATTGCAGCCACACCCAACAGATAACGCCAAGTTGCCTCAGTGCACTAATTTAAGTTGCACTTTCACAACCAAAGGCAACCGGTGGGTGGCATTAAGAGGGTGCGGGTGTTATCGATCGCCGCAATTCACGAGAGCATGAACCGAAGTAAGTCCCAGATTATGTGTACTGTAATATTCTATATTTCGTAATTAGAATGCGACATAACATTAACGGTGCACAGAATTTGGATCCAGTTAAGCGCGGCGCCGGCGGTAGCCGATCTACGCATCCTCGTTTCAACTCAAATACAAACACATACATACCGGGTATTAATTCTTAGTTAGTATTCAAGTCTTTGGTGAATTCCTTTTCCTAAAGATTGGTCAGATTTTAATATTTTTTTAAGTAAAATTTGGAGTGTAAAATCGGAAGTAAGGTAATTAAATATCAGAGGTGACGTATTATTTTGACTGATGACTTTTTGTAAAAAACAAAAGTTGCGTAAACATGGCGTTTCGTAGCGTGTTTTCTGAGTCTGTTTGGCTTTGCGACGTATCCGTTCTGGAAATTAATTTGATTTTACCGAAGTCGAAATGGTAGATTGAAAATCGAAACAAAATTGGTTGGTATTTTCCACTTAATGTTGCAACCCCTATGATAACCAAAATCATCCCACAATAGTGAAAAATTCCAGAAATGTCTGGATGTGTAATCTTAACTTAGGCGTCGAAATAAGTAAGTGAAATGATTAAAAACTTTTGAAATAGTATAATTCCAGTCACGGCTAATTTACAGGTAAAATATTAAAGTAGAGGAATTGTCAATTATTTTATTTATATTTAACGTAAGATAAAAGAATTTTGAAAAACATCAATTTACAAAAATAATTTTTTAAATAGGAACCCACTGTCATTCCATGATAAAACTTGGCCTACATGTAAATAAATAGTCTAGAAAACAAATATAAAAAATTGAACAAAATAAAAAATCCGTTTTTAACCTGCATCAAAAATAAATTTTGCGGTGAGATCCCTGCATGGAGGATGCCACTAGGCATACGATAATTAAGCTTGTAGACCTATAAAATTACACAGCAACCTTACGATATTAAGTATTAAAAAAAATTAATAACTTAAAAACTAGACTGCTAAAAAATCTAAAATTTTGTATTTTTACTTCTTTCTACTCAGTAAAGAATTTGACCAAAAATTATGAAAATCAAAAGTGACAAGTTCCAAACCATTGGTTGATTTGATATGGACTTTTGTTTTGCACAGTTATTGTTTTTTAGATTTTAATACTATAAGTTAAAGAATCATTTGCTTCTATTGTAATGCTTGTTGTTCATTTCAGGGCTTGAAAAAGTGTTGGCTTAAACACGAAACATCGCCATAAAATCAATGGTTGTCTTTCTTCAACCTTCCAAAACCCACAAAACATACAATTCATTGAAATTATACTACTTTTTTTTATTGGCACAGATGATGCTTCAAATGTTGTATAAAAATGTTGATTTTCTAAAACTCTCCAATAAATATCAATGTAGGCAATAATAAATTCGTAAAAAGTAAGCACAAATTCCATCAAAAATAAGGTCATTAAGGACAGGAAAGTGGCATAAGGTACAGCTGATTTAAAAAAAATCTGATACTAGAAAAATTTATTACTTGTTTCAAGCAGTGTATATATATCGAGTTGACGATTACATTTAATTTTCCCAGTAGTATTATGAGGTTCAATAAGAGCACTGTCTGTTTCGAGTCAAAATTTTTGAAAGCAATAAAATTTTTACAAAAGATTTACTTTGAAAAAACCAAGGATCTGTACAAAAAACCAAATATTTGTGGATGTTTTTATAAATATAACGGTTAAAAAAAATATCAAGAATTTTACAAGTTTTATTCAACTTTATTTTTTTTTAAATTGTATCAATTAATATGTAATATTTTGTGCAATCTCCATCTGCATCAAGCACAGCTGGAAATTTTCGACCCATGGCCATAATGCGAACTATAAAATTTTCTTCAAGCGACAATTCTCCCCAAACCTCCTGGATACCTTGCCATAGTTCCTCACTGCTTTGAGGCATAAAATTTCGTCGGTATAGTCGTTTCACTATAGCCCCCCATGAGGAAATGAGGCCGCAGACCTAGCAGCGAGGCAAGCGGTATCTGCCGACATTTTCGGCCCCGAGCCAGCCCTGGGGATATCATACAATGCTGCTAAATCAACCATATTAAAATGGATGGAGAATAGCTTCCAACAATACTGGATAAATATACCAGAACTGGCACACTCTAAAGGGTTCATTAAAGGACCTTGTAGAAACAGAGCCAGGAACATTATTGGACTTACCGGACAGGAGATACGTATAGTGACTGGCCTTTTTACGGGTCACTGTCGACTGAGAGTACTCATGCACAGAATGGGACTAACAGAAGAGACCGAATGTAGACTCTGTATGGAGGATGACGAAACAGTCAGACATGTACTGTGCGAATGTCCGGCTATTGCACGTTTACGTCAGAATACTGTCGGTAAACCTCAGATCGACTCAGAAGATCTAAACAGTGTCTCACCCAAACTAATAGCCGGCCTTTCTGGAGGATTAGATATACAGTGGTGAGAAACCACTCAAAAATCAGCCACAATAGACCCACTGGTGGTCGCAGTGGAAGGGCTGCAAGGCCCCCTCAAATATGAATCATCATCATCATCATAACCCCCCATACATTTTCGATTCGGTTTAGATCCGGACTGTTACTAGGCCATGGCAAAGTTTCAATGTTAGCATTTTGGGTCCATTCTGTAACAATGTTTGCAGTGTGGGCAGGGCAATTGTCTTGGAAAAATATAACTATTACCTGGGTATATTTGTTTAATACTAAGCATCACTATATTTTCCAGTATTTCGATATATGTTTGACCAACAAACCTTCCTTCGATCTGTCATACCACTCCCATTCCTCTAGATGAAATCCATCCCCACCCATGAACGCTGTAATGGCCAGCAGCTCGATACTTGTCGACATATTGAGGATCGAAACGCTGCTGGTCTGGCCTATGTACCCTAATTTTACTCTTGCTATTCTCGGATACTGGGTACGGGTAGACCTCGTCAGATGTCTATCAGGGGAAATGAATCGACCCCTGCCCTCTGTAGATTCCAGGTACTCTTCGACCCGGAGAGTTAGCACCTGTATAGGGTCCCTTTCCCAGGGTTACGGGAGAAGACCACATCGATATGAAAGGCGGAGAGAATGGACCTCGGTACGGTGATCATAGCGTAGGTAGCAACCCTTTCTTTTAGGGATAGTATAAAAGACTACTGCCTTGTAGTACCGGCGTTGGAATCGTCAAAGGCTAGGGGAAGAAAACCTCGATCAAAAATCACCTGGTTCTCCAGGTTGGGGGTTGGGGCATCAGACTAACTCTCTGATACCCGGAAAAAACGTACACTGTTAAAAAACCCAATCAAACGCCTCGGAAAGAAATGAAAAACCTAAGGCGAACCAAGCAAAGAAACAGGAATATGATTTTTGGTACATGGAACGTACAAGGAATGAATCGAAAAGTGAATGAAATAGTACATGAGTGCAGCAGAATGAAGGTAGACCTTGCTGTACTAACAGAAACGAAAAAGAAAGGAAAAAGATCTGAAAACCTAGGACAATATGACCATTTCTATAGCGGAGTGGCAAAAGAAAAACATGCCCAACAAGGAGTATCTATTTTGGTCAACAAAAGATTTAGAAAATTTATCACCAACTGGGAAGCAGTCAATGAAAGGCTAATTAAAATGAATATAAGAATAAAAGGAATGAGACTTACGATTTTTGGAATCTATGCGTATAACGACGATGCAAATGTAGCCGTGAAAGACAATTTTTTTGAAGAAATACACAATGAAATATCAGCAGTAAGTGCATCTAGAGAAATTGTCATATTGGGAGATTTAAATAGTAGAACCGGTAACAGAGTTAATGATCTGACAGTTGGCCAATATGGAAAAAATGTTGTTAATGACAATGGAAACCGGCTAATTACAGTATGTGAGCAGTTAGACCTAAAAATCCAAAACGGTTTTTTTCAACATAAGGAAATACACAAATATACCTGGACCAAACCCTCACAAAACCTGAAATCCGTCATTGATTATTTTATCACTAAACAAGAGACAAAACTAAAAATTCAAGATGTCAGAACAAAGCGTGGATCAACATGCGGAAGTGATCACTATTTTCTGGAGTCCAAAATTCTCTTTCCTTATCAAGGCCGAAGCCTGCATCAACAACATCTTGATGATACAGTGATTGAAGAAATTGATCACTGTAAATATAATCTACTAAGCCTAGAACATGACAGCGTAAAAAACTTATACAAAAAGAGACTGAACGAAAAACTTAATACAAGTTCAGGTGAAACCCCAGATGAGGAATACGAATGTATTACATTAAGCATCCACCAAGCTGCAAAAGAAGCACTAGGATTAGTGGAAGAAACTTCTAAAAGAAGAAAACCATACTGGTGGGATGCTGAGATTGAGAGAGAAATAGAGGAAAAAAGGAAATTATATCACACCTACTTATCCCAAAAGACAGATAGAAGCAGACAAGAATACAAAATCGCGCAATCAAAGGTGAGAAGAATGATCAGTGATAAGAAAAATCATTCGTGGACGCAAAAGTGCCAGAAAATAGATTCTTACTTAGGAGGTAGGAGAAGTACCGAAAGCTGGAAAACTATAAGATCGATTAAAAAAGAAACATGCAGAGATATCATTTCACCAATACCAGACAAAGAATGGGATGAGCATTTTAAAAAACTATTAACTGAAGATAGAGCAGAATTCAAGGAAGACGCAAGAGACGATATAATTAGAACGATGGGATCTCCAGTACCCCTCACAATCTCTGAGGTCAAAAACGTGTGCACAACCTTAAAAAGCGGTAAATCTGTCGGACCCGGAAATATCCCAGCCGAACTTATTAAATATGGCACTGAAGAACTGTTTTGTAGATTACGGAATCTTTTCCAAAAATATTTAAATGGAACTGTAGTCCCAACTGAGTGGAAAACGTCATATATATCCACAATACACAAAAAAGGAAGGAAAGATATATGTGACAATTATAGAGGTATATCTGTGACTAGTACGCTAAGCAGAATATACGGTAAAATAATAAGAAATAAAGTAGAGAGCGAATATAAAGACATGGAGGCAGAAGAACAAGCTGGTTTCAGGGCGGGTAGATCGACTTCAGATCATCTCTTTTGTATAACCCAAGTTATTGAAAAGAAAATGGCATACGGACAAGAGCTGCATCTGTTTTACGTGGATTTGCAGAAGGCATATGATAGTATACCACTAAATCTACTTTGGAAAGCGTTGGAAAACACAAACATAAGCGTACAACTAATTAAGGCCATCAAAGAGTTATACCGCAATAGTAAGGCAAAAGTTAAAATAAAAGCAAAACTAACCAAAGGCTTTCAAGTAAATAAAGGTCTTAAACAAGGTTGCTGTATCTCGCCTACGCTCTTCAAGATATACTTGGAACAAGTCCTTAAAGTATGGAAGAGAAAATGCCAAAACATGGGAATTCCGTTAGACGAAACCACCTTGTATACTTTATATTTCGCCGATGATCAGATAGTAGTGGCTCAGGATTATGACGACCTCGAATATATGACACGAAAACTAATAGAAGAGTACAATAAGTGGGAACTAGAGGTTAATCTCAATAAGACAGAGTATATGTGTATTGGTGGAATGAAACAGGATCTAATCTTAAATACCGGGCAGCGAATTCACTCCTGTGATGAGTATAAATACTTAGGTCTAAAAATTACAGCTGACGGAACACTAGACAAAGCTATAAAAGATCGAAACGTACAAGGAAGAAAAGCAATAACTTTATTAAATGGAGTAATTTGGGACCAAAGTATATCAAAACATAACAAAAAGCTTATATATAACAAGTATTATTACATACGGCTCAGAAGTATGGCCAATCAAGGATAGAACAGAAAAAATGCTTTCCGCTACGGAGATGGACTATTGGAGTAGAGCAGCAGGGAAATCAAAAAGAGAAAGAGTTACAAATCAAAGAATAAGAGAAATTATGACAGTGGGTGAACGTACTTTAGTGGATGATATAAGAACAAAACAACTGGTGTGGTACGGACATGTACAAAGAATGAATGATGAAAGACTACCTAAACAAATACTACAATGGAAACCAACTGGCCGAAGAAAACGAGGACGGCCAAGGAGAAGCTGGAGAGAAGGAATAGACAGTGAAATAAGAATAAGAGGCCTAGATGATGAATTATGGGCAAACAGAAACGAGTGGAGATTGGGTATCGGAAGACGTAGAACGTTGTGAAACCGATAAATATATATATATATATATATATATATATATATATATATATATATATATATATATATATATATATATATATATATATATATATTCTCGGATACTACTCTGTCTTAAAACCCCTGATTTTCTTCCTGATAAGTAAGAGCAAAAATCAAGCGAGCCTGTTTCTACTGAGAAATAAGTTCAGTTTTTTTGCTGCGGTTCGACACCTAAGGTTTGATTTCCTAATTCTGCGGTAAACGGTTGCTTGGCTGCCGGGAATGTTTGAGACAAGGGATCATTTTTAAGCACCTGAAGTAGCGCCTGATCTTCTCGAACTTCACTCACTTTTGGCCTGCCAGATCCATGTTTCCGTTCTAGGGATTGTTCTTCATGCCATCTTTTATTTATGGCATACACTGTTGTCCTGCTTACGTTAAAATGTTGGGCTACCGCTGATAAAGACAAACCGTCTTCCAAAATGGTGACTAATGCTTTAAGCTCTTTTGTGGCATGTGGAGCCATTTTTGAATTTAAATACTTTGTTTTAAATTTTATGATTTTACTATTCTCAAACTGACAATCAAAACAATAGTTTTATAGTTTGGCATTGACAGTTTTAGTAATGGTAAAATCAATGCGTACTAAATACACAGTGGGTTATGTGTATAATATTAGTTTTGATGACACAGTGACCTAGAATACATTGCTCAAATTAAAAAAAAAAAGTACTTTAAAGAGTCGTACCAGTTTTTTTTTGGAAATCAGCTGTACATAGACCAATTAGATGAATTTATTCGAGGAATATTTCTCGTTTTCCTTACATTTGTGGGAATTTCAAGAACAGTGCTACAGGGATTACGAAATACTTACTGTGGTTTATTTCCCATAACTTTCGCAATAAAATCAATAATTGTAGCAGGAATCCTATGTAGGAACACATTTAAAATTTTAAAAGTTAATTCTGATCGTGTGTACAATACAAATCCTTCATAAACTGACTTAACTGAATTTATACTTTTGCCATACTTGGAAGACACTATGTTAAGGTTGTCCCAAGTTACAGGGCTTTGTGGGGACGAGACATAGTTGTAAACTGGAATGGAAGTTAAATTCCTAAAAACAAAGTAAAATAAGTAATTGTCAGGAATGCAAATTTCCCCTGACTGTGCCACTGTACGAAACGATGTTGGAAAAATGAAAAACGCAATTATGGTTTTGAGCTGTTGAGACAAGAAAGTGGTTCCGCCTCCCTCCAAAATGATAAACAGTTGGTTGCCGCCTACCTACACAGCAGGTGGTTGATACGAAAAAACCTACTTAAAAGTGAAGAGTGGGAGTTGTAATAGTTAAGTGTGGGGATGCATTAAATAGAGAGAGTTTTCCCTTCAAAGGGATTGGCTGTAAAAAAACTGTGAGATTATAAAATGTTGTCTATAAAATGTCATTTTATCTCTGTTTTCGTTTAGGGTTACTTGTTCAGCTCATTAGCTAAAATGTAAAGTACATTTTAAGATAAGATTATCAGCAAGGCCACTGACTGCTCTCCAAAGAGGGGATAATCGATTACTTAGGTCCAAGCTACCGTTAATAAAAACCCAAACTTTGAGGAGACAAGTGGGTAGTCAAATTCTAAGTTTTGTTGAATTTAAACTAAAACCTTTAAACTAATTGTCTGTAAAGTTTGTTATTTTGGTAAGTTATAGTATTTATTTTAATATTTTGGGTCTTGTAACAATTTGTAAATTGCAATAGAGTTTTATTTTGTATTCATTAAAGTTTGTAACGTTTTTAAAACTGTTTTATATTTATTTTATACATACAAGAGATCTACTACGGTACCCTCGTTTAAGGGTTCGATTTAAAACAAAATCGTACCCGACAGTATGTTACATGGGGATTTTGAAAATGACAAGAGGTACTTTTTGTATAAATAAGAAAAAAGTTCAACTAATCCGAGCCCAGATGATTTATCGAAATTAAAAATACCGCACAAAAATTAAAAATTGAATTTTCCGAAAGATTTAAATATCGTACCACTACTATGTCGGTTTAGAACGTTTTCCTACGTTGTCCGACGCCTATTCTCCACCTCCTTCGATCCTGACAATCATCTTCTGTAAGGTTTTTTTGACTCATTGATCTTTGGATTGACTGTTGCCATTCTAGTTTAGGACGCCCTCTTTTTCTGCACCCTATTGGTTGCAATTTTTGGACCTGCTTTGGTAATCTTTCGTCGTTCATCCGTTGTACATGGCCGTACCATATCAGTTGTCTTTTAGTGATGTCATCCGTTATGCTTCCCTCGATTCCCATTCTTTATTTATGATCTCATTTCTTATGTGATCTGTTCTAGATATTTGCATTGAACTTCTCCTTGCACCATTTCGACCCTTTCCATTTTTGATTTGTATTTTTCTGTTACGCGACAAGTCTTTATTCCATACAACAGCGTGCTATTAACTATTGTGTCATATAGTTAAATTTTACATTCTTTTTCTCTGATCCATAAAATACTGTTAAGACATCCAGTAACTTTTTTTGGTTTTACAATTCTTTTTTCTAGTTCTTTACAGTCTGTTCCTGTCTCATCAAATGTGACACCCAAGTATACATACTTATTGCATATTGTTTGTCCATTATCTAGTTCTAACTCACTGGATTCGTTTCCAATACATAAGTACTATTAATCCCGTTAATTTCGTTATCTTTCTCATCATATACTACATATACTTTTTTATCATTAACTACAATTACTTGGTCGTCAGTAAACTGTAGTGTGTATATGGTAAATCGGTCGTTAAGTTGTATTTCCATGCCGTGCACTTTACGTTTCCAGTTTTTTAGAGCTACTGCGATATATATTTTAAAAAGAGTTGGAGAGATACAACATCCCAGTTTTAAGGCTTTCGTTACCCGGAATTCTTTTGAAAGTCGATTTCCAATTTTAATTTTAGATTTTGACCCTGTCCATAATTTTTCTACTGGAACGGTATCATATGCTTTTTTTACGTCCACAAAGGTAACATGAACCACTAAAAAACATTATCACTACAAGATCTGCCTGCATGAAACCCACTTTGCTCTTCTTCTTCTTGTTCATGAAAATCATTCTCTATTAGATCTCTAAGAATCCTACCGTTCAATCTACTTAAAGTACTGGTTACTGAAATTCCTCTGCAATTGTTGCAATCCAGCTTGTTTCCTTTTTTATGTATTGAGGATATGAACGCAAGTTTTCAATCATCAGATACTGGATGCCCGTTTATATATTCTACTTGTAGTTATTTTGACGGACTTAAGAAGCTAAAAGCTTCCCAAACCATTGTGCATTTGGGATATTTGGTATAAGGCAAGTTTTATATTTGAGTTCATTTCAGTTCAGTTGATGTATTTTATGAATATTGTTATTGGAGATACTTTAAGAAAAATAACAAAATATATTTACCAGTAGCGCACCCAGGAATATGTCTTAAGAGGGGCCTGAGATTCCATAATGCCGTATATCTAAAAAATCCTTTTGCTTGGGGGGGGCGGGCCCCGAGTCTTCTCCCTGGGTGCATCCGTGTATTTACATTTAAATCAATAAAGGAACACAAGAAACTTGAAGATTTCCTACTATATTAAATGCTTTTTATATAAATAGGCACTCCGGGTGACGTCATTTCCCGCGTTCAACAACTGACTCTGATTGGTCGGAAAGTTACCAGGTAACCTATCCTCTACAGACCTTGATAACAAATATTGATTGGCAAAAATATCTACGCCATATGTTTTTTTCTCACCTGGTGACGACGTATACTACGGTACATTGTTGAAAAGGAAATTGTATCCGCTTGAAAAATGATCTGCAAGATATTTTTGAAAAAGTTGAATGTTTTCAAGTTATTAGCAAAAAACTATTAAAAAAAACGTTTAAGGTAGGGGGGGGGGGGGAAATATACCAAGTGTGTTGCTTCTATCATTAAACGCAGCATATCGCTTGAATCTCGGGTGTAGGGCCTTAACTAATTCTAACCTAGTTGAAGCATGAATGGCAGGAAGTCGTAAACAAACCTGTCCATAGCTGTCTTGTAGCTAGACACTATAAAGCTATTAATCACGTAGTCAGCTGGAACAACGTCAGCGATATTTTCGCCTTTTGCTTTCATACTATGGAGGACACCCAATCCACCACCAGTAAAAATTCCTATTGGACCGAAGAGATTGTCAGACCAGGCCACAACCGGTTCTCTGTAAGTGGGAAACACTAAAAATAATAAAGAGTTATCGGGATAACGCCAGGCTTTTGATGGTCACGTCAAGACACAGCTGTCCTTAAAATATTGAAGTTGGAATGACGGTTTATGAATATTTGATTTGTAAAAAAAAATAAAGCCGGTTTTGAAATTGTTTTTACTATATACTTGCAGATTTTTTTTTAATGTTGTTTCTCATTTACCTATAGATGGCCTGTGAAGACAAACTGGTAGTCCTAAAGCTTCTGTTTTAAGAACTGCTTCAGCAATTTGTTTGGTAAAGGTGTAAGTGTTTGGCAAATCTCCTATAAGTCTAAAAATTAAAAAAAAGTTAAGGTTTTTTTAAGCTTTTTTTAGCAATTAAGATTAATAAGCGAATTAAACGGATGGAACAGTGAGTAGTATCAAGGTTATGTAGAAAATTTTCTTGAAATTTTTCTGGTTTCCTTCCCCAATAGGACAGTAAGTGATGTCGAATAATCTGAAATCGCAGAACAGAAATGAAAAACAAAACGAAAATTAGGAGAGTTTGTTTTTTGGCGTTCATGTTGTTGCCAGCATACACTGGGGGTACTATATGGGGTTAGGAAGTGAGTACTCTCTCCACAGAGCCAGAAAAAAATATGTAAGGTTAAAAAGCTTGCAGCTACTAGTGATAAGTTAAAAGCTAAAAAAATACCTAATATGTTTGTTTACTTGCTTTATCAGAATACCCAAAATGAATGAACAGAAAAAAAAATGCATTGCAAAAATAGCGCTCTTGTGTGCTTAAGACCACACGGCAGAAGTGTAAACGCGTTTACACTTGAAAAATGCACACAGGAAAAAAGTGCATACGGAAACAAAGACGCACCCGTATGGAAGAGGTATCGAGAAGAACTATATATTATATCTTCGTAAATAAATCATCGAAATTTTGCAAACTTGTGGGCGTAAAATATTCACTCACTATATTAACGTACAATCCGAACGGTATTGGTAGGGTAAAATTTAAGAGCACTCTGTGTGTATGCCTAAACAACAACCAATATTCAAACACCATACTATTCAGTATCTTGTCACAGCCTACCTGTTGTTAGGTAGGCTGTGATCTTGTAGTCAGTTTGATTGACTATGGCCAGGCAAGCCACGCTGATGATGGAATTCCGAAACACCGGTGTCCGTGGTTGACTATACCCCTATAAAGTTGCCTTTTATACTTTGTTAACTCATTGAACCGAAAATTTGTAATGTTTTCAGATTTTTCCCTTCAAGATTCAAATGCTTTTCTAAGAAATCGCGAAAGTGGAATATCATCAAATTTGTGTGGAGATGAAAGCTGTTGCTTTATGCCTCTACTATTAAAATAGCAAAGCTAATTGAACGCTTGTCAAACCTCCCCATACTGGAGGAACTAGGAGGAAACTTAAATCCGCCATTTTTTCACAGATTCGACAAGGTCAACTTTGACAGGCACGATTTCAAAGATGGCAGCATTGAGGAAGTTAGGCTGCTAGGGTCACTGCATCCTGGAAGCCAGGCTTCTCCCTAGGATGCAGTGACCCTATAGGCTGCTCGTTGAACACGGCCTCTAGTGGTGGTGGCATGTACTATGCTTGTTCATCATATCGACCTCTAGGGTAACAGTTGTAATTAAAAATTTTGAACAATTGCGGCCATATTTAGGGCTGCCCATTAGTCGAGGCAAGATCTAGTGTTTTTATACCTAGAGACCCCTTTATATATGACAAGTTTTAAAGAAATAGAGACACGACAAACTTATTAAAGCCAAATGTGTATAAGTCAAAACCTTATTGAGATAGACGCACCTTCCGTCTTTGTTAATTCATAATCGTCGTTTAAACATAAATGAATTTTGACAAACATTTACAAAAGGTGACGGACGGACGTGTTTCTTTATATGTTGCATGATGATTTATGTCACTGGCTGCTGACAACATAAATTATTTTTGAGAAACGCCAATGAATTTGACCCGAAAATAACAGTTTGAGTTACTTTAATGGGTTTGTCGCGCCTCTATTTCTTTAAAATATGTCATACACTTACTCTCTATCTATACACTTACTGTGGTGTTATGCGGTCCAAAACATTTTCATCAAGAATTTCAGTCAACTTAATCAAATCGTCGGGCGGAATTACAGGTTCATAGAATTTTTCTTCTATCACTTTTTTGTTGCAATTGGAAAACGCGGTACTCATATGGACAAAAGCTACCAAATTTTTACAATCTTTTGCCAGTTGAATTATTTCTTTGGTACCTCTTATATTGATGTTAGTAGCTAGCTTCAGCTTTTCGTGAAATCGAACGGTGGCAGCTATGTGGTAAATAATATTTATCTGAAATAATTAAATTAAGAAAATTGAGGGGTGTACAGCGTGGTCCAAGTTGGACACTTTTGATTAGGAAACGCCAATTTCTAGATGAGCTAGAAATTTTTTTTTTAACCAACATGTTACGGACTCGATTTTCGTAAAAGAATTAATACCGAAAACCGCACATCGATATCTTAAACCACTTAGGAGTGGTTTTCAATTTGGTGCATTTTCGACCCACCCCGTAACTTGTTTATTTATGAATATTTTTTATTTTTGTAAAAAACATATTTTAAGAGGAATTTAGTTGTGTATTTACTGTTTTACAAAAAATTATGGTTTTGAAGTTATGATAAAAAACTTGTATTTTTTCTTAAGGACCACCCCCCGTACTTTTACATATTCTGTTTCAAAATGAAATTATCTTTCTAAATATATGTAACACTTGATACTTTTAATTTCAAACTTTGATTTTATTTCTGTTTTTATTAATTAATTATTAATTATTTTTGATGATTTTTTTATCATGGTTGAAAAAAACAAAATACCTAGGTAATATAAAAATTTTAATGTTATGTTAAGGTTACAGTGTTTCCTTACACTATTTTGTGTTGTTTAATTTATTCTTATGTTTTCCATTTTCTATGTCGACATAGTCATTTAAATTATTGAAGTTTTGTTTTTAGTTTTTAATTTCCCTAAAAATATCCATGCACCAATAAGTTAATATAATAAAATTCATTATCGTCCTATATTAGCTATAAATATACTAGATATTTTGTTTAAGCATGGTACACTTAATAAAAAAATCATCAAAAATAATTTTTTCTATAAGCGTGCGGAAAAGTCCACTTTTCCGCACGCATTTTAGTGTGGAAAGTGCCACTTTTCCGCACTAGTGCGGAAAAATATTTTTTCCGCACTAGTGCGGAAAAGTAAATTTGTTACGATTTTGAGGTGTTCTATAACATTTAGACCGTTCAAAATACATTTGTATCTTTCCTAGCACACGAAATATCCTAAAAATATTCAAATTGACTAAAATTCTGCTATATTTTCAATATTTTCGATAAAATAAAGTTTTCAGTAAAATAGGTTCAAATTATAAGTTTTAAACCTCCCCGGTATAAATATCGTCATTGTCAATGTCAAACAACAATGAACACTAGTGGTTTTAGATTTGGCATCTTAAATCACCATAGCAACAAAGTACAAACAAACTGTCAAAACAAAGCCAATTTTGCAGATACAAGCGTCTTTTGAATTTTTCAAACAAAAAAATCAGATTTTCAATGGATTCTTCGGACGAAGATCTACCCCAGTCAGTTCTAGAAGCCGCTAGAATGTGAATAATAATAATTGATTTGATTAAAACGTTTTGAATATAAATAATTTTCTGATTAATTTTTAGTTTTTTCCTCACGCTTATAGAAAAAATAGTGTACCTAACTCGTGCGTAAAGTGTCTTTTCCGCACTTGATTGCTGGCCAAACTCCGCTATCGCGTCGTTTGGCTATCTGCAATCGCGTGCGGAAAAGAGGAACTTTCCGCACTAGTTAGGTAAACTACTATAAAAAGCAGCAATAAAATCAAAGTATCAACTGTTATATATAAATAAACAGAATATGTAAAAATACGGGGGTGGTCCATAAGAAAAAATACAAGTTTATATAATAACTTCAAAACCATATTTTCTTGTAAAAAAGTAAATAGAGTGAAGTCCGGATGTAGTGAACTCGAAGATTGCACAGAAACTGGTTCGCTAAAAAAAAGTGCCTTTTTTTACGAAAATCGAGCCCATAACTTGTTTTGTTTATTTTTTTTCTAGCTAGGCGTTTCTTATCAAAAGTGTCCAATTTTGATTACTGTATACTCACCCACTTTTTTATGTCCTCTTATTTTTTATACATTTGTAGAATACTTAGAAACAGTGCGTTGTTTGGCAACACCACATGGTTTTAAATAATTATCATGATTTATTAAGAGATATATATAGATATAGATATGTGTATCAACTGATTTCAAAAAAATCTGATACGACTAGAATAACTTTATTTTTATTTTAAGCAATATATATATATTATATCGGGTTGACATTTACATTTTACAGTAGTGTTATGACGTCCAATAAGTGGACTATTCATTTCGTTTTGCATGTTTATAAAATTAATAACATAAAACTTGATATAAACCAGCTAGCAATATATTTTTGGTCGTTTTTAGAAATAACGTGCTTGTTTCTGTTAAAATACATTTAGTTTTAAATTAAATAAGTTTATTAGCTTTGATAAATAATACATTTAAAACGTAAGTTCGGTCTTTTTTGTTGCAGTTCGGCACCTAAGTTTTGATGATTGAATTCTACGATAACTGAGTGCTTAGCTGGCTGGAAACTGTGAAAAAATTCTTGCATTCTTTGGTCTCTCGAAAGGGTCACTTTAGAGTACTCGAAGTAGCGCCTAATCTCCCGATTTATTATGATGAATGAATGAATTTGTCTAGAATTTGCCTCATAACAAATATTGGATCTGAGGTAGATCTGTTGGAGCCGGAATGGGACAACTGGGCGCCGCCAACTCGGCGCCGCCAACTGGGCGCCGCCAACTCGGCGCCGCCAACTGGGCGCCGGGCCAACTGGGCGCCGGGCCAACTCGGCGCCGCCAACTGGGCGCCGGCCAACTCGGCGCCGGACTAAAAAATTTTTTTTGACAAAATGTGTAGATGAAAAATAAAATATATTATTTATATAAAAACATCTATAAAAAATCCTACGCAACTTTTTACAAGCTTTTATTTAGCTTCAGATGTTCTGTCTAACTAACTAACTATCTATCAAATCTTGTGAAGCGTTTTTGACACACTTCCCATTATCCGATTTGGATGAAATTTGGTACACACGTAGTGGTCCCATGACAATACAACATTAACAAAAAAATATCCAAACAACTCCAACCCCCACCCCTTCTATAGAAAAATGTGTTTTTGACACACTTCCCGTTATCCGATTTGGATAAAATTTGGTATACACATAGTGGTCCGATGATAATACAACAATAAGAAAAAATATCCTCCCACCCCTACCCCCACCCCTTCTATAGAAAAATGTGTTTTTGACACACTTCCCGTTATCCGATTTGGATAAAATTTGGTATACACATAGTGGTCCGATAATAATACAACAATAAGAAAAAAATATCCTCCCACCCCTACCCCTACCCCCTTCCATAGAAAAATTTGTTTTTGACACACATCCCGTTATCCGATTTGGATGAAATTTGGTATACATATATAATAAAAAAATATCCTCCCACCTCTACCCCCACCCCCTTTCATAGAAAAATGAGTTTTTGACACACTTCCCATTATCCGATTTGGATGAAACTTGGTATTCACATAGTGGTCTGATGACAATACAACATTAAGAAAAAAATATCCTCCCACCCCTACCCCGACCCCTTCTATAGAAAAATGTGTTTTTGACACACTTCCCGTTATCCGATTTGGATAAAATTTGGTATACACATAGTGGTCCGATGATAATACAACAATAAGAAAAAATATCCTCCCACCCCTACCCCCACCCCCTTCCATAGAAAAATTTGTTTTTGACACACATCCCCTTATCCGATTTGGATGAAATTTGGTATACATATCGTGATCCGATGACAATACAATATTAAGAAAAAAATATCCTCCCACCTCTACCCCCACCCCCTTTCATAGAAAAATGAGTTTTTTACACACTTCCCATTATCCGATTTGGATGAAATTTGGTATTCACATAGTGGTCCGATGACAATACAACATTTAAAAAATATCCTCCCGCCCCTACCCCCACCCCCTTCCATGGAAAATGCGTTTTTGACACCCTTCATATTATCCGATTTGGATGAAATTTGGTATACATATAGTGGTCCAATGACAATACAACATTGAAAAAAAAAATCCTACCACTCCTACCCCCACCCTCATCTATAGAAAAATGCGTTTTTGACACACTTACCATTATCCGATTTGGATGAAATTTGGTATACATATAGTAGTCCGATAACAATACAACAATAATGAAAAAATGTCCTCTTACCCCTACCCCCCACCCCCTTCCATAAAAAATGCGTTTTTGACACACTTCACTTCAAATAACTTTTATAAAATTTGATATATGCATAAAGGTCCGATGGCAATACAGCCCAAACAAAAAATATATTTCTACCTCTACCCCCACCCTCTCCTTCCCCCAATAGAAAAATGAGTTTCCAAACAACTTACGATCAGCGATTTCATTATAATCCAGAATAAACTCTTCTTTATTTATTTACCTCTGCATTTTTCTGCTAGATTGATTCTTGCAAATAGTAATATTTAATTGATACGGATATCTTATCGTGCTAACATCCTCAAAATTTCCATCAGTCGGCCATCGCTTTTGTTATTATGATAATATTAGAATGTTAGAAAATTATTTTTTAATTTTTAGTGCATTTTATGAAAGCTTGTGACTTAAAAGAAATTTTTTTACTAATTTATTTGAAATCTGTGTTTGTTAAGTAAAGTTAAATCCATTAAGTCGACTGTTGAATCTTGGCAGTTCTAGTTTTTGGTAACCTAGTAATACTACAATTTACGTTTTCTATTACAACAATGGCGGATCGAAAAATCAAAATGCTTCAAGTCATTTACGAAAATTTTTTACTCAAACTTAAAAAAATCAAAATGGCGGTTTTTCTTATTTACTAACCGATTTGTCCAAAACTTGAAATATTACATTGCTTGAGGTCATTTAACAAAATTTTTTACTCAAATTTAAAAAAATCAAAATGGCGGATCCAAAATGGCGGATTTTCTTATTTACTAACCGATTTGTCTCAAACTTGAAATATTACATTGCTTGAGGTCATTTAACAAAATTTTTTACTCAAACTTAAAAAAATCAAAATGGCTGATCCAAAATGGCAGATTTTTTATTTACTAACCGATTTGTCTCAAACTTGAAATATTACATTGCTTAAAGTCATTTAACAAAATTTTTTACTCAAACTTAAAAAAATCAAAATGGCGGATCAAAAATGGCAGATTTTTTATTTACTAACCGACTTGTCTCAAACTTGAAAGATTGCAGTGCTTAGGGATCGATTTATAATAAATTTAGAACTTTGTGGTGTTTAACGTCGCTGAACATGATTTTTTACTCTTTTTAAAAAAAATCATCTAAATCGGATAATGGGAAGTGTGTCAAAAACTCATTTTTCTATGAAAGGGGGTGGGGGTAGAGGTGGGAGGATATTTTTTCTTAATATTGTATTGTCATCGGATCACTATATGTATACCAAACTTCATCCAAATCGGATAATGGGAAGTATATCAAAAACGCATTTTTCTATAGATGAGGGTGGGGGTAGGAGTGGTAGGATTTTTTTTTCAATGTTGTATTGTCATCGGACTACTATATGTATACCAAATTTCATCCAAATCGGATAATGTGAAGGGTGTCAAAAACGCATTTTCTATGGAAGGGGGTGGGGGTAGGGGTGGGAGGATATTTTTTTTTGTTGTATTATCATCGGACCACTATGTGAATACCAAATTTCATCCAAATCGGATAATGGGAAGTGTGTCAAAAACTCATTTTTCTGTGAAAGGAGGGTGGGGTAGAGGTGGGAGGATATTTTTTTCATAATATTGTATTGTCATCGGATCACTATATGTATACCAAATTTCATCCAAATCGGATAATGGGAAGGGTGTCAAAAACGCATTTTCTATGGAAGGGGGTGGGGGTAGGGGTGGGAGGATATTTTTTTTTAATGTTGTATTATCATCGGACCACTATGTGAATACCAAATTTCATCCAAATCGGATAATGGGAAGTGTGTTAAAAACTCAGTTTTCTATGAAAGGAGGTGGGGGTAGAGGTGGGAGGATATTTTTTTCATAATATTGTATTGTCATCGGATCACTATATGTATACCAAATTTCATCCAAATCGGATAATGGGAAGTGTGTCAAAAACGCATTTTTCTATAGATGAGGGTGGGGGTAGGGGTGGGAGGATATATTTTTTTTAATGTTGTATTGTCATTGGACCACTATGTGAATACCAAATTTCATCCAAATCGGATAATGGGAAGTGTGTCAAAAACTCATTTCTCTATTAAAGGGGGTGGGGGTAGAGGTGGGAGGATATTTTTTTTCTCAATATTGTATTGTCATCGGATCACTATATGTATACCAAATTTCATCCAAATCGGATAATGGGAAGGGTGTCAAAAATGCATTTTCTATGTCTGGGGGTGGGGGTAGGGGTGGGAGGATTTTTTTTTAATGTTGTATTATCATTGGACCACTATGTGTATACCAAATTTTATCCAAATCGGATAACGGGAAGTGTGTTAAAAACTCATTATTCTATGAAAGGAGGTGGGGGTAGAGGTGGGAGGATTCTTAATATTGTATTGTCATCGGCTCACTATACGTATACCAAATTTCATCCAAATCGGATAATGGGAAGTGTGTCAAAAACGCATTTTTCTATAGATGAGGGTGGGGGTAGGAGTGGTAGGATTTTTTTTTCAATATTATATTGTCATCGGACCACTATATGTATACCAAATTTCATCCAAATCGGGTAATGGGAAGGGTGTCAAAAACGCATTTTCTATGGAAGGAGGTGGGGGTAGGGGTGGGAGGATATTTTTTTTTAAATGTTGTATTGTCATTGGACCACTATGTGAATACCAAATTTCATCTAAATCGGATAATGGGAAGTGTGTCAAAAACTCATTTTTCTATTAAAGGGGGTGGGGGTAGAGGTGGGAGGATATTTTTTTTTCTTAATATTGTATTGTCATCGGATCACTATATGTATACCAAATTTCATCCAAATCGGATAACGGGATGTGTGTCAAAAACAAATTTTTCTATGGAAGGGGGTGGGGGTAGGGGTGGGAGGATATTTTTTTCCTATTGTTGTATTATTATCGGACCACTATGTGTATACCAAATTTTATCCAAATCGGATAACGGGAAGTGTGTCAAAAACACATTTTTCTATAGAAGGGGTGGGGGTAGGGGTGGTAGGATATTTTTTCTTAATGTTGTATTGTCATGAGACCACTACGTGTGTACCAAATTTCATCCAAATCGGATAATGGGAAGTGTGTTACAAACGCTTCACAAGATTTGATAGATAGTTAGTTAGTTATTAAAGGATTTTTTAAAGATGTTTTTATATAAATAAATTATTTTATTTTTCATCTACACATTTTATCAAAAACAAATTTTTAGTCCGGCGCCGAGTTGGCCGGCGCCCAGTTGGCGGCGCCGAGTTGGCCCGGCGCCCAGTTGGCCCGGCGCCCAGTTGGCGGCGCCGAGTTGGCGGCGCCCAGTTGGCGGCGCCGAGTTGGCGGCGCCCAGTTGTCCTAGACCGGTTGGAGCGGAATCCAAATTGACATTCCTCGGTAGCCTGCTAAAGCTTCTAATCCCATATGACTCATCTACCAATGGATCCAACCATATTTAACTGTATGTATAATAACAATAAGTATTCCGATCATTGCTATGTGGTTTTTAGCGATGTTTAAATACGTGATAATGTATTTGTGCTAAGCAGATTATTAGGTCAGTCATCTTTTTTAAATTAAAATTTATACACATTTCTAATAAAGAGATTCAATATATTAGGATAATAATGCCTTTGGCATGTAATTAGCGTGCAAGGGTTTTGAAATAACTCTTTTATGGGAAAAGTATTTAATATGAAGGAGAACTAAATAAATAAAATGTCCTGAAGCCGTTAGATCTGTGGGGATGGTAAAGATGTATCTTTAAATAAAAATATTAATTATTGTAGGCAAAATTATAATTAAAGGTGTAAGAATAAAAAGGGGAGTGCATTTTTTATTAAATTATGGGATAACTACGTTTCCGTAAAGCTTTTTTGCACTATTAAGAATATACTTAAGTGCACTGCTCGTTTAAAACCTCTTTGCTTTAAATGAAACGGTTGTAGATGAAATAAAATTACAAAAATATTGTCATGTTGTTACTTAGACGCCCTGTATAAACTGCAACAGCATGGTTTGTTAGTATCACCTTCAGATAAACCACAAACAAGATAAGCGGGCTGTTCAAATAAACTAGTTATTCTCATTATATAAGATATGTGAAACCAAACATAAAAACTCTTGTTTAGATAAAGTTCGGACAAACAACCCTAGAAAAGATATAGATAGGTTTTGAATAAGCTTGACTGGAGAAAAGCAGTCAGCTCTGGGCATTCATTTTGAAACAACAGAAGAGATTAACGTAATAACTTTCAAACTAAAGAAAAGATTTTAAGTTAGCTCTTTATATTTCAAAAAGAATATATTAACATATATTTATAAATAAAATCCAATGCGTTTTAATTTAATATATTACAAAAAATAAATTAATTATATCGAACATTAAAATAAAGTGTTTCAAATAAAAACTCTATTCCAAAAACAATAGTGACTTACATAATTATGATAACAATGTAACTGACATATTAACACTGAATTTTAATTATTAATTTTTTACTCTCATTTTAAAAGCATTACGCATTTACAAATTTGCATAAATTTGACTACAATAACTGCTATAAAAAGTATTTCAAAGTAAACACTTTTAATTGTTATTTTTTGTAAATTAAACTTTTAATTTCCAGACCAGTGCAAGTCACAAATTGGAAAATAATTATAAATTAAACATGCAAACTAGTTAAAATGAAAAAATATATATCACAGTTAACAGAAAAAATAAACTATACCCGATGCGAGTTATTTGGGTGAAATGAGGAGACCTTTTAAGGGTGGATAATGGTTTTTCACGGCTTCCAGCAAAATTAGACCGAATAAAAGGGTATGCAGCTTTTGTACAAACCATTATTGTACTTTTGCACTGTTTTTTCTCTAAAAATCTTAGGTTATGTAAAAATATATTGATTACAAAACCATGATATTACCTAGAACTTTTGTATTAAACTTTTTTCTAAAATTTGTTTAGTTTCGCTAAAAACCGTGAAAAACCATTATCCCATTGTAAAATATCGCCCCATTAACTCGGGTTAAGCCTAATTTATTTTTCCTCTTTACTACGACTTATTTTTTTTCGATTCTTATAATTTCTATTCTGTTACTAATTTTTTGCCTTTCAAAATTTATTTCGGATATTTGAGATAATACTGTTCAGCAGAAAGAGAGAAGTTAAAGGTTTTAGAGCCCCGGTTATGTATGGAAGAGACAGCGGACTTACCTAGATGCCAAAAGTTGCCAATGTCATAGAAAAGGTCAGGGCAGCAAAGTGACGGGTAGTTGGCAGGACCTGGGGACTATTACCCAGGACCCTGATTTAAATATACACAGCAAATTTGAGACTGAGGATCCAATACATGACATTGCACCAGTCACCAAATGGATTATGAAACGCTGACACATCCACCTTATATTCAAAATTTAGCATAATCTGACTACCAAGTATTACTACTACTACAATGTTGGTTTAGAACGTTCTTTCATCCTGACAATCATCTTTAGTCAGGTTTTTTGATTTATTTATCTTTTGGTTCACTGTTGTCATTCCAGTTTAGGACGCCCTTTTTCTGCACTCTATGGGTTGCCATTTTAGGATCTGCTTTAGTAATCTATCGTTCTTCATCCGTCGTACATGGATGTACTATATCAGTTGTCTTGAAGTGATGTCATCAGTTATGATTCCCTCGATTCCCATTCTTTCTTTTATGGTTTCATTTCTTATTTGATCAGTTCTAGATATTCTCATTGATCTTCTTGTCCAGTTTGACACTTTCCATTTGCAATAAATTTTACATTCATTTTTATTTCTCTGAACCATAAAATATTATTTTACTATACTTTCCAGTTCTTACAGTTTGTTCCTGTCTTATCAGATGTGACACCAAAGTATACATATTTATTGCATGGAGATATTGTTTGTCCATTGTCTAGTTATAACTCAGTTGATTGGTTTTTAGTAAGTAAATACTGGATCTTATCCACGTTCACTGTTAACCCCCACTCTTGATATTCTTCCGTTAACTTTCTCATCATATATTTGATGTCTTCTTTATCAATAGCTACAATTACTTGGTCGCCAGTAAACTGTAGTGCATAGAGTATTTTAGAGCTACTGCTATTAATATTTTAAAAAGAGTTGGAGAGATTCAACATCCCTGTCTTATGCCTTTCGTTAACAGGAATTTTTTTTGAAAGTCGATTTTTAATTTTAATTTTATTATTTGATCCTTTGTATAGTCTCTTTATTGCTTTTATGTATGTATAATTAATATTAGCTTGCTGTAACACTGTCCATAATTTTTCTACTGAAACGGTACCATATGGTTTTTGTAAGTCCACAAAGGTAACATGAGTCTCTATATCTCTGGCACGTCTTGACAAAAAACATTATTACTACAAGATCTGCCTGCATGAAACCCACTTTGCTCTATTTCTTCTTGTTCATGAAAATCATTCTCTATTAAATCTCTACCTTACAATCTACTTAAAGTACTAGTTACTAAAATTCCTCTGTAATTGTTGATTCCTTTTTTAAGTATTGAGAATATGAATTGAATTCTCCAATCATCAGGTAATAGATGTCCGTTTATGCATTGATTGATAATAAGAGATTTTCTAGTAGTGTCTCTGATCCATATTTGAGCATTTTAGCGTATATTCCCCCAGGTTGGACAGCTTTTCCGGATTAAATCTTTTAATAATATTCTTTATCATTTTTTTTTTCGATGATTAGGAAGAAATAAGGTTCTACTTAATGTACTTCTATTACTTTCCTCGACAAGGCTCACAGATATTCGGGTTTCGTTTCCTGCAGCAGTTCCTTGTAGTGTTCTATCCATTGTTCTGGTTTGATGATATAAAATGTTTACTGTTTCTTTTGTTAGGTTTTTTACCGTAGAAATGAATTTCGATACTTCAGAACCTGCCTGCCTTCTAAATGTGTTTTAATATCGTGGCGCTCGCTCGAACATTTAATAATTTTCCGTGCGTATCAATTTTTTTAGCGGTCTTTTGGTTTTCTTGTACATTTCTAGGTTTCTTTGCTCTTCATTACTGAGTCTTTTCAAGTATGCACGTTTTTTCTCCTTGACCGTTTCCTGTATTTCCTCCGTTCACCACATCTTATTGCTATTTCTATTATCGTGGTATCCAACCGCTTATTTGCTTGGTTTCTTCAAGCTTTTTCTAGGTTTGTTAACACTTCTTGCAATGAGTTTTCTGTGAGTAGATAGGCAGCAAGAGTTCTGCAGAATTTCCCATGTAAATTCCCATAAGAAATCGCTAAGGTTAAAGTTACCAAAAATCGGCACCTTCAAGGTCACACGTCTGTATGACGTCACAACTGTCAAAACGTATTTAATAAGTTTGAGGTGATCTGTCAAATATCATTGGTCAATCTGTCATATGTCAATCTGTCATGTGTCAATCTGTCATGTGTCAATCTGTCATGTGTCAATCAGTCAATTGCAATAATAAGCTGGCATTTGGAAATTTTTAATGGCTTCGTTTACAAAATGGGTGTCCTAAGTTTACGGTCGATATCAGTTAATATTTGTATGTAAACCAAAAAGACCTTAGTCTGGAGCAATATTCATGAATGATGTTCGAAAACGTTTAAGTAAGAGAGAGAGAGAGTAAGAGAGAGAGAGAGAGATGGAGAGAGAGAGAGAAAGAGTGATGGAGAGAGAGAGAGAGAGAGAGAGAAAGAGAAATAGTGTGTGGAAGGGTCTTACTAACTGTTATAGCTCTGGCTGAACGAATGAACGAAGTGTTGGTTAAAAAGATATAAGGCTTGTTTATGCTGTTTAACATTTGACCAATGCAAGATATAATAGTGATGTGTGTGTACTGTGTCACCTATTCTGCTACGTAACCCGTCGCTGTAGTTCAAGTTGGGGACCTATATGAAATGTATACCTATGGTGATACCTAACAAGGTGTAAAATTGACAGAATAGTCAAAAAAGACTGCACTAGCTTATCCTGATATGTTTTAATACAAAAAAGTTGATTAATCCCTGTTTGTTAAAAATAAATTCATTTTTAAAAATATTTCTTTAAATTTTCCTATATGTATCCCTTTGCACTGTTTATGTAGTTAAATGATAACCTTATGACCCCTCACATGTTTTTGTTTTATCTACTTAGCAAGGAGGAAAAGTAATATGATGCAATACGTAATGCAGTTGGTTATTTATATGGTGTGCAATTGTCGTAATATTTGAAAAAAATTGCAATTTTTAATTTTTTATTTTATAAAAAGGGTTGTAATGATCGTCAACAAGAATATTGCAAACGTATTGAATGTTAATATTTCAGAACAACTAAAACCGCATCAAAATAATTATTAATATTAGTATCTATTGGAAAAACACACAAACAAAGGCTTAAACAAGCAAGAGATGTATGTATTATAAAAAAGTAAAATAAGTGCCAAAAGGCATAATAAAATAAAATAATAATAAGGGCATATAATGAAAGATCGCTATCAGCTGGGGGTAGCAAAGCTACTTTTTACGCTATGTGCGCATGTTTTGCATTGACAGTTTCCAAGAAAGACGCATTTCGGTGTACTGCGCAAATCTCATTTGGTCCTTAATAGTTTTTCACTGATTTCTCAGCACCTAATGAACCGATTCGATAAATTCTTTTTGTATTAGATTGATATGTTTAACTTGTATTAAATTTAAAGAAGCAATAGATCACCCAAAAGGGCCTTAATAGTTTTTTGACTACTTTCCCAGCACCTACTAAACCGATTCAAGAAATTCTTTTTGTATTGCATTGGTGTGGCTTAACTTGAACTAATTCTTAAGGAGATCTAGATCAATGAAAAGGATCTTTATATTTTCCACTAATTTCTCAACATTTATTGAACCGATTCGAGAAATTCTTTTTTTATATTGGATTGATATGTCTAACTTGTATGGATTTTTTGAAAGACAAAGGTCGATCAAAATGTTTTTGTTTGTTTTGCAGGACAGATTTCTAAAATTGTTCTTTTATTAGGTTCACCAAAATAAATGGGAAAATAGGAATGTAGTTTAGCAGGCAATCAAAAGGATACTAATAAATAAACACACACACTAACCTACTATAAGTATTATAATGCATTACGTTTTTCATATACAATTGTAGACATTTAGACCCAAAATTAAGTTTTTCAAATATTATTAACATTTTCTTATTTGTTTTAACCTTACCCAGCACTCTCCAACATCACATCGGAGTCCGAAGTTGCCCGAAAGTGAGCGAAGATTTACGAATAGTGAATAGAGTAGGTATAAAAACTACTACGTGTGCTGTATAAATTATCGCGATGGACTGAATAAGCATCGTAGATTTTTGGTCTAACAAAATGTATAGAAGAAAAAGACCGAAAGTATGTACTTAATTTATTATCATTGGAAATAACAATCCAATTTTATAAAAATCACGGTATATCTAAACTATTAATATCCACACATACCTAACCTAAATGCTATGGCTTATATGCCCACATCACTAGTGTATGATATACAGGTATCAAAATTTACCTGTACCCCTCTACTTTAATGTCGATAAATTGTAATCTCATATGACTCGTCAAAGGTAGATAGTCTGTCTAAAGGTAATACATCAAGTAGGCCCCCTGTATAAATATATTTTATTTAAAATAATATTAAGTTAATTTAAGTTTGTACTACCACTGTGTAGCAGCTTTAGAAAAAGTGTTGATTGGAATAACAAGAAAACCTCTGACCCCACTACTCCTATATTTAGAAATAGCTGTTGAATTAATCAGTAAAAAAATGTACACGCGCTTGCAGATAGAACAATTTATCAAATGTTTTGACAAAAATATGCACATGTTTCTTGTAGATAGCGTTATATTTTTTGTAATCATTTTGTATATATAAAAGCGAAAAACAGAATTAAAACATCATATACAAACAAGTGTTTCTTTATTGAACAATATTTGGCATTTGGTAACAAACGAGTGTTTCTTTATTAAACAACTGTTGGTGAGTTATATTTTCTATACTATATTATATATAAACAATAAACTTTAAATTTATTTTAAAAAACGTACTTCCTTGGTAACGAAGTTTGAAATCTTTGATTGGGATTAAGTTCTTTTTATATTATTTTTAAAGTAAAATAACTTTTGGGAGACGCTAAATTAATGCAGGAATGTCTTTTACAAAAAAACTGAACAAAAATGTTCATAAATTTCGTTTCTCAGGTTTTGAAACTGCTTGACCTACCTTTCAACTCAAAATCATAAGTACAAATAAATCAAAGATATTTTAAGAATAATTTAGTGTGACTTTTTTTAGCACATACCAGTACATTTTTTAATCCTGTCATTCAAAACAATGTACAGGGTGTCCCAACTTTTGAGAGTTTTATTACTTCTAGGTTTAGGGGAGATGTAAATCATCAGAGCCTAACTCATATTTTTAAACTTAAGGATCCGTATTTGAGAATGTAACCTCAAAAACGTTTTTGATTATTTTTTTATTGTAACTATATGTCTATTCAGACGTAAATTAAATTTAATTGCTTGTTTTTAAGAGTTAGGTATTTACTGTTTACATCCAATAAATATTTTACCGCCGACACTGGTAAATCGATAGACATTAAACATACTTACATTGTCTGTCGTACAGCGTTGTTATAGACTTTCCAAAAAATATTACTTTATTTTTTCTAACTTATAGCAGAGAACATATAACATTATTTCTTCGATGCTTATAGGCGCATGTTAAGGTCAAAGCGAATTCTTTTAATGAATGAAGTTTTCCCGCTGTTTCGGGTCTTTTGGTCTCCGTTGCTCTCTTAATACGTTAATAAATAATACTATCTACCTACCTATCAAGTAAATCTTAAAAAAAATATTGATTATATTAGATTATTTATTTGCCATATTAGTTATATAATTCACACTACATATATATGGTATGTCAACTAAATGCATAGTTAATATTTAAAATTATACTATTATAAAAAACACAAAAATTACAATACGAATAATAAAATTATGGTTGTTATTTTAACCTGGTTTTCAGTTACTCTGGGAAAATAATCATATAATAAATGATAAATTAAATTCAAAATGTCAAGCTTCTAAAAGAATACAATATCTAAAACCCAATCAATTTCCAAGGTTAAATTAAATATCAAATTACTTATTTATAATATACTGATAACAGTCACCTAAAATGTAATGAAAACACAGACATATTAAAAAATTAATATTAAATATAAAAAAAAACATAACATATTAAGAAGCTGAAACAAAAAAACACTAATTATTGTAAAAATTCCAAGCTGCTAAAAGAATAAAATATCCAAAACTCAATCAATTTCCAAGATTAAACCAAAAATCAAATTACTTATTTATAATATATTGTATATTATTTAATTACACATATTAAAAAGCTGAATAAAAACACCTTTTAAACATTTTAAAACTATTTAAATCTTTTATGTCTTTAGGAAGTTTGTTAAAGTATTTATTAGCCGCGTAGTCTGGTTTTTTTTCTGTGGAACTTAATTTGAGAATAGGATAATTAAAGTAATTTGTTTGTTGTTTCAGCATCGTATCGTAAGAATGGTTTGGTCTAAGATAATCGAATTTGTGTATGTTACTTTTTAGGTATATGACACATTCGTAAATATATACCTATTACTGTTAAAATATTGTTTTTTCTGAAAGTGCCCCGGCACCTTTCGTTAAAGTTAAGATTAAACATTATACGAATGACTCGTTATGCTTTACAAATACGCTATTTGCATAACTACTATGACCCCCAAAACCTTATTGTTAAGGAGTTACAATCTTAATTGCATAGGTTGTCCTACTCAACTTAATATATAAGTTTTAAGTATACACGATGTAATTAAGATTTATATCAATTGTAACTCCTAATAATTTGGCAATTATTTTGATTTTGTCCTCATTTAACAATAAATTGTTTGTCCAAAGCCATTCACTTGTTCTATGTAAGATTTCTAAACATCTTTCATTAATGTTCTCTGATTGTTTTTTAAATGGTATCACTTGATTTGAATGCGAAATTTTTCCAGGATTTAAACAGTTGCTAAAAAATAGTTTACTTATGTTTTTCTTGTAGTTTTAAACTTTGGTTTTTATTTTTTTTTGTAATGGAAGCACAAACATAGAAACAAGTTTTTGACTAGGGACACGAGTGACCTGGATACAAAATATTTTTCAGTTTTTTTACATACAAATAACTTAATATTTTTAGTAAGGTTTAGTAATTTCTTATATATGCACCCCCAAAAAAAAAACACATGTTTAAAATATTTATGTTTTATGCTGTTTATTATCGCAAAATTACATTGTCGTTGAAAAGAATTGTACTGAGGCTATGGACATCATGAAATAACTGATTAGATTTATTCTGCCTCAGATTAAATTCTTTAGTGATTTTTGAATAACCAAATTATACGTAAGTACTCATAAAATGCCTGGGGATATGCTTTTAAACAAATGAGAATTCCTTATAATATCACATACTCAGGTACTTACAACTTCTGAAGGTTAGCATTTACACAATGTGTTCATCTATATATACAGATAGTTAAATAACCAGAGCAAACAGAATGGAAACCATATTTAGATAGTGAAATTATTTTTCCCAAATTTTCGGTATCCTTTTGTTTTAAGATATTATTCTAAAGTTGTCAGACACCTGTATACGACATTATATAGTAACTACTGGCCTTAATTTAAACAAGTTTTGTTTTTAATAAAAATATGCTGCCTGCAAATTTATATTTTTATCATATTTAGGTTTTCTCTTGTTTTTAAATAAGGCCGAATTTTTTTGTGTTTAGTCTTACAAGCTTGCATTCTTAAACGCCCTCTAAAATCTCGATGGACACCGCTCAGCTCTAATATTTGTTTGTAGATCTGATGCTCTAAGGGTTAAAAGTTCTTTGGTTCTTTAAATAATATTAAGTTTCCAAGTCCCGAAGTGTTCTTGAAAATGTGATCATCTAAAGCAATATTCTCATTATCCATTGATATTTTCCTATTGCCTAACATCCACTTATTGTTATATAACATCGGGGACCGAAAACCTTATCATACACAGCTTCCTTATTGGAATCATTATCGTCTTAAACAAAACTTAAAGCAGTTTGTTTTTGATTTTCGAAGAATGGCTTTAAAAAGTTTTCTGTTTGCTCTTCCTTGTCTAATTCCATTCTTTCTAATACGGAGCACCTATCATTTACACCGTACAACATATTGGTAAGTTAATTATGTTAAAACTACACCTGAGGATAGCTGAATTACGTCTGCAGTACATCTGAAGTATATCTGAAGTACAGCTGAAGTACAGCTGAAGTACATCTGAAGTACATCTGAAGTACATCTGAAGTACAGCTGAAGTACAGCTGAAGTACAGCTGAAGTACATCTAAAGTACATCTAAAGTACATCTAAACTACAGCTGAATTATGTCTGAAGTACAGCTGGATTATATAATTATGTGTTAAGTTTTCAATTTCTTGCTTACAATATGTATAGAATTACTGATCTCCCCACAAAGCAAAGCACCTTTTCCCTTTTATGTTGCTAATAAATAATAATTTGTAATGTATTTTGTAGAATCCATAAGACCCTGGCAAACATAGTAAAGATCTGACTGTTATTTAAGTTTTAGTAGTTTATTTGTTTATTATTTTGCTTACAATTTGATGAATATTTTCACGCACTTTAATTAAGTTATTTGGAGCCTTATCGAAGTAAGCAGCTGTTGACTTGGTCTTCTCAAATTCATGAAACATTTCCAACATTTTAAAACCTTCCATTGTCTTGCATACTAATTCACCTTTTCTATGAGTAACAGCAAGATTATGTGATAGATAATGTTGCGTTATCGCAATAGTTGGATCGTATATTAAATTATTATGCTCAATCCAGAAATGCGGTGAAATTTTAATTCCATTTGAATATAACTTAGTACCCACTTGCACCTTGGTTTTTATTCCATATTTCTCAGCTAATTCGTGGAAAACTAAACTTGCAGCTAAGCATACGCCACAGTAATTTGCCCGAATAAATGCCGTTTCAATACCATATTTGATTATATTCAATCTGATGTACTCTCGTATAATATCAGGCATGACTGGTCACATCAAGAGCTTGATAATGAATACTTCTTATTCGTTTCAGTATTTGAAATTATACAATCTTGTGGAATTAGTTTTATAATTTTTGTAGATATCTTTCTCATTGACATAATAATAATTTTTAAGTTGGTAACACTGGTAGCAGTGAAATGTTGTGAGTATTATTGACTGATTAAGTTGGTAACACTGGTAGCAGTGAAATTTGGTTTAATTTCTATTAAGTTGGTAGCCATGGGATATTGTTGGTCACAATGTCTGGTTTTGTATTTTGCTAATATATCTAGCTTTTGATCATTTTATTCATTATGTTTCAATTCGTTGAAGAGAAAAGGTTTAGTGATTCTTTAAAAAGACGCGACGTAAAGTCAATAAGTAGGTAGGTAGATGGGTTATATTTTGCAAGCGCGTTATTTTATTATTTATATCGCCTAATGTTAATTAAACTTTTTTTATTTACAGAAAATGTCTGTCTTTACTGATGTTGTAAGACATATTGCTGCCATATTGGGGCTTCTAAAACCACACTATAATGAAAAAGTAGCCAGAGAAGGATTGCGTGAATGTACTCTAGCAATACAAAGGATGAACAAAAAATTAAAAAATTCAGGCAATTTGGGAGAGAAGCAACATATTATAGCTTGTCTACGGAACGTTAGAAGTCTCAGAAACCAAATTAAAGCGGCGCAAAAGCAAGGCTCAGGTATTTTGTCAAGAAAGAAAACTGCTTGTGATCGAGTCCGCTGGGATGATTTTGAATCAGCTTTTGCTTCTAGAATTCGCACGGCGGTCATTACGAACCTGAGTCATAAAGATCCAAAAGCTTTTTTTATTGACTGCAAAGCTATTTTTGTAAGACGTATCCAGAACGCTCTTAAAAAAGATGAAACTGTAAAGGTTAATGCAGCTTTTTGCGGGGAATTCGAGGTGATAAAGGGTGATAGTATACATAAAGAGTATAAGTACTTCACCACGTCTAACTCAGCCATCTATAGAGATACTAACTTGAATGCCTGGTTTGACTCCAAAGTTGTAGCTCCAATCATAAAAGAACTTGAAGAATTCCAAGAGCGTGATAGTGGTTGGGCATTAAAGAAAGTGATTAACTTAGGAGTAAACGTAAATAAATACACGCCGCAGTTAGGCTCCTCATACATTGATTTACCTGCTGAGATTAAAAAAAAGCATGCATGTAT
This sequence comes from Aspidapion aeneum, assembly GCA_963576565.1. Taxonomy (NCBI): domain Eukaryota; kingdom Metazoa; phylum Arthropoda; class Insecta; order Coleoptera; family Brentidae; genus Aspidapion; species Aspidapion aeneum. The sequence continues at coordinate 44,976,603 of OY755046.1, read as the reverse complement.
CAACGTCAAGAATAATGATGACGCCTGTTTTGCTTGGGCTGTTACGTCCGCTTTATATCCTGCAGGCAAAATAGATTCAAATTTAGTATCATCATACCCCCACTATTCATCAGTTCTTAAATTAAAAGGAATACAGTTCCCGATGACTTTTAAGCAAATACCAAACTTTGAGCAACAAAATAATGTATCGGTAAATATCTATATTCTCCAGAAAAACGCAAATGTATTGAAAACACTTCCTACCTATCTAACGAAAAATAAGAAAGACCGCCATGTTAATCTGTTAATGATTCAAGATCGATATGATGACGTTGAGACTCCCGTGCGATACCACTATGTCTGGATCAAGAATTTATCTCGTCTCCTCTCCAGTCAACTTAGTAAAGAACACGGTCAAAAGTTTTTCTGTGACCGTTGTCTCATTTACTGTCGATCAGAAGAGAGACTTGCTAAACATATCGAAGATTGTTTGAAGATCAATCAAACTGCAATCAAGATGCCTGAACAAGGAAAAAATACATTGAAATTTACGAACTTTAAAAATAAGGAGAAAGTCCCATTCGTAGTTTACGCTGATCTGGAGAGTGTGCTTAAACCCACGAATGATCCCAAAAAACCTCAGATAAACCAACATCATATACCTGCAGCTGTTGGTTATTACCTGAAATGTAGCTATGACGACTCTCTAAGTTTTTACCGTTCATACCGAGGCTTGGATTGCATGCAGTGGTTTGCTGATGAAATGAATAGTCTAGCAGAAGACTTGGCAACGGTCTTTTGGTGCCCTTTCGATATTGATATGACATGGATGCAGGAAGTTGAGCAACAAAGAGCTACACTTTGCCATATATGCGAACAAAAATTCACTCCTGACGATAAAAAAGTTAGAGATCATAACCACCTGATCCCCAATAACAACTATCGCGGTGCTGCTCACGAATCTTGCAACATTAATTATAAAGACACTCATATTATACCCGTAGTTTTCCATAATCTAAGTGGCTACGATGCCCACTTTATAATAACAGATATTGCTACGAGAATGAAAGGGTCTATCGATTTGCTTCCGATTACGAAAGAAAAATACATAAGTTTTACAAAACATATCGATGACTTTCCCATCCAATTCCGGTTTGTTGATAGTTTTCGTTTTATGGCTTCTTCACTGGAGAACCTAGCTTCGTACTTGGAGGAATATCCAAGTCTGGAATCACAGTTCTCACATTTACCAAAAGAAAAGTTTAAGCTGTTAACAAAAAAGGGAGTGATGCCTTATGATTACCTCGACGCTTTCGATAAATTTGATGAAGTAAATTTACCAACTCAAGATGCCTTCTATAATAAGTTGGAGAACAAACCATGTCCCAGCAGACTCTACCATCAAGCAAAACTCGTATGGAATGAATTTGGTTGTAGAACGTTAGGAGAGTATGTCGACCTTTATATGAAAACAGATATCATGCTTTTGACAGATGTCTTTGAAAGGTTTCGAGAGAGCTGCCTTAAAACTTATAAACTCGATCCTGCTCACTATTTCACCTTACCAGGATATACATGGGATGCGATGATGAAGTATACTGGTATAGAGCTAGAGCTTCTTACTGATGCTGATATGTTTCTTTTCGTGGAAAGGGGTATTAGAGGCGGTCTAAGTCAAGTCTGCAGTAAGAGAAAAGCCAGAGCTAACAACAAATACCTTCCAAGCTACGATCCTTCCAGGCCCGAATCTTTCCTGATGTACTTTGATGTAAATAACCAGGTGCGTTTAATCCGTTTTAAATAATTGCTTATAATTGGTATACGTTTTAATCATCATTAATAATCATATTTTTTCTTACAGTATGGTTGGGCGATGTCGCAATACCTTCCCTGTGGTGGTTTCCAATGGTGTGATACAAACATTGATGTCACGACAATCCCTGACGATGCAAACGAGGGCTATATATTGGAAGTTGATTTAGATTATCCTTACGAACTACATGATCAACATAAAGATATACCATTCTGTCCGCAGCATATAAATCCTAAGACTGGAAAGCTGCCAAAAAATGTTAAAGAGCTTACCAAACTAATGGCAACACTTGAAGATAAGAAGAAGTATGTGATTCATTATAGAGCTCTAAAACAAGCAATTTCATATGGGTTGCTACTAAAGAAAGTACATCGCGTAGTAAAATTTAATCAAGCTCCATGGCTGAAGAGCTATATCGATCTTAACACAGAGCTTCGTAAAAAGGCAACGAATGAATTTGAGAAGAATTTATTCAAGTTGATGAATAATGCGGTCTTTGGTAAGTTGAAAAAATATGGATTTTGATTTTATTTTCACGTAGACCTGAAGTGATATTTGTGAAAAAATGCATATTTAACGACGTACTGAAGTACGGTACTATCGTTTATTTATTATATGAAAAATACTGTATATAGATATATCTTAAACTTATCCTTTTTCGTTGTAGGTAAAACGATGGAGAATGTTAGGAAGCGTGTCAATGTTCGCTTGCTAACTGAATGGAATGGACGTTATGGTGCTGAGTCATATATAGCCAAGCCTGAATTCAAAAATTGTGTGATATTTAACGAAAAACCTGATCTAGTTGCGGTTGAGCTCAATAAACTGCAAATTTGGTTAAATAAGCCGATCTATGTTGGCCAGGCAATTTTAGATTTAGCGAAGACTACAATATACGAATTTCACTATGGATATATAAAGTCAAATTTTGAAAATTGTTCAGTACACTACACGGACACAGACAGCCTGATTTATGAGTTTTTTCAAGATCCATATGAAGTTATAAAGCGAGACTGCTATAAATACTTTGATACCTCTGATTATCCTAGCGATAATACTTTTGTAATTCCACAAGTTAATAAAAAAGTTTTAGGAATGATGACGGATGAAAATAACGGTGTTCCTATGACTGAGTATGTTGGTCTAAGATCGAAATTATATGCTACCAAAGTTTTAACGTCTTCAAATGATGTACTAAAGAAAATAAAGAAATTACAGGATGAAGGGTATGATGAAGAAGAAATTAACTCCATCATATTAAACTTGGGAATAACAAAAAAATCGAAGGGAGTCAAATCCTCAGTTGTTAAAACCAATATTAACTTTGAAGATTATATTGAATGTCTCGATAGTTTTAAGCAAAAGTCGATTTCGCAAAATCTCATTCGGTCAGAGAACCATCAGGTACACTCTATCACCCAGCTTAAAATTGCCCTTTCACCATATGATGATAAGAGGTATCTCGTTCCTGGAACGGATGAAACGTTGCCGTGGGGGCATTATAGCATTCTTAAGACAAGTTCAGAATTTACAACCGAAGCCACAGATGAAAGCGATGGTGAACTACTTAACTGAAAATACTAACATCTTTTTGATTTTGATTTGATATCGTATAATAATTTAGAAGTTAATTTTACAAGTGAACGCAAGTATTTTGATTTGGTTGTTCCTTCATTTAAATAATTGTACAAGTCGATATATATCTAGTATATTGTCGGTAAGTTACATGTAACAAGTAATGTGTGGATTATCTAGACGAAAAACATCTTTATGCAATGAATTCTTTATATAAAAAGAAACCGCAACAAAGTGGAGATGGCTCAGCCCTAATGGAATAACGAAAAACGAAACTGATTACATGCTGACTACTAAGAAAAACATCGTTAGAGATGCAACAGTCCTAAACAGCTTTACAACAGGCAGTGATCATAGGATGATCGGAACAAAAATCTGCATTGACAACAATTCCGAAATGAAAAGAATGAACAACTTGACACGAATAAACTTACACAAAATAAAGTTTTATACAAAGAAATGCTAACCCAAACCTGCGAAAATAAAAATATAGATGAAATGAGTGATACGCTGACAAGAGTTATAACAAAAGTAAGAAAAGATATTACATAAAAAGATAAAAAGAAAGAAAATTGTATATTAGAAGAAATAAAGAAACTGATGAAGAAAAGGCGGGACCTTGAGACAGAAGGAAAAAGAACATCGATTGAATACACGGAAGTAAATAAAACTATAAGAAAATTGATAAAAGAAAATAAAAGAAAGAGCCAAGAAATAAAAATTAAGAGAGTTGTAGAAAATAACAGAAATATGAAATGTCTAAGGCGACTATTTAGATATGAAATAATTAAAATAAAGGATATGAACGATATGGAGACTAACGTTGAAGGGGATATTATAAATATCACACAACTATTCTATACAGAATTATACCAAACAAAAAGGGAACCGTCACGAGAAACCACGAAGAAACTCCAAACAAAAATAAAGAACATAAACTCAGAGCTACAACCTGAAATAAGCAAAGCGGAAATAAAGAGAGGTTTAAAGATAATGAAAAATAATAAATCACCTAGAAAAGACGGAGTAACGGCAGATATGCTCAAATACGGTGGTAAAGCTGTAGTTAGTACCATACATATTCTCCTGAATAAAATACTAAAAGAAAAAATAAACCCAAACAACTGGAAAGATTCAATAACCATTATCATCCTATAACACTGCTCAATATAATTAATAACTAAATAATTTAAAGGATATCAATCAAATGAACAAGCAGGCTTCAGAAAAGGTTTTAGTACAGTTAAACACCTATTAACTATGAAAATCCTAATAGAACAAGCCAACAAATATAACATTCCACTATATATTGCGTTGAAAAAGCTTTTGATAGCATTGAGCACTGGGTAGTAAAAGCATCTTTAATTAATAGCCGAATAGATTACAGATCCACTGACTTACTAGCCAATATATATACATATCCGAAGCAACAAAATCAATCAAAATCAACGAAGGAACCAAGCCAATCCGCATAAGAAGGGGTGTCAGTATTGTGACACAATATCCCCTAAACTATTTAACCAGGCCCTAGAAGGGTTTTTCAAAACATAGATTGGGAAGAAATAGGCATCGAAGTAAACGGACTATTCTTGAACCACCTAAGATATGCTGATGATATTCCCTTAATAAGAGATATATATACCTGGGACAAATTATTGAACTAAAACAGAAAACCAAATGGCTAAAATCACGAGACGAGTAACATTGGCATTGGCAGCATTCGGTAAATTAAGCTACATATTAAAAAATTAAAAATATCCTTAGTACCTCAAAACAAAAGTGTATAACCAAGGTATTCTTCCTGTACTTACTTATGGATTCCAGACCTGGACACTTACAAAATCAAACATGAATAAGGTAACAAAAGCCCAAAGATCAATGGAAAGATAAATGTTATATATAAGGCTAACAGATAGATAAAGAAATGAGTTGATAAGAATTAAAACAAAAGTAAGGGATGTAAGAGGAGAAGTAGCAAATTTAAAATGGAAATTTTCCGGTCATAATATCAAACAGAAAGACGATTGATTGAACATGTGTATTGTAACCTGGAGACCTTGGGAAAATAAAAGAAGTAGGAAAAACCCTCAAATAAGATGGGCGGATGATTTGAAGAGTTATAAAGGAGCTAGATGGATAAACATGGCGACAGACAAAAAAGAATGGACGATATTGGGGGAGGCCTATATCCAAAGATGGATCGAAGAAGGCTAGATAGATGGAACATATGTTGTACAATATTATTGTGTGGAGTCAAAAAGCGCGTTTCTTGCAGACCTCTTTTTTTGAGACATATGATTTTAACTTTGTGTTGATTTTTATTTTAGAACCTGTATGTTTAATGTTTAAAAAGTCACAAAAGTTTAAATGGGTAAGAATAGAATTACACCAGATCAATTTTTTTAGCACAACTAACCCCTAATACTAAGGTAAAGGTTAGAGGATTCCTACTTTTATCTTAACAACTTGTAAGCTGTCATAATACAATAAAAAAAGTACAAATTATTCAAAACACATTTTTAAGTATTTTGTTAAATAAACCTCGATTGTGCGGAACAGATTCTTTGTATAGTGAGAGCGGCCTTATGGATTTAAATGAAATATATATTTTACAATTGCTTAATTATCAACACAAAAACAAAAATAATTTGATAGAAATAGAACACACATACAATACAAGACATAGAATGCAAACAAATGTAAAAACTATAAAAACTAAAACAGTAAGGGGTCAAAGAACTATTGCTTTTCTTGGGCCACATGTATATCGTCTGATACCGGAAGAGGTTAGATCAATTAATAATAAAATAAAATTTAAAAAAAAAGAGTTAAAATCTGGATACAATCCACACCTCGATCATTTTTAAAAAAGATTATTAATGCAGGGATGCTTTGGGATTTAAAATTTTTAATTGAAAAAGTGGGTGATATACAAAGGGTATAATTTGCAACGAAGGTACATATTGAATTTGATGGTTTTATTCTGCAAAATATTACCACAACTAATCTTATTCTTTATTAATGCTGTTGTTATTGTATTTTAGGATTAATTTCTTAGTGTTGCTATTGTAATTCTAAAATTTGAAATTTATAAAAGAAAAATGCCACACGCACAAGCTTCTCGAAGGCTTCAGTGGCTTCTCTTTATTTATTTCTTATTTTAATATATTTGCTATGTAAAACTTTTCTTTATTGGAAATAAATATATAACATAACAAAACATAACTGCTTGTTTATTAAATTTCTACAATTGTATATGAAAAACGTAATGCATTATAATACTTATAGTAGGTTAGTGTGTGTGTTTATTTATTAGTATCCTTTTGATTGCCTGCTAAACTACATTCCTATTTTCCCATTTATTTTGGTGAATCTAATAAAAAAATTTTGAAATCTGTCCTGCAAAACAAACAAAAACATTTTGATCGACCTTTGTCTTTCAAAAAATCCATACAAGTTAGACATATCAATCCAATATAAAAAAAGAATTTCTCGAATCGGTTCAATAAATGTTGAGAAATTAGTGGAAAATATAAAGACCCTTTTCATTGATCTAGATCTCCTTAAGAATTAGTTCAAGTTAAGCCACACCAATGCAATACAAAAAGAATTTCTTGAATCGGTTTAGTAGGTGCTGGGAAAGTAGTCAAAAAACTATTAAGGCCCTTTTGGGTGATCTATTGCTTCTTTAAATTTAATACAAGTTAAACATATCAATCTAATACAAAAAGAATTTCTCGAATCGGTTCATTAGGTGCTGAGAAATCAGTGAAAAACTATTAAGGACCAAATGAGATTTGCGCAGTACACCGAAATGCGTCTTTCTTGGAAACTGTCAATGCAAAACATGCGCACATAGCGTAAAAAGTAGCTTTGCTACCCCCAGCTGATAGCGATCTTTCATTATATGCCCTTATTATTATTTTATTTTATTATGCCTTTTGGCACTTATTTTACTTTTTTATAATACATACATCTCTTGCTTGTTTAAGCCTTTGTTTGTGTGTTTTTCCAATAGATACTAATATTAATAATTATTTTGATGCGGTTTTAGTTGTTCTGAAATATTAACATTCAATACGTTTGCAATATTCTTGTTGACGATCATTACGACCCTTTTTATAAAATAAAAAATTAAAAATTGCAATTTTTTTCAAATATTATGACAATTGCACACCATATAAATAACCAACTGCATTACGTATTGCATCATATTACTTTTCCTCCTTGCTAAGTAGATAAAACAAAAACATGTGAGGGGTCATAAGGTTATCATTTAACTACATAAACAGTGCAAAGGGATACATATAGGAAAATTTAAAGAAATATTTTTAAAAATGATTTTATTTTTAACAAACAGGGATTAATCAACTTTTTTGTATTAAAACATATCAGGATAAGCTAGTGCAGTCTTTTTTGACTATTCTGTCAATTTTACACCTTGTTAGGTATCACCATAGGTATACATTTCATATAGGTCCCCAACTTGAACTACAGCCACGGGTTACGTAGCAGAATAGGTGACACAGTACACACACATCACTATTATATCTTGCATTGGTCAAATGTTAAACAGCATAAACAAGCCTTATATCTTTTTAACCAACACTTCGTTCATTCGTTCAGCCAGAGCTATAACAGTTAGTAAGACCCTTCCACACACTATTTCTCTTTCTCTCTCTCTCTCTCTCTCCATCACTCTTTCTCTCTCTCTCCATCTCTCTCTCTCTCTCTCTTACTCTCTCTCTCTCTCTCTTACTTAAACGTTTTCGAACATCATTCATGAATATTGCTCCAGACTAAGGTCTTTTTGGTTTACATACAAATATTAACTGATATCGACCGTAAACTTAGGACACCCATTTTGTAAACGAAGCCATTAAAAATTTCCAAATGCCAGCTTATTATTGCAATTGACTGATTGACACATGACAGATTGACACATGACAGATTGACACATGACAGATTGACATATGACAGATTGACCAATGATATTTGACAGATCACCTCAAACTTATTAAATACGTTTTGACAGTTGTGACGTCATACAGACGTGTGACCTTGAAGGTGCCGATTTTTGGTAACTTTAACCTTAGCGATTTCTTATGGGAATTTACATGGGAAATTCTGCAGAACTCTTGCTGCCTATCTACTTCTGTGTTTATTAGTTTTTCATCTAATTGTTTCTAATACAATATTTGCGTATTTTTGATTTCTATACTTCTAAAGTTGTATTTTTAATACTTCGATGCATTCCAGGTTTTTATTTTCTGCAATACTTTCATCTCAATTTATTTTTCTTAAATGGAATAATATTTTTGCTTTTATCAGATGGCGGTCAGACCTACAGGTAACACTACGAAGTGCTCGCATTTCCGAGTATTGACCTATTGCATAATTAATGATTGATGCTAGATTTCTTGATGGCTGAATCCAGGTATATCGATGAATATCCTTAGGTCTAAAAAAACCAAAACCTCCTTCGTCATCTGATGGTGCGTAGCTGTTAATATGCTTATTTTATATCCAAGCATCTTCATGTTAACTCAAAGTATGATTTCATCAATGCAATCGTAGTCCTTAATCTTATTTTTGAGGTTTTTCTTTATTAATAAGGATACCCTCTGGCTGCTCTCCTTTCTTTTGAGATTCCAGTGAATATGTGGACAAAATTACCGACACTATATACTGTTACTTTCCTTTTGTCTGTAAATGCAATAAATTTACACTAGCACTACCCAATATTTTGAAAGTCAAAAACTCCTGGTAAGAAATTTTCCTGTTATTAGAAGATCATGCAAGCTTTTATGCCTATTTTAACAGTTTTAAAAAAACACATTCCTGAAAACTATTAAAACAATAAAATATTTTTACCAACCTGATCTACTAAAATTTGCCGTGATTGTTCTGACAGTCCTAGGCCTGAAAGTTGCATGTCACCTTCCAGTCCTATGACTTTCTTCTTGTAATCTGGAAATATCCGAGAGAGGCGAAGGAAAATCTATATTAAAAAGGAAAAAAAGTATAACCACGGTGTTAGTTTACAAGATATGACCAAAACCGGTCGTGGATTGCCATGGATCACTCTGCCGCAGATTTACAGGACGTGATCCCAAAGTATAGTTCGTGTCTTTGTGAAAGTGAAAACCACATAGTTCCATTAATTTTCCAACCAAGGCATTAAACCACGGGTATAATTCAATGCCGTTAGGGGTATTTTCCCTCGCACTAATTCTTTCTCTAGGTTCTACACATATAATGCTCTACACAGAGGTATCGCCTAAGTGCATCGATGAGAAAGCATTAAACCATACATCGGTATGGTAGTATAATGCTATAGGGGTTCTACACTGTTTCTGTGCTTAATGTGTGTAAGAGTGAAGTAAAAGAGAGATAAATGTATTTTGGGTGATGTCTTGAAATATTTTTCGCGGTTTTTGACCCGTATTCGGGCTGGTAGTGGGAAAGTAGAAGAATACATCGTGACCTCTCATCTTCACGAAGTTTTTCATCACTCCTTCGTGTGCAGCGAAATAGGTGAGAAGTGGGTATTTGTTTTACAGACGAAAGTTCGTTTTCAATTCATGGCCGTCACAATCTTTTCGTCGTTCGTTACTGGTTATGGAAAAATAAACATTTGCGTACTGCAGGACGGACCCAGTATCCTCAAAAACTTAAGGTCTGGACTGGGATTTTAAGTGACAATATCATTGGTCGTTTTTTCATCAAAGAGGGAGGGACAAATTATTTAGCTCTGGTGCAGGACCATACCAGTCCTGTGATTGGACTATGCAACAAGCTAAATTTATTCGCATGGTCATTTAAGGGCTACCACTTTGGATAAACCAAGGCCAACACAAAAATAGAGGCCACGACCCTGAAAAAATCAGCTGTTCTCCGGGGGCTGAATTTTACATTGGGTCTTATGGTCAAAATGGCACTACAGATTTTCGCGAAAATTCAGTGAAATATTCTCAGACACCATCCCGCTATTCCACCAAAGTTTCGTAAGGAAACAACATGATTAAAAGGTTAAAATCTTCAAGATTTTGCATTCCTTATTTTGAATTCAAATTACCCGCCATGTACCACATGGAAATTGTTATATTTGACATGTATTTGACTTTGTCATCTGTGATTGTCACATTCGCTTCTGCTTTAAACTTAATTTTTGTGTGAGCTAATCAAGCGGCTCTGAAAAATTAAGGATTACCATAGATTTAAAAAAAAATGTTCTAAAAGAATATAGTTAAAACAATCTCAAAACCGGCTTCATTTAAAAAAAAAGTAAATATTCATGAACCGTCATTCCAACTTCAAAATTTTAAAGACAATCAGCTGTGTCGTAACGTGTCCATCAAAAAAAATATCAGCCCCGGATGTGACGTCAACAAAGTGGAGGACCGTGGCCCGTCCGTTTTGATAGCCCTGGATAAACTTGGGGCAAAAATAAAAACCACTCTACAATCAGTGACACCCGAGTAATGTCCGGCCTGAGTTTTGTAACAGGCTCGGATATTATTTAGCACAGTCCGGTGGTATTTTTGAGAATATAATTATTTAAATCAATTAATATGAACGTATTGGGTGTTAAAACAGACCCCCCTCTTATTTGTTTCGCTGGGGAAGTCATAAACTTGGTAGACACGGGATAAGATATTATAAAATAAAACAAGCTTGAAAAAAAAAATCATATGTTACGTAGTTATGGTCTAAATTTTATGTACAACTACACTGGATCGATTTTCTTTACGAAATGAAAGAAATGATAGCCGCGCAGGGAAACAGAAATTACCTCCCTCCACTTTACCAAGGACAGGTATTGGCTGTGGGTCTGGCTATCCTGAAACATTAAGCGTAACCACGGGTCCGTATAGTGTCCAGTGATTAGAATAACACCAAGGTAACCCCTAGGCCTGACGTAAGAGGCGACTAAAGGGGCCTCGATCCATGGGTAAATGGGTGGCTGACCAGTGACGCGACATGTGACATATTTAGCATGGGGCCCTAACTGGAAGCCTAAATTAACGGTCTGCGGAGTTTTTCGGACTGTGAGATGGTGTGTATTTTGGTTGACATTCTTTATAACTTTGCAGACATAAGGCGACTAAGAACTGCTCCATTAAGGACCTGTACAACCCTGGCTTATGTACGGAGGTTGATGGGGTGGTTATAGCCTAGGAGCCACAAGGGTGCACAATAAGCCATTAATGGCTGCAGTGCAGTAACTGTGGCTTGTCACCAGGCAGGTTGGAGTCACGATCGGGGTTTAGGTTTTAGTCGGTAGGAATTTGACACTACCCGGGCGTTCCTGGTAGAGGAGAAATGGCTCTGTCCGAGAAGTAGACCAGGTGTCATATGCAAGATTTCCCCTCGATACCATAGAAAAAAAAACGTAACTACGTGTAAACTTCTATCCTATTTTCTTACATACTACATATTTTATACATATGCAGTTGTTCTTGTCTTACATATAATAATATTTTGCATGATAATAGCAATTGGTCATGCAGTAATTCCCTGCTGGTAGGGGTATCGTCTCTCGGAGAATAGTTGTATTTCTTGGTTAGTAGTCTGTTAATTGTTGAAACTTCTTTCAAAGAATAAACTTCTTTCTCCAAAAAGAAAGTTAAAAATATTCTAAATAGTACAACTATGAGCCTTCATTAAAATTTACCTCATGATCCAGAAACTCTTGAGCCCGCTGTTCTGCTGATTTTCCCTTTTTGCCTCTTATCAAAACGTAAATGCCACCAATTTCGTTTTTACAACATCTTAACAGTTTTTCTACCAATAGTTTTCCTAGAAATCCTGTCGCTCCTGTTATCAGAATATGTTTTCCTTTTAGGAATTCTATTACTTCACTATTTGTTGAATCTACTGTGATGTCGTTTTTCCGTAGATACCTAAAATATATACTCAGTTGTTTTATACCAGAGTTTGGTAACTCTCTTTTAAATTTATTGTCAAAATCTAAAGTTGTTACTTAATTATTACTTATAAGGACAAATTGTATTTTAGAAAAAGATCAACAATATTTTCGAAAAAGCTTTATTATGTTTCAGAATTGTGTAAATAAATAAATAATAAAAGTGTACTACAGTGAAACCTCCTATAAGCGGACACTCACGGTTCTGTCGATTTTGTCCGCTTATTGGAGGTGTCCGCTTATGAGAGGGAACTGCGAAATTTTAATATATATTTACACTGTACTTCGGTTATAACGTACCTGGGTTATAACGTACTTTCGGTTATTACGTACATATTTCATTGGTCCGGCCACAATACTCTTCTTTTTAATTGTGTTGTTTATAACGTACATTCGCTGATAAAGAACATATTTTCTGGTCCCTTGAGGGTACGTTATAACCGGAGTACACTGTATTAACATTTTCCGCTGCTTGAGTTTTTCTGATATTAAATTTTTCAGCGATCTTTCGTCCTGATAGATGTTCTTTCTTTAACCGAAACGTTAACAACTTCCATTTTGTCACGTAAACTAAGAAGTTTTTTACTAAGCGCCCCTTCACAAAGATCTATTACTACCCAACTGAACAATAAAAATCAAACACACAGTTCCGCCGAATAAAATATGTTGTAAATGCGAGAGAAGTATTTAGTCTCCGCATTAAAACGGAAAGAGGTAATTTCCTGGCTGCAGAGTGCGTTGTTGCCAACATACTATATAATATTTATGCCCATGAGGTGCAGCGCTCCGTCCGTTGTCAGAGGTTCGCGTCCGGTTAAGGGAGGTTTCAGACTTTTTTAACCAAAAAAAGTTGTCCGCGTCCGGTTATTAGAGCGTCCGGTTATAAGAGTGATGAAATAGGGAAAAGCATGGTTCCAACAAATTTGTCCGGTTAAAGGGAGTGTCCGCTTATTAGAGGTGTCCGCAAGGAGAGGTTTCACTGTAATTGGCCTGTTAAATTAAAAGTTTAGAACAAACAAAGAGTATAAGAATATATAACGCGTGGAGCGCCAATTACAGTTCAACTCGTGAGCTACATGAGAGATGGCTAAATGTCATTAATTATTTTCAGAGTCCTTTATATTTATGTGGTTAGTAATCTGTTTTGTTTTTGTAGTCAAAATTTGAAATATTTCCTATCCTAAAATGTAAAAATAGTCAAATCTGGTTTGTTTTTGTGGATCCCTTGGGGGGCACAAAGTAGGTTGGATTCTCCTTAAATCGTGGTCGAGCATTAGTCTTTTTCTAAAGCCATGGGAGAGAAAGGGACTTCGGTTCATGTTCAACTCAATGCAAATAATCGAATAAAATCTCTCCTCTCCAAAGCTGTTATCTCCTTGTCGTGAATGATAATTTTTTAATGACAATTTGACACCGTCATTATTATTTATAACTTAATTTGGTTTGTGTAGCGTTAGTCATCGTGATTGACGTCACACTAAGGGGCACATAAACCAAAACAGACTATAAACAAGGGTGACACTAGAAAAAATTGTCAAAGTCACACCAAGAAGATGACAGCTTTGGGGAAAGATTCTATAATTATTTGCGTTCGTTCGAATTAAAGCATAAATCTCTTTCAATTTTATGGCTTTAGAAAAAGACTAGTGCTTGGATACGTGTCTAGGAGAATCCAACCTGCTGTGTGCCCCTCGAGGGCCACATGACCCTAATAGCTCTAAAGGTCTATAGGTTGTTAAAATTTAAGGTATTTCCTAACCTAAAATGTCAAAAAGACAAGGCAATATAACTTTCTTACCTCTGGGAAAGCACAGCCGTCAAATTACCTAAAGTCGAACATTTTGGTCAAGACGAATGTATTGGCTCATTATTTTTGGAAAGGCATGTTTGAGCTTGGTTTTACTTTCAATCTAATGAGCCCTTTAACCCCCTTTCCTCTAATCGAACCGAACTGAACCCACCCTCAAGAAACAGAACATAGATTGGGTTAAACATATAACTACTTCATTTTTCTTTTAAATGTGTATATATCAAATAAATGGGGGAAAATGTCAAACCGCCTCCCCTAAGGCATTTTTTGTACACGCCACTGGTTTTTACCTGTGAATTGTGTAGTCGGGACTTTCCTTTGGGTGAGGCGTATCTCTAATGACCTTCAACGGCAATGGAAGTTCTTCTCTAAGTATTGTAGGAATCTTCTTGTGGTTTGTCATATTTTATTTTCTTTTTTATTTTGATTTATGCTAAAAAAAATTTATATATTTTTTAATTAGATTTTACAAGAAACCATAACTTTAATGTTTAAATTTAATTTGATTTAAAAATTGGACAGAAGTAACATTTCATTACTTATAAGAGCTTTAAGAACATTCCTATAGAAAAAAGTGAAGTACCTAAATGATTTACTCTCGAAAAGGTTTCAAAACTTGCTAACGGGTCTTATAACGGCAAAATGGGCGTAGTCTTATAAGTGGAAATAATTGTATACCTATTGTGTAGTCTCTGTCCGAAAGTAAAATTTCTCTTTTAGCTCTGCCACCAAGTTTAATTATAAGAGAGTTTAGATGCAACATGAACACTACTTCCAGAAAGAAACTTATTTTTAGATTGTCAACTTCTGAAATATTTAAATGCATTTATTACTTTTATCAACATGAGTTTATATATACGAGGTGTGACAATTAAATTTTAAGACTGACCACCAGGTTTTAAATCTCCACGCCTCGGGTGGTTGGAGTTATTCACCTTGATGTGCGTTCTACTACCGCGCGCAATCTTGTCGTCTTTCCTCCGCTAGTTTGGCTTACCCAGTGGTTTGAAGCGGATCGTGCACAGCTCATTTAGCAGAATTACGACAAACGAAAACATTGAGCAACGTATTGATATATATTAAGTAAAACTCAAAAAAACGGCTACTGAATGCTTTCGAATGTTAAAGGATGTCTATAGGGAGCAGTGTATGTCTCTCGACACAATGGTTTTTATGTGGCATAAAAGCTTTTTCGAGGGTTGTGAAGAAGTTAAAGATGATGAAGAAGGGCGCTCCAACACATTCAAAACAGCGATGCTCATTGTTTTTCTTTTTGATATTAGAGGTGTTATTTGTATTGAAATGGCGCGTGAGGGTCAAACAGTTAACCAACATTTATATTTGGAATGTAGCTAAGGGAACGTCCAAGGAAAATACGTCCAGATTTGTGGAAGAACAACGCGTGGTTGCTCTACCAGGACAATGCACCGGCCCACAATGCCCTAACCATTAAACAGTTTTTAGCTTATAAGAAGATCCCCGTCGTTAACCACCCACCATTTTCACCAGACTTGGCCCCTTGCGACTTCTACCTGTTTCCGAAAGTGAAGAAATCGTTAAAAGGAACCCGTTTTAAAATATTGGAACATGTCAAGGAAAAAACGACAAGACTTCTTAACAGCCTCTTTTCTGATAATTTTCAAAATTCCTTCCAACATTGGAAAAAAACGCATGCAACGCTGCGTCGATAGAAAAGGAGACTATATTGATAGGGAACATCATTAAGTTGTATTAGTATTTAAACAAAGTAGATTTTTTACACGCGTCTTATAATTTTATTGTCACGCCTTGTACAAGGGTTGTCTTTCAAGTTTTGCATGTACAGCTGGAATAAAACTTCTCCACGAAAATTAATGCACTTTTGCTGTAATTCCACTCGTCGACTGCTTCCTCTGGTAACTGAAATATTTGACCACGCAGTCAATTCTTGATTTTCGGAAATGAATAAAAATCATTGGGATGGTCCAACAATTCAACGTTTTGTTTTAAAAAAAATTAAATGGTTTTTTGTGCGTTGTGTTAACTAGCATAGTCTTGGTGGAGGATGATTTTCGGCAAACAAATGGTGATGTTACAATCAAAAGTAACAGTTCTTCGATCTTCCACAGGTATTGTTGCTACATGACCGCTTTTGCGATGATTATCGCGACTATCTTTTTTGATACATCATACACTTCGAGAACGGATGACTTTTGTTGGCTTATGTGATTAATCCACGATTCATTACCCCTGACAATTCTGTACATGTTTTTCGAGTCTCCTGCTTCAAAACGGTCCAGAGTTTTCTGACAACAATTAACCCTAGCTTCTTTCTATTTTTGGGTTATCAAATGCAGTATCCAGCGGGAAACTTTCTTATACCTGATTTTTTATGCAATTTTTTTTTATTGAGGTCTTTGAAATCCCCAATAAAGCCTCAATCTCACGATATCTCACATGTCAATCTTCTGTGATCAGCATGCGCACAGCATCAGTGTTTTTCCTTCCGCTTTTGGTGCACCTGGCCTTGGATCGTCGATAAGGCTAATCCGTCCACGCTTGAATTCTCCATACCAACGGGAAACTGGCGACTGACGTGATGCTTCATTATCGAAAACAGAAATCAACTCGGTAAGGCATTCTTGATGAGATAATTTCCTTTGAAAGCTGTAAAAAATTATAGCCCGGAAATGTTCTCGGTTTAATTCCATTTTTCGACTGATTTGTTAAATTAAATAATTCACTATAAAACTACATATATCGCACTGTCGTTTTGAATTTAGGTTCGATAAAACATTGAACATTGCTCTAAGAATCTATTGATAGCACAAAATCGACAACAAATATACCAAAGGAAACAGAAAACAATGCTACAATAAAATGCAACTTCGTCAACCTTTATAAAGCTCTTATAAATAAAAAGGTTTTTTTAATGATCAATGAATGTTACTTCGGTGGAAACATTTATTATTATTTGTTTTAATTTATATTTTGTTTTAACTTTTTACCTTTTACAAAATAAACATAATAAATAAATAGCCGGTAGTTCTTTTAATTATAGGCTAGATAGAAATATTTTATACAAAAAAATCTATCTAACCCACTTAACACGACCAACTTTTCAAATTCAACATTTTTGTATTTGAAATAAGTTTTTTTCATATTAATTTATTTTTAATTAAAAAAAAATATATTATATTAGTAATATTTTTTTTCACCAAATAATAATATCGTTTTATTTCCAGTCAACAAACTTTACCAAAAAAAACCTTGAAAGTGTCACTCACCTAGCCGACACGCACAATAAGTGATGTTATAAAAATTAAAATGTACAAAAAGTGCTCATTGTTGTTCCCTTCCATATTTATAAATATTCCACTACTACTATGAAGTATTGTGTGTTATATATTTTTTTAAACTAAACGGATTGACTTATAGTCAGGAAGATAATTGGCCATATGATAGGGCTTAACCTGGATTTGACGTATATAGATAGTTTGGTTGCTGATTTTACTCGCCAAAGGGTTCGAATTCAAGAATCCGGTTGACGCCACTCTGGCACCCTTGAGCATTTTGAAATATTCAAGTTGGCGGCTGATAAAAGATAAAAAAATCAACAATAAAAATGTTTTTATAAACATAAAACTTTGTCCGGTTATGTTTTTAATTTTTTTTTTATTTATTATCTTTTCTTTTATCAGCCGCCATCTTGGATCCAATAAGAAGATCATATAGGAAATGAGATCATAAAAGAAAGAATGGGAATCGAGGGAAGCATAACGGATGACATCAGTAATAGACAACTTTTATATGGTACGGCCATGTACAACGTATGAACGACGAAAGATTACCAAACCAGTCCTAGAATGGCATTCAAAGGGGCGCAGAAAAAGAGGGCGTCCTAAACTAGAATGGCATCAGTCAATCTCAAAAAACTTGACAGAAGATGATTGTCAGGATTGAAGAAGATAAGGAACGGGCGTCGGACAACGTAGAAAAATGTTCTAAACCGACATAGTATTAGTATATTTTGACGGTTCTCGCAAAAACTTAGCATTTCAGGAAAATCTATGTATTTAATTTTAGATTAGAGAAAACTTATTTTCTGTCGAATGATGTATAACCTAATAAGATACCAATGTAGGAAATCTAATTTTAATGACGCCAATAGCCCAGTCAGTGAAAGGCCATTGAGGACTTGTAGAGTGCATGGAGGGGGGTGGGGGAATCATTATCTCCGGGAATATGTTAAGGGTAGTTAACATATCAAGAGTCCGCACCCCTAGCTCTTCCGCTGGTGGAAGGGGGTGAAAAGTGCAGTTTTTCAGATTTTTACCTATAACTCGATTACGGCGCGTTGGACAAAAAACATGTTTTATTAAAAATAAAAGAACAATAAATTCCATATTAAACGGTTATGCTTACCTTATCTTTAATTGTAACAGATTATGACATAGTGCCCACCAAAAATTGTTAATTTTTGAAAAACACATTTTTGCCCCTTATTTTTGAACAAACTTGTTCATCTAACACTTTTGTTTTTAATTTTAGAAGAAATTTGTCATTATAAAAACTGTAGACCAATCAATGTTCTTTTATGATTTGTAGCATTTACTAATTTATCTATAAGAGATCAGAAGATACAGCAAATTGAAATTTTTAACTATATTATCAATTTTCACAAATACAAAAAAAGTCCTATTATTTCTTTGTATTATTCAAGAGTGATACGTTTGATAAAATAAACTAAATAAATATATTTTGTTATATACAAAGTATATATAAAGGCAGTCGCGGTTTCAAACCGTGGTTATTGATGAAGTATTTTTACTGCATAAAATTTTGTGGCAAAGAACATCCTCAATTACTAAAGCAATCTTACCAAGCAACCTAATAAAGCTACCCAACCAACCAACCTTTGTAATGTATAAGTCAAATTCGTCAAGACCCATTATTCAGGCAAGCTTTGCGCCGTTGTTTCCTTAGAGCATTGAATTAATTCAATTCAATTCTTTAAGGTTGTTTTTGATAGATATAACATTAAAATTTGAGTAAAACTACAAAATAAAAAAGACGCCATAGTACAGAAAAATCAGTTTATTTTATCTTTCATGCTCTACTTAGAGTAAGTCAGGAATATACTGCCAATCATAAAACAGAGATTGTCTTATAAAATTACCAAAGAAAAACTTTAATAAAGTGAAAACACAATGCTGTAAGCATTACAGGATATTGTGAGCACTGCAGTTCTAAACTCCATGCTGCTGTCATTGTAGAAAATAGATGTACCGGTAATCCGGGTAGCAAATACTCCACCCAACCACAATATTTTGTTTATAAATCCGATCAGGAAAAAAGTAGAAATAGTATATTCCATTTTCGAAATGTAGCAGCTAGGACTAAAAGAAATAATGTTCCTGCATGCTTTTACTGATTGCAATTGAACGGCATTTTGAAGGGGCCAGCTATGATTTATAAAGCTTTACCAAAAATACCGCCAAATCCAAAACCAGCTAAAGTGTTATACAATCACCGCTCTTTGCATGCTGAAAGAACTTGCTTAACAGTTATATCTGCTAAAATGGTATAACTCCCCGGCAAATGAAAGTTCCCTTTAATGCTTACAGATTTTCCTTATTTATAAAGTCAGAGGTAAATATAAAACAATTGACTTACAAAAAATTCTGGAGTGCAGCAGAAACCCAAAGACAAACAAACCCAAAGACAAACAAAATAATTATATTTATATTAATTGTAAACATGTTTACATCACCTTTATCCAAATATTACTCTGATCTATTACCTATCTCCCAAGTGTGTTAACCATAAAACAACATTAACTTAAGACATATTATCAAGTATCTACAGCTTTGGTTAGCAAATTAGCTAGCTCAAGAACTATGGGTTTGGAAATCTAAAGCAAACTATATAGTTCCAGCCTTCACCAAATATTCAATGGCATCAAAAAATTTTTTACTAAGGGTAATTGATTTAAATCAATCTAAAAATGGTTCTTATTATACGTGATTTATAAAAACTTGACTATCAATGACTAGGTATCCAATTTTTTTGCTGGCTCAATAAAATGATAAATCTTAATAAAAATAATAATACTTCAATTCTCATTCCAACTGGAGTAAGAACTTTTTTCCTTAAGTTTATTTTCAATGAATACTTATTCATTTTAATTTACCCCCGCCCTAGTGCCCTTTTAAAGTCAATAGGCAATTATACAGTTTTTTGTAGAAAATCAGAACAATCAGCTTAAAACTAAAACACCTGTAACTTTTAATTTACTACATTGTCGTTTACACGATTTTTTTCTAAAATTAAAAACAAAAGTGTTAGATGAACAAGTCTGATAAAAAATATATTTTAAAAAATTAACAGTTTATTTCAAAATCTGTTACAGCTAAAGGTTAGGTTAGCATACTCCTTTTGTAGGGAATTGAATGCTCTTTAATTTTATTTGTACACCGCGCAGTAATAGAGTTATAGGCAAAAAACCGCCTTTTTCCGCCCACTGTAGCGGGGGGGCTAGGGGCTCTCGTTGACTGGACTAAAAATGTATTTGTTGCTTTAAAATATTACCTAAACGAATTTCTTTTTACGGACGCCTGTGAAATGTTAGTTGAAATCTTAAACCAAGCATGTAATACATCAGTTCAAAGAAAACATTATGTTTTATAACGGGGCATAATCCATTTTCCCACACAGGTCTTTACTTTGAGGAAATCTGATAAATCCTAGAATAAAAAAATTAACCTATAAAAAAATTAACGGAGTTTAATTTTATTTCAAAAAGTGTAATTTTCAAGAAAATTTGCAAAAAGTTCTAATAATTATTATGATTTTTTTAAACGTTCTTACTTTACGAATGCCACTGAAGTGTTGCTCACAATCTGAACTGCACCAAGTGATACATATTTTAAGTGAAAATTTCATTATCTACAAAAAAGTATGGAATACTTTTTTTAAAAAAGGTTTCATTTTATTGAAAATTGGTTAAACCCATATACATAATATTCTAATACCCACGATAACTGCCCATTCATGATGCAAACATGAGGGCCTTGGGGTCCTTAAGCAAAAAAGACCTGATTGGTTGCTTTCAAAGACATATGCATATTATTTCCACATAGTACGTATTATTGCAATACCTACGGTAACTTACGATGCAGAATGAAATAGCAATATCTATCAATGGGAATAAGTCTATTCTTTTTTCGGTCCTTAAGATAAAATGTCCTGATTAGTTATACTTTTACGCGTGAATATTATTTTATTCTTTTATTCGTTATGTCAAATCATCGGCGTGCAGTTGACAAAAACTCTATATATGTAAATTTGATATGTGTACATTTTTTGTATCTTTATTTCTGAATGTTTGCATCAAATGCCAACCATTGTGTAAATAGGTAACGGGGAGTATTGGAATATTACGTATATGGTTAAACCTAAAATATTTGGTATATTTATTTTAAATAAAATGTGCAAAAACGAAGTAATTTCTGGGTAAAAGGCTATTAGGCTGGGTACGCGTATAAGCATGAACGCGAATGAGGCAATCCGAGGCCGAACCATTTGCCTCCGATTCGGGAAGAAATAAATTTGTGGGTGACCGGAATAGTGGACGCACGAGGCGTTGTACGGAATCGATCCATAAATATGAGCAGCGCAAGAGCAGATGCCTCACTTTGATGTACCGCCAACAGTTGGATCGGGTCGAGGCCAAATGCATGCGCGTTCAAACAAATTTGCACGCCTCGTTCAGACGTACACATACGTATACTCATGCGTCCTCGGGCTGACTCATTCACGTTCATGCTCATATCCAAGTTGACGGCGCCATTTTGACAATGTTCAAGCAGGAAAAGGGGTTTCGCCTAGTCTTGGTGTAATGTTTAAAGAAATTATTTATTTTTGAATTTTTTTATGGCATCACGCGGATTCTTAAAGTACAGGTCTTGGGCTACCAGTATCAGCAATAAAATTTTCTATATACCTCAAATCCGACCTATTTAAAAATCGTCCTGACTATTATACTTAAAATTTGGGCCCAAGCACATACGTCGCTGTACCTGCAAAACGTCGCATGTGAAAAAATCTCGATTTTATTATTTTTTGCTAAAATTTCTAGAACTAGGTATTATTCAAAGGGTTCCAAGTTCGTTCTATGTTAAAGTTCCGTGGTTCGTTCGCACAATTGAAATATGCCCAAGGTAAAACGCCTACTGTAACAGGCGGTTCGTTTGACAGTGGTAATTGTGCAACAACGTAAAAATGATAAATTAAAAGATTAAATATGATAATGTAGGAAAATCATACATACCTGTTCAATTTTCTTTTTATCTTCTTTTTCTTCCTACACTGAACTTTACCACTGATTATATATGTATTTACTAAGTTTAATCATTTGATTTGTTTTTTTTTGTTCTCTTTATGAGATTGGTTGCAACCATTTTTTTTAATTTTTTTATATTTTCTATTCACCTTTTTTACAAGTATATTTTAAATAAATTATTATTTTCTAAAATTCATTATGAGAAAATGTTGTTTATAAACTAATTAAGTAAGTACTGTTGTATCAATATAAATGGTACCTATTTTAGTATGGTACTTAAGGTAAGGAAACTATAAAATTATAAAGGAAATGTTTGGCAACAAGAAAGTTTTATTAAAAAAAAAATAATTTGATGTTTAATTAAAACTGTGATAAACTGATATAAATGATAACTCAATTCAGAAATAAATGATAGAAAATAATTTATTTATTTTTCTGTTCCATACAACAGCGTGCTTTTCACCATTATTTCATATATGTTAAATTTTACATTCCTTTTTATCTCTTTGCTCCATAAAATACTGTTAAGACAACCAATAACCTTTTTTGCTTTTACTATTCTTTTTTCCAGTTCTTTACAGTCTGTTCCCGTCTTATCAAATGTGACAACCAAGTATACATACTCATTACCTGGAGATATTGTTTGTCCATTTTCAAGTTCTAATTCACTTGATTCGTTTCCAATACATAAGTACTGTGTCTTGTCCACGTTCACCCCCACTTTTGGTATTCTTCCGTTAACTTTCTCATCATATACTACATGTCTTCTTAATCATTAGCTACAATTACTTGGTCGTCAGCAAACTGTAGTGTGTATATGGTAAATCGGTCGTTAAGTTGTATTCCCATGCCGTGTATTTTGCGTTTCCAGTTTTTTAGAGCTACTGCGATATATATTTTAAAAAGAGTTGGAGAGATACAACATCCCTATCTTAAGCCTTTCGTTACCAGGAATTCTTTTGAAAGTCGATTTCCAATTTTAATTTTACATTTTGACCCTTTGTATAGTTCTTTTATCGCTTTTATGTATGTATGATTGATATTAGTCTGCTCTAACACTGTCCATAATTTTTCTACTGGAACGGTATCATATGCTTTTTGTAGGTCTATGTCTATGAGTCTCTATATTTCTGGCGCTCCTTTTCTCAATTACTTGTTTAAGACAAAAAACATTATCACTACAAGATCTGCCTGCACGAAACCCACTTTGCTCTTCTTCTTCTTCTTCTTCTTGTTCATGAAAATCATTCTCTATTAGATCTCTAACAATCCTACCGTACAATCTACTTAGAGTACTGGTTACTGAAATTTCTCTGTAATTGTTGCAATCCAGCTTGTTTCCTTTTTTACGTATTGAGGATATGAATGCAATTTTCCAATCATCAGGTACTGGATGTCCGTTTATGCATTGATTGATAATATATGTGAGATTTTCGAGTAGTTTCTCTGATCTATATTTGAGCATTTCAGCGTATATTCCCCCAGGTCCGCTAGCTTTTCCGGATTTAAGCTTTTTAATACTATTGCTTATCATTTCTTTTTCGATGATTACTTCCTCTCCATGTACTTCTATGTGTCTCCTCGGAGAGGCTGCCAGATATTCGGGTCTCCTCTCCTGCAGCAGTCCCTTATAGTGTTCTGTCCATTGTTCTGGTTTGATGATCTGGATGTTTACTTTTTCTTTTGTTGGGTTTTTTACTGTAGAAATGAATTTCCATACTTCAGAACTCTGCCTACCTCCTACGTGTGTATTTATATCGTGGCATTTGCGATCGAACATTTCATTCTTTTCTGTGCGTATCAAATTTCTTAGCTGTCTTCTAGTATGCCTGCAGATTTCTAGGTCTCTTTGCTCTTTAGTACTGAGCCATTTCAAGTATGTGCGTTTTTTCTCCTTGACCGTTTCCCGTATTTCTTCCGTCCACCACATCTTATTGTTATTCCAACAGCTTCTTTGCTTTCTTCCTTCAAGCTTTTTACTATGTTTGTATATATCTCTTCAAATGAGTGATCTGTGTTTATTCATTTTTCATCTAATCGGTTCTGATACAATCTTTGAGTACTTTCGATTTCTGGACTTCTAAAGTTGTATTTTTGATTGTCTTCGATGCATTCTAGATTTTCATTACTTCCAGAGATGTATATTTTCGCTAGGTTTTGGTTTCACTGAGAAAAAAACCAAGAAAACGTTAATCCTTGAATTGCCTTCAAGAAATAATTGGGCAAATATATAAACAAACCGTATTGTTACACTACTAATCTACTAGCAAAAAGTTTTTTGTTTATTCTGTAAAATTAAATTTTTTTGACATTCGACGTTTTGCATGTACAACGACGATGTCAGCAAGTATAAAAATTTCACTAGGCAGGAAAAAAGTTTGGAAATATTGTGAGGAAATTAAAAACTAACACTAATGGGTTGATAAGTAACTTTTGAATCTGAAATTTTGTTTAAAGGATTATGTTATACTGTAGTATCACATTACCAAGTGTTTTTTGATTTTGTATTATTAATTTAGGTTTTTGTGTGACATACAACCCATTGGAATTATTTTCTGGTCACAATTTTATGACATAGGATCAATTTCTTAACACTAAGGACATATTGGTACCACGCTATGTGCCACATCATAGCGACATACGACTTCAAGATCCAAAATTAAAATTAAAATTTAAGGTGTTATAAAACTTTGTAAGGCTAAAAAAAATTATTTTTCTACACAAATGAACTAAAGTAAAATGTAATCACTTCTACAAAAATGAAAACAAGTAGTCTTGTTTTTGTGAACGACATAGGACTAATTGGTTATAGCCAATTTCACGACGTTAACGACATGTGAGAAATTTCCATATTGAAATATTGCGTTTCTGATTGGTCGCAGACATAAGAGGTTTTTCTGGGATATAAAGTAGTATATTATTATTTAAGTGCGTAGCCAACAAAAATATGATATTGAACAATTTATGACATACGACCTATTGGAATATCAACGACGATATATATACGTAATAAGTGGACGCGCTTATAAAACCGTTTTACATAAACCCGAAAACCAAATGTCATGCAGAATTGTGTTTTGAATAATAACTGTACAAAGTAACAATTTTATTATTATGCCATATTAAACTGATTATTTTGAGTTTATTTGTTTGTTAATGATTTTTCTGTTTACCACAAAGTATATTATTACTTTATGCTTTAACTGTTTTCTTCTAACAGTGAAATTTGAATTATTTATAAGAACAAAATACCTTGGAGATAAGTAAGTATCTATCCAGAGGCGGTCTTCGGCTTTTAAAAACGCGGGAATGCGGTTTAAATTCTTTAAATCAATATGATCAGAATACAACAGAATGTTTAAATAAAATCTGTTTGTTTGTTTGTGGCGGATTCATTTGAAAAACAAAACTTTACCTGGGTATTACGCCACTATTAAGGGCATATTTTAATTAAAACACCACTGTGTTTCTTCTAGAAAAATAAAAATCATTAATTTTTCATTTTTTTAAATTAACTTCGCAAGAGTGTAACATTAACCAAGCAGTGTTCTGAGAAGTCCCATAAGGACGAAAGAGTTAACTGTCAACACTTATTAGGTGTCCATTAGATCTTGGACCCCCGTGAGGTTAAGCTTTCAAGCTACCCACGGAAAAATATGAGAGACACAAAAACTCCTTTTTACCCGATTAGCCACGAAACTTGTTTGATTTTTTAAATTCACGGGTACTAAATTTCACGTTTGTTAGTAGTTATTATTTGGCTTAAAAATTCCGTTGACTGACGCTCACGTGTCTGATAGCAGGTAAAAACGCAATAAGCGTTGATCTGGCCTGAAAGGCAGAAAGAGCTGTCGTAGGTCACGGTTTACTTTGTTTCTTTTTATTTGTTTTCGATCTTTTCATTGATCGATATGTATAGCAGTTTATTTCGCCTGCCTGTGTCTTGTTTCTCTCGTATCTCGGTAGATGGCGCTTCTTGCAAAAGTTTTCTCACTATTTACATAGGATTAGAGACAAAACCGTCTAATTAACTTCGCAAGAGTGTCACATTGACCAAGCAGTGTTCTGAGGAGTTCCATAAGGACGAAACAGTTAACTATCAACACTTATTAGGAGTCCATTAGATCTTGGACCCCCGTGAGGTTAAGCTTTCAAGCTACCCACGAAAAGATATGATAGAAACAAAAACTCCTTTTTACCCGATTAGCCACGAAACTTGTTTGATTTATTAATTTTTCAGTAATTTATTAGAAAAAAATTAATATTTGCCTAACAAAATTTGAAAAAACTTATCTGTTTGACAAACAACACTAGTGCGACGTTTTGATTGTTCTTCTACGATCGATCTACAGGTGTTTTATTTTAGAATTATTCTTTTTCCAGTATTACTTACTCTGTTTTTATGTCTATTATTTACTTGTTTTCCTAATCAAAAAATTTCCTTAATAGTGGTTTACTACCCACAAAAATTTTTGCTGGTTGAATGTTTAAAGTTTCCATTAAAAAAGAGGGATGATCGTCACCTTGAGCCTCCCCTGGGACTGGTCTGTCTGTAAGCATGTAAAGCTCAAATCTGAGACTGTTTCTAGCTATACTTGATGAAAATCACTTAAGTAATTCTGGAGATAATTAGCTTTCTCACAACAATATCACAACAAAGGATTTACAACTCAGACTATAATTACGAATAATTTTTAAACAATAATAACACTAATAAACTTATTTATCCGTTAATGGTGAAACTTAGTGTGTGGGTGTAGCTTGGATAAGTTTAAACGGAGTGGTTTTTAAAAATATATTTTGAACGTTTTTTTAACCCTTATAGTCAGTTCTAAAATGATTTTTAGCTTGCCTATTTGTGCTACAATGTGATACATTAAAATTTTCAGAAAATTCGTGGAATAAGAGTTTTTATGGTGGAGATCCCGTATATATTGCAGAACCACTCTGCACCCTCTCCAAGGGGGTAAGGGGTGGCGTTCTTGCAAAAAAAACTGGGGTTAATTTCACTTTTGTATTTTTAATTTAATTTCCCTCAACCCTCAAGTTAAATCTAAAAACGTGGTTTTTTGAGTTTTTTTCTTATTTCGGCAAAAAACACCCTTAAGAAATGGATGCTAATAAAATTTAGTAGGTGCATTTAGAAGAACAGGATTAGAGCTTTAATCTGAGGTATCGTTTGTCTATATCGTTCCAAAAATAACACATCTACTTTTTTAAAAGTGGCGCCCAAATGGTTGGCGCTTAAACGGTAAGTATCCGTAACCAAACCAAAACGAAAGGCGCGCCACAATATTCACAAAAAAGGTGGGTGTCAAGGCATTAATATTTTTTGTTGTTTAGTGCCCAAAAGGTCTGAGCCTAAACGGTTTATTGATATTTATACCTAGGCAGGAGTTGCATATGATGATTCCGATACAACTTTGGCTACTCGGCGGTAGGATAAGTTGGCGAGAGGATCACTCGAAGTGATAGCGAGTGGGGGTGAGGTAGGCAAGCGGATAGAGATTTTTCATCCAATCTTGTTACAAGGCTTCAGAGGCACCTCGTAGAAGGTGGAAGATTAAGAACAACCCAGACGAGACTCAAGCTCTCTTTCCACGGAGAAGGGGGCAATCCCCGAACAGAGCTTTCTCTGGGTGGTCGAAGGATAGCCCGGTAAAGAAGGAAAATAAAATACCTGGGGTTAGTTTTCGACATGAAACTAACCTGGTCCGACCAGGTATCGAATTCACTGCAAGAAGGGAAGCCCATGTTTGCAAGTGGTTCGCCCCATACAAACATATGCAGCCCCATGCTGTAACAAAGTATGCAAAACGCAAATGGCAAGGCTACAAAGCTTCCAAAACACAGTCGTAAGACAAATAGCGAGAGCCCCTTGGTTTGTGCGTAGCGTACAAAATAAGAGGGACCTCAACATTAAGGATATCTCATAAACGATCAAAGAGCAGAAGAATCGTTTCAAGAGATGGGATGAGGGTCAAAAAAAATTCGTGATACAGGATGTGTTCTTTTACCGGCCCGGAGACAGGCCAGGGAACTACAATAGGCCCCTTGATGTCTAACACAGTTGCGCCACAAAGGCACCAAATGGAGATATTAAGGTTCAGGTATATCCACATGGAACAGGATAGAACAGAAATGAAAGAGGTACGTACCTACCGTGCAGTGGCGGATTCAGGGGGGGGGGGCACTAGGGGCACCTGCCCCCCCTCCCCCCGAGAATTTTTTGAATATACAAAAGTGCCCCCCCCCCCGAGAAGCACGTTATTGTTGGTTGTTGGATATGATGCAGTGCCGCGTGGTTGTCACCGCGCATGAAAATTTTAAAGAACCCTATACTTATACAAGATACATAGCTTCTAAGCACATCGTTTGAAAGAAAAATGATCTTGCTATACGATCCACTTCAGTCATGCAAAAACTTCGCTGCGAACAATAAATATTTCTTTGACTTAAAAAAAAAATGCAGGTATAACTGCTGCTGCTGCTTAGTCGTGTTAATATAGCTATGCACCTGAGTCATACATCAGTCGATCAGAAATTTTACGGGCTATAAAAAATATCTTAACCAATTTGGACGTATCAAGTTGTTCAGAAATCTGTGTTTTATTTAACAAAAACATAGATTTTTCCTTAAGTCACAAATTGAAGCTGTCCTGGATAGCCACAAATTGAAACTAGGAAGCTAAATTATATATTTTTTGCAGGCAGCTTCAATCTTTATAAGATTCGTCTCTACAAGTTTTTAAAAAACGTATAGTTTAAAAAAAATAATTAATTAAATAAATCACTTTATTTTTAAGAGACAATGCCTAATTTAACACCCTGTAGGGGTCTTATTTTTGGGACAATGTAGATGGGGCGATTTCATGATATTGTCTGTGTGTGTACGACTGTCCGTAACACAATAGCTCTTAAACCGCTAAACTGATTTTCGTAAGATTTTCATAAAATAAAGTGTTTGATACTGTGCGCCTCTCATACATATGCGCGTTCGGAGTCGCAGCGAGACATGGGAAGTCTGCTTCAAATGAATTCAAATGTCAAATTGACTAGAAAAAATAAATTTGAATTAAATGCTTTTTACAGAAAAATTAAATTTTTCCACATTTTTCTAAACCCCCTTTAATCAGTTTATTAAATGCTAACTTAAACCTTTACAAATTGATTTTTACTGTAACTGATTTATGAATAATAAGCATCACAAAAATAAATAGTATATTGTAACTTTATAAGTTTTTAATCAGGTTCATTGTGTTAATTTGATCGTTCCTTAATATACACTATACCACAGATTGTACTATACTGTTTGGAATTTATAAATAAGAAATGATTCATTGCATGTAAGGTCACTAAATTAGGATGTTTCCTCTTAAACTTCGTGATCTAGTGACCTTAATTAGGCACTTATAAAGCTAAAAATAGATTGAGAATTAGTGACGTATATATTTACATAATTATTTTTCCAACATACCAGTGGCGTATATAAGGGGGGCCTGGGGGGGCTAAGATTTTTTTAGATATTTTCCACAAATTTCCTGAATACAAACATAAAATAGCATAAAATACGGCCATATGGGGTCTCGGGCCCCCCCAAACAGCCTCGGGCCCACCCCGAAACTTTTTTCTATATACGCCACTGCAACATACTGTCAAATATTTGTGAAAATTAGATACTAAAAATACCAAAATCATCATAAGAGACGAATGTTACATAATGGCACTACATTTATTCGCAAAAGGAAAAAAGATTAAGAAAATTATCAGTCAAAAAGGTTTTTGAATAAAAAAGAGTCTTTTTCAAACAATGTTTAAAAAATGTTTTAATATGCACTTGTATTTTCAGTTATTAGAAAATCGACTCTTACATTTTTTTATTAAAAAAATACAAGATTTTTTAATTTTTGGCATTTTTGTAGTACTTAATCCTCTAAACACAAAAATGTATTTTAAATATTTTATCAAAATGATGCACGCGCCTTTCAAACAAATGACAAATTATTTTTGAGACTTTTAAAATTTAAAATTAAAATGCCATTTATTCTAGAATTTATCGCATTTGACCATCTCTCGTAGTTAACCTGAAGGATAGCTTAGTTACCAAGCTATGAACATGTACATATTATATATAGGATGACCCAAAAATCTGGAATCACTGGTTTGTCGAGACAACTGAAAGTTTTTGCTGAAAAAGCTTGACCGCCTCAATTTGATTTAAAATTAAAAAAATTACAAATTTGCATTTTTTAAACTTAAAAATGCAAGTTTTTATCAGTTATTATTTCGAGGGCACATGACAAAAATGCAACTTTGTATTATTTATCATTTTGAAGACACCCTGTGTATATGATCGTATTTGTTTGGAACTAGAGCAATTGCAAAAACTTCTTTACTTTCAATAAAGTCATGTTTATAACTCAAAGCTTCAAATGAATTAAAAAAAGAGGTCTTTCCCATACAATATAATCCTTTTTGACCGTTTTTTGCCCTCACTAGCCCCATCTCACTCTGGAATCAATTTTCGAACTTGAGGCTCAATCCATTCGTATTCTAGGTCTATGATTGATAATTTGATTGATTTTAAAGAAATAAGACGCGACAAACCAAAGTAACTGAAACTCACATTTTTTGGTTATATTATTTTCTTGTCAAGTTCATTGGCGTTTTGCAAAAATAATTTAGTTTGTCAGCGGTGAGTGACATAAATTATCATGCAAATGGCAAAATAAAACAAACATATTTGTCCATCACTTCGTCATATTGTCACGCTAGAAAATAATGTCCTTGTAAATAAATCGCTCAAGTCAAACAATCTAAGGAACTGAACTTCTGTATATAGTTCAATTTGTATTAAAACGGGTTATAAACTATAGACGGAATTAAAATCAATAAGCAATTGACCGGTCATCGACGATGTTTATACAGAAAACAAAACACATCTCGACATCCTATCAATGACAAACGTTTTTTAATAAAAGCATCTCCAAAAGAGTTTAGCAGTTAGCTCTTTGCTGAGAACGTAACGTCAAGTACGTACAAGTTAACAGTAAGGACAAGTAGTAGTCAGAAGTCGAGCCTTTGGGAAATATAGTTCATTCCATAATTTTTGAGATAACATTTTGATAGTAATCAGCTGTTACCATAACAAATAGCATAGACCAGCGAAAAAAAATCGTAAAAAGTTATCCCAAAAATAATGATATGGACTTTAGTTTATTTATATTTTCCGTAGGCTTATTAAGGATGAAAGGTACGTCTCTCTCTAAACAATGGTAAAGTATAGAGGACCGATATTTCCCTCCTTTGATTTTGACTCTTTAGTCGATTGTGTGAACCCATACATAGGTTCACATAGATTGAAAACCTACTTATAAAGTTAAGATTCGAATAGATGGTATCTTTCCAAAAGCTGCCATATAACAATTCTCCAAAATTTACAAGCGCATATACATTTTTTGCTACGGTACATGTTAGTCAACCCAGTAGCGTATTTAGGTGGGAGCCCGGGGGCACCCCCCAAGACCTTAGAATTGCTACAAGAAGCTTTATTTGAAGATCTTAGAAATACGCCACTGCGCTAAGCTTTTGGGGTATTTCTTAATGGAATTTGGAAAAACCCACCACGTCGATTTCCTTTGCGAGAAGGACACCTTTGACATGTGCTCCCTTCAAAAGGTAAAATTTACCCCTATATTTTAAATAGGGAAAGTGGATCGAGTGATAGATACCTTGTTTTGTAGTGTCCATTGATTCGAATTTGAATTCAAAGTCTCCCTCTTACTCGAAGAAAACCTTGGTTTTTAAGTTAATTTTGAGTAAAACTTCTTTCTTTTGTAATTTTGAGAGTTCATTTTGAAAATAAACCTATTGCACGTATTTAAAAATGTTCAGCAAAAAATTTCGATATTCTAACAGAGTATGCTTGGTCCAAAGCTCGAATAGGGTGCAGAACTGCTAAATGGTGTAGAAAAGACTCACTGCTCCATGTCTAAAGGACTGTTTACTCCAGTAAGTCACAAGGGCCAAAATTATACCAGTATGCGCCGCGCGCTATGCGTCTAGGCGCGGGCCGAATTTGGTCTGGACATACATGACCGCACCAAGATAAAACCACGCATTTCCAACACACGATCACTTGACGGTATGCAGTTTAAAATAACTAATATTTTTTTTGAATGTGCAGCTTGTCATTTGGCTTTGCGAAGTTAATATACTTGTATGCGTCAAACAGCTAAAATGTTGGCCAACTTCAGCAACAGTAATAGCCGATAGCGTTCGACGATGAAGAAAGTGAGAATAAAAGGCGAATTCCGCACATCGCTTTCTTATCTAATGGACGATGAGACCAATTTTAAAGACAATTTTAGAATTACACAATTTACCTTTTATCAGCTACTGACTAAGCTGGAGGAGAAATGAAAGTGAAAGGATAGTTTTTAGAGAGCAGCAATCACACCGAGAGAAAGGTTAATAGTATGTTTAAGGGAAGCTATTCTCTCTTCTCTTGTAAGTTACATTTACCAGGAGCTCATCTCCTACGTCAAAAATTTAACTAAACTAATCTAGCACGGTAAGGAGGTACTGCGGAGGCACGGGCACGGGCACAGTGCGTAGATGTGAAGACTATGATATAATAAAACACGAAACCTAGCAAACCGGTGTTTATCAAATATAATATTTTAACCCTTCAGAGTCTTTTAATTCTTGAATCAGTTAGTCTAATTGACAAAAATATTTCTTCTCTTCCCGAACATCAAACTGCCTACAATACACGCTGAAGACAGCATATACCTCTTCCAATTCCAAACTCTACACTGGTTCAAAAATTAATTACATATCACAGCGTAAAACTTTATAACCATCTACCGGAAACTTTCAGATCCATTTTAGATATCTCTAAATTCCAAAAACAACTTAAAAGCATCTTGGTTGAACAAGCATTTTATAAAATAGATGAATTCTGTGGCTTTTTTTTTTACTTAAATTAGATGACGTTCATGTTACGTCAAATAAATGGTTACATATCCAATTCTCTTTGTGGTTTTTTTTTGTTAATTTTTTTTCTATGTTTTTCTATTTGTCATATACTTTTTTATAAAAATTATTAACTTCCTATTTTATATAATGTTAATTAAAACTATTTGTTTTTCGATGTATTTTTTTTGTTAACGTTTTTGTTTGTTTAATTTTTTGTTTATATAATATTGTTTTTTTTATTTTATTTCCTTTTACCATTGCTTAAATTTACTAATGTCTATTTTAAACAATTTTTTTTAATTTTATATTTTACCCATTTTTACATCAGTATACTCAGTATGTGTGTATGTAGCACGTACCTTTTTTAACTGAATTTGTTGTTATTATGCCGTAATCTTACCGCCTTTATCTAAATTTATAATTATTAGGTATTATTTTGTTCAAAACACATAGTAATAATAAAACTTTGTTATATTACATATCGATACCCTAATTCTGATATGTCGACCGAACCGAACCGAACCCACAAAAAAATGAAAATTCATATTTTTGCGTCAAAGGTTAGTAATTATGCATAGCTATATGTTGCTAAATCCTCGCAACCAAAAAAATATATAAAACGGTTCTTCCCGCGATTATCGCATAATGCTTACCCTATGTAATTTGCTTCTAAATTTTCTTATTCCTGTAAAATTTTGATGAATTGGGTTACGACGTGTCAGAATTAGGGTGCCGTTGGGTAATGGAAGCCACCACGGTTACTCGTCCCTGGATAACGATCAAACAAATCCGAATGCACCCAACGCTTTGGCTTGCTCGCCCTACTAGCCCCAGCTACCTGCGTAACACCTGGTTCCCACCTACGACTTTCTCGTGGGTGCCCGCTCACGCGTCACGTGATCTCACTATAAAATGTTGACAGTCATGTGACGCGTGCGCGGGCACGCACGAGAAAGTCGTAGGTGGGCACCGGGTTTTAACTTTTCAGTTTGTTGTCGATAGTGTTTGTTTTCATTACTTTGTATTTAAGAACACGTGCGTATTAAAAACGTGGTAAGTACTGCTATTTTTATTACTTATATATAAATTTCGTGGCGGGTAGTTTACTAATGTCGGTATTCCTAAAAGCATAGTTAATTTGAAATAAAAAAAAATACCCTTCAATTTATAATACCCTCAAATTTAGCAAGTGGTCATGTGGGGTAATGAGAGCCAAAAGAAAACGAATACTGATTCAGGTGCACTGTGTGCGGTATATGGACATATTCTGAGTGTTCTGGCGTTAAAAGTGACAAAAGTTACATTTGCGACTTTGGTATAAAAAAAACAATAAGAATTTTTTTTAGTATTATGTTTTTTGAGTTTTTTAAAGGGTATGTTCCAAGTATTTTTATGCTGAAATAAAAGTTTACATTTAAATTAATTATTTTTTATTTTACTAGAAAATAGAAACTAAATTATGGTTCCCATTTCCCCCCTATGCGTGTAATGGGAGCGAAATGCACTTTTTTTAAAAAGAAGAAAAAAGTAATTTCTTGTTTTCTTATTCTAAAAGTTGCGAAACATACAGTATTTAAAGTTTATCAGGGCGAATTGCAGAAAAAGTATTTTTAGATTTTTTTATAGCACTTCTTCCTTTGGTGGATCCCATTCCCCCCGCTCCCCTAATGAGTACGCCAATAGGATTAGATTAAGTCAGATTAGAAGTAGGCACTTTCTCTTTGTCAATAAGGACCGCTTTAATCTTTGGATAAAAAAGCATGTTTACTACTACTTAATACTACCATTACTACTACTAGTTACCCTAGGGTTCCTGCAACCTGGAAGCCTAGGATACAGTGACCCGAAGCCGTCAGTAACGAAACCCGGCCATGCCTCGGTACGGGCTCGGTGCGGGCTCGGTGCAGTGTGTCCAGAACTTTTAAGGTTGCTCTAGAGATTTTTTAACTTCATACTAAATTATAATATTTATTAAAATAAAACATTTCACACTTTTAAACTTACTGCTATGTTTCAAATAATTATTTATTAAAAAATTTGTAATAATGATAAAAGCACAAATACAATTTTGTATAATAAATAGCCAACTAAAGACAGAACAGCAAACCTAATGGCATGATCGATGTAGTATAACCTAAAAAAAAATAATTTTTAAAGCATTTATTAATAAAAATATACGAGAAGCTAATTAAAGGCCCATACACTAGCTATCTCTGCTGTTAGGGGCCGATCTAGAAATTTGATTTGGGGGAGGTCCGGTGGCGTATCCAAACCCTGATCTTCGGAGGGGTAATTTAGTCAAACAACACATACTTGCTAAATAGGAGCACATATTATCTGTGTTACTCTACAAATGTAGGCCACTTAGTTAATTTTAAATAAATATCACTGAGGGTGGTCCGCATTCGGAAATAATAAAGAAAGTTTAATGCGCCGCAGGCAAATATTTTAAATTAAAAAAAATCCTTACGTTTTACCAATCTTGGGGGGGTAATTACCCCCAGTACCCCCCCCCCCCTTGTATACGCCGGTGGGGGGGGTCGTATTTTTTGCGTTTTGCATAGTGGCCAGGAATAATGGGAAAATTCGCCGCCGCCTACTTACTTACGATTCGCCGCCGGCCCAACTAGCTGTCGACTCGATTTGCGGCCGCGTTAACTCATCGCCGTAACATCCCGCCGCCGCGCCGGCCGCCGTAGTTTTAGTTTGCAATTTTGACAGGTGTTTAGAATCCCGGTAACAAAGCAATTTACTATTTTGTTTATCACAAAAAAAATCAAAATAACGTATCCAATATGGCTAACTTTCTTATTTTCATTTGAACCAATATACATGTTATTAAATTTGAAATTTTAGGGTGTTGAATGTCGCTGATTTTTAGTGTTTAATAAAACTTGATATTAATTGAAATGGAGAGTTTAAAATGGCGAATTTTTGTATTTATGAACCATGTACGGCCGCTGAATTTTATAATTAGGATAAATTTGATAAATATTAAAATGGCGAAAATTTCCATTTATGAGCCGACATGTATTTATTTTGAAATTGTATAGTAACTATTATGATTTTATGACTTAATACATATCGCTTTATAATTGGTAAAGTCCGCCATTTTGGATCCGCCAATTTGATTTTCCTACGGTTTAATTCAAAAAATTTAATCAGCGACCTTTAACTCTATGAAATTCATAATCAGTAACATTAGACATTCCAAAGTTGCCAATTTAGTACATGATGGTTCACAAACAAAAAGGTCGCCTTTTTGGATTCGCAAATTTGACTTTCTAGGAAATGGTCAAAGAGAAAAAACTTACATACTTGAAATGGCTCAGTACTAAGGAGCAAAAAGACCTAGAAATCTACAGGGAAACCAGAAGACAGGTAAGAAATTTGATACGCACAGAAAAAAATTAAATGTTCGAGCGCAAGTGCCACGACATAAATACACACGTAGGAGGTAGGCAGAGTTCTGAAGTATGGAAATTCATTTCTACAGTAAAAAACCCAACAAAAGGAAAAGTAAACATCCAGATAATCAAACCAGAACAATGGAGAGAACACTACAAGGGACTGCTGCAGGAGACGAGACCCGAATATCTGGCAGCCTCTCCGAGAAGAGACATAGAAGTACATGGAGAGGAAGTAATCATCGAAAACGAAATGATAAAGAATAATATTAAAAAGCTTAAATCCGGAAAAGCTAGCGGACCTGGGGGAATATATGCTGAATTGCTCAAATATGGATCAGAGAAACTAGTCGAAAATCTCACATATATTATTAACCAATGCATAAACGGACATCCAGAACCTAATGATTGGAAACTTGCATTCATATCCTCAATACATAAAAAATGAAACAAGCTGGATTGCAACAATTACAGAGGAATTTCAGTAACCAGTACTCTAAGTAGATTGTATGGTAGGATTCTTAGAGATCTAATAGAGAATGATTTTCATGAACAAGAAGAAGAAGAGCAAAGTGGGTTTCGCGCAGGCAGATCTTGTAGTGATAATGTTTTTTGTCTTAAACAAGTAATTGAGAAAAGAAGCGCCAGAAATATAGAGACTCATTTTACCTTTGTAGACCTACAAAAAGCATATGATACCGTTCCAGTAGAAAAATTATGGACAGTGTTAGAGCAAACTAATATCAATCATACATACATAAAAGCGATAAAAGAACTATACAAAGGGTCAAAATCTAAAATTAAAATTGGAAATCGACTTTCAAAAGAATTCCTGGTAACAAAAGTCTCAAGACAGGGATGTTGTATCTCTCCAACTCTTTTTAAAATATATATCGCAGTAGCTCTAAAAAGCTGGAAACGTAAAGTGCACGGCATGGGAATACACCTTAACGACCGATTTACCATATACACACTACAGTTTGCTGACGACCAAGTAATTGTGGCTAATGATAAAGAAGACATGGAGTATATGATGAGAAAGTTAACAGAAGAATACCAAAAGTGGGGATTAACAGTGAACGTGGACAAGACACATTACTTATGTATTGGAAACGAATCCAGTGAGTTAGTACTAGAAAATGTAAAGAATTGGAAAAAAGAATAGTAAAAGCAAAAAAGTTATTGGATGTCTTAAGAGTATTTTATGGAGCAGAGAGATAAAAAAGAATGTAAAATTTAACATATATGAAACAACGGTCAAAAGCACGCCGTTGTATGGTATAGAGACTTATCGCGTAACAGAAAAGTACAAAACAAAAATGGAAAGTGTCGAAATGGATGCAATAAGAAGATCAATGAGAATATCTAGAATAGATCACATAAGAACTGAGATCATAAAAGAAAGAATGGGAATCGAGGGAAGCATAACGGATGACATCACTAGAAGGCAACTGATATGGTACGGCCATGTACAACGGATGAACGACGAAAGATTACCAAAGCAGGTCCTAGAATGGCAACCAATAGGGCGCTGAAAAAAAAAGCGTCCTAAACTAGAATGGCAACAGTCAATCCAAAGATCAATGAGTCAAAAAAATCTGACTGAGGATGATTGTCAGGATCGAAGGAGGTGGAGAATAGGCGTCGGACAACGTAGAAAAACGTTCTAAACCGACATAGTAGTAAATTTGACTTTCCACCATTTTGGATCCGCCAATTTGATTTTCCTACGGTTTAATTCAAAAAATATAATCAGCGACCTCTATGAAATTCATAATCAGTAACATTAGACATTCCAAAGTTCCCAATTTAGTACATAATGATTTACAAATAAAAAAGTCGGGCTTTTTGGATTCGCAAATTTGACTTTCCCAAAGTCTTAATTAAAAATTATAATCAGCGACACTACAGAGTTCAATTTTGGATCTGCCATTTTGGATCCGCTATTTTGACTTTTATTTTAAGTTTATTTTTAAAATCAGGATAGCGACCTTAAACTGTAATTACATTTTTACATGTTATGTTTATAAATAAATAAATAAATAAACACCCCAATTTCTAAATTTGATATATACCGGTTAATAAATGGAAAGTCCCACCATTTTAAAAGCGTCATTTTAATTTTTTCTTAATAGCAGACGCAAATTTTTGTAAATTTTGTCATGTAGATACACAGCTGCTATGTGAGTGGATGCCATATTTGTTGTTTATTTACATTTTGCGGTGTTTTGCGTTTGTCGTGTAAAATTATGTTTTTTTCTTTGAAAAATGGAAAATAATTTACGTAAAACGTGTGTGGTTTGTGGAAATATGTCCAGGAGAAGTAAGAAAGTGCCATTCCATAGGTAAG
This sequence comes from Aspidapion aeneum, assembly GCA_963576565.1. Classification (NCBI taxonomy): domain Eukaryota; kingdom Metazoa; phylum Arthropoda; class Insecta; order Coleoptera; family Brentidae; genus Aspidapion; species Aspidapion aeneum. The sequence continues at coordinate 44,937,437 of OY755046.1, read as the reverse complement.
TACTTATATTTATTAGTTAGTATTTATCTTTATATTTTGTTAATAAAATTAAGAGTGGGTAATATTTTTGTCAATCATTTAAATTGTTGCAAAAATTGGTAGCTTCGATGTGATAGTACAACTGTCAAAGAGCTCGCCTGCTACAACTGAAATAGAAGCAGCTTGTCGTTTTTTGATGAATTTGCAGGTTAGGGCATTCGAGCCTTCGAAGTCCAATTACCGCGGCGCAATTTTAGACCTTTCCCGCATCCAGCTTATCGCTGAGCTCCACCGAATTCTGTGTGAATCAGCTGATCGTTTTTGACTGTTATTTTTACGGATTTGACCAAAAGTTTTGTTTGTATGTGTATCAAATTATACCAGACTGACGAACGTTCAACAGTTCTCACTCAATCTCAAGTAGTATACGAGTGTGGCAACATTGAAATCAGTCAGAAATAGATCCTCAACGTCAAACGCATGGTTCAGTGATTTGTTATATTAATTCTTAACTAGACATTTTGAGGTTAAGAAATCAATGCATATATCTACTAAACTTACTTTAACGAATGAGCTCTGCCCTCATCTATATTATCCAGGTATTCATGTAAAACAAGTTCCCGATTCGCAACCAGAAACAAAACAAAAAACTTGTGCCAATCTACCGTAGTTATGTCAAAATTGAAGTTTTTCTTATCCACATCATTAAGTGTGTTCCATAAGGCTTTTGTGTTCGTGTTATTGAAGCGCCACTCGTTACAGCAGAAAAATTCCAGTACACTTCCGAATTTGTCAAATTTTTCGTAAATTTTACGTAGCCTAAAAAGTTTAAACATTTAAAATAATTACCATCATAACAAAAACATTTCATGTAAAAAAAGCCATGTACGCGAAAATGGTATTCCGTAAAAAGAATTGAGATTACAGTAAAGCCAAGTTCTCCAAGACAAGTTTTAAAATGAAAGGTTCTTACTAGTTTGGAAATGTGCACAAGGCGCGTAATTTGTTCGCGTCTTGAGCATACGTCTAAAACACCCAACTGCTAAATTTACTTGTAAGTACTAGTCGCAGTTGAGTACAAAATTGATAGGTATACCTATAATGTACAACATGCTTCAACTTTTAGTTTTGATGCCGAAAGCGCACTTACGAAATTATACAGTTTTGTATTTTCATGAATCAGGTTATTGAGTAATTTTGTACCCAACTGCGACTAGTAGGTACAAGTAAATTCAGCAGTTGGCTGTTTTTATTATTATTTTTTTTTATTTCTTACTTTTAGGTTTAATTCTTATTCAGCCTTATAAAAAGCACTACACATTTACAATTAATTTATCTTTACCCAAAAAGTACGTGTAGATTTTCTACGGATGCGACCAGGGTTACATTCCATTGAGTGAAGGTGGGGGGAGGGAAGAAGGAAACTAGTAAAATGTTGTCGAAAACAATCTTAAAGCGTGTGCCGAAAGAATTTTTGAAATCGCTCTAAATTTGTGAAAGGTATAGCTGCAATTATTACTAATAAGGAGGGCGGGGAGAAGAGAGGGAGAGGAAGGGGGAAACTAGTAGAATAATGTTGGAAAAAAGTCTTAAAGCGTGTAAAGAAAGATTTTTTGAAATCGCTCTATATATGTGAAAGGTATAGCTAAAACTATTCCTAATTAGGAGGGAGGGGAGAAGAGAGGGAAGGAGACACGAGTAAAAGGATGTTGGAAATAATCTTCAAGCGTGTGCAGAAAGAACTTTTGAAATCGATTTATATTTGATATAGTTATATCAATAACTATTACTAATAAGGATGGCGGGGAGGATTGAAGGAGTTGGAGAGACTTTGTATAAATTAGTTTTAATTGTTTAACATTTTTAACATTTAAAGCTACTTACATTGGTTTTTTTCCAACACAAACAGCATAAAAATCCACAATGTATGCAGGTAACCAATGTCTGATTAATTTATTAAATCTGATTAAATGATCGTTGGGACTCAGAACTACATTTGCTGAAAAAACTGTTTTTGTAGATCCAATTTTGGTTTCATACTCTTTGTGCCGTTGCATCATTCCCCAGTACACAGGATTATCATTTGAAGATACAAAATTGTAGATTGGAACTTCTTGTAAATTTCTAAAAGGTAATAAAAGTATTAATATTAGCACACTTCAAGTAAATTTCATGATAATATAGCCCTGAAAACAATTTTTTGTAAATATATCAGAAAGTAAAGCTCCTACGAAGTTTTTGGTAATAATACATATGTGGTCTAGTATAATCCGAAAACCTTAAATTAACGCGAGGCTGTCATTTGCATTGATCGATATTTACCAAAATTGAATCAGCTCGTTACAGTGTCAAACCCTATTTTACCTAAAAAAGTCCCCGACTGTACATGGTTCTTATTGTTTTTATTTTATTTAGGTTAGGCCCTCAATTTTCATTTCAGAAAGACGATCGATGGAACAAATGTATTGTAAACTGGAGAATAAAAGAAGTAGGGGAAGATCCCAAATGAGATGAGTGGACGATTTGAAGAAACACGCGAGAACTAGATGGATGAACACGGCGACAGACAGAGAAGAGCGGAAGATATTGGGGGAGGCCTCTGTCCAAAAATGGATTGAAGAAGGCTAAATAGATAGAACAGAATAGAATAGAATAGACCATAAATTTTATCCTCAATTTTATGGATTGGTTTTTTTTGTTAGGTGATCCGTGGTTTTTATTTGTAAAATACAATGCGTTTATGTTCAATGATTCTCCATATAGAAAGGTAGAGACTAATTGGAGTTAGGATGGACTGTGTCATGACTGTGGCTTGTTTAGTTATTACTTACTTGTCTTTAGCTGTTTTATATGAGGCAGCAATGCAATGATTAATACTATAATCGGCAGGAACCAGATCAGCTTTTTTCTGAGGATAGCATTTTTGAGCATGGACGATTCCTAAAGCTATTGACAGGAACATTCCTATTGGTCCAAATAGACCATCGCCCCATCCTCTTATAGGTTCCCTGATTGCATTCATTACTGAAAATAACAAATTTTTCTAGCTTTCTGTTGTTTTTATACTAATACGCAAAAATTGCGAAAAATATATCCTTTCCTCTCTAGTTTTTGGTTTATATATCCCTAATTTGAGGTTTTTGAGGGGTTTCAGGGTAGCTATTCTGGGTCTTGAATGATGACCTTTCACATCACACGCTTTGATCAATAGCAAACTCTGAGCGGTCGCGTGTTGTGCAAAATGAGTTGTCGCCCGCTCTTCAGAGTTAGTGAATTTAACGCGTTGGAAGTGAAATCTGTTCTCCTGCCCCGTACCGACTGAACGTTTCTCGGTCGGATCGTAGGAGAAGCTTGCGCAAAGGAGGTCTTTTCGCAAGCTTGCCATTAGCCAAAGCATGTGATGGTACCTATCGTATCGTTCAAGACCCAGAATAGCTACCCAGGTGTTTCTAGGGAAGATAGAAAAAAAACTGACACATACTTACGAGGCCGGATTTTTAAGATAAGTTTAAACGTAAAAATCACATTTTTATACGAGGGATGTCCTTTATATTTTGCATATAGGAATATAGAAGGCGACACTGAACAAATGTTACTAAAACTTAACCTCAATCTGCACCTAATCTAAGTTCAAAACGTCAGTGCAATACATATTGTATTATAGCTACAGTAAATTTTTTTAATTAAAAAATCAGTCGAAAAATGGAATTAAACCGAGAACATTTTTGGGCTATAAGTTTTTGGTAATGAAGCACCACATCAGTGAACAATTTTTTGGTTGGTATGGAGGATTTAAGCGTGGACGGATTAGCCTTAGCGACGAATAAAGGCCAGGTCACCTAGAAACACATCAATGCTGTACGCATGCTCATCGGAAGAACGACATGTGACATATCGCGAGATTGAGGCTTCACTGGGGATTTTAAAGATCTTAATTCAAAAAATTTTGCATGAAGACTTAAGGTAAGAAAATTAGTTTCCCGCTGGATACCGCATTTGTTAGCCGAACTACAGAAGGAAGCTAGGGTCAATTAATTATTGGTATCAGAAAACTCTATATCGCTTAAGGCACGAAACTCAAAATGCATGTACAGAATTGTCAGTGGTGATGAATCGTGGATTTACTCATATGACCCCAAAAATAAACGTCAGTCGTCTATTTGGATGTTTCAAGATGAAGAAAAGCCAAAAGTCATCGGTTCTCAAGTGTGTCGAAAAAGATGGTCGCGACATTTCTTTCAAAAGCAGGTCATGTAGCAACAATTCCTTTGGAAGGTCAAAAGACTGTTACTGCCGATTGGTACATCACCATTTGTTTGTTGAGCTTCGCAAAACGAACCCGGAATGACGAATCATCCTCCACCAAGACAATGCAAGTTCGCACAAAGCACAAAAAACCATTGAATTTTTAACCCAACAAAACCTCGGTTTGTTGGACCATTTGCCCGGGCCCCCCAAGCCCCCCTCATGAACCATATGTTAGCTAATTTTGCCATGCTTAATGAAAATGCCGTATCTACATACCGATTCCTAAACCAGATAAGGCATTTTTATTAAACCTGGTGGGATTGTAGTTACAAGAAAATAAGATACTATGTACATACCAACGGCTGGTCTACAAATGCAGCAAGGTAACCCTTTAGCTTCCTGTTTGATAAGGTCTTCTGTTGATTGTTTGGTTAAGGAATATGTGTTTGGCATTGGTCCCAGCAACCTAATATAAATGAAATTTTAATAAAAAAAAAATTATCCCCTGTGTATAAAAATTGTCACGTGACTTCTAGCATGGCTTTCAAATATATTTTATCAATTTCTTGTGTGAAATTTTAACTTTTACAACAGAAGTTCATTTTCTTCGTATTTTGGGAGAGCCTCATACCCGGCACTGTATCTCGGAAACCAGACATACGATGGTTTTGGGCTCATGAAAACTTTTGATCAGGAAATCGAGATATACTTTATACTTAAGTTTCATCAAAATCACGGATTTTTGAAAATCCCATTTAAGGTGTGCATGCTCTTTTGTAATACATTGTTTTATCCAATTTTCTTAAAAACTAAGGGGAAAAATGTTTTTGTTCCTTTACTTTATTAAATTAAATTTTCAATCCGAAGGTATATCACAGAATGTGATAAATATCATGCCTAACTAACTCCGGCGGGCGACCGTAAATGGGAGTCGCTTAAAAAAATTTCCAAAAAACTATTTGGTCAAATTTCTTTAAAAACTACGCCAGCTGAATAGGACATGGTAAAAAAGGTTTTTTTTAACAAAATAGGTAATAACTTAATTTAATTGATTTTCTGCGGAGTCTTAGATGCGACATAAACCGATATATTCGGATTCAGCAGCGCCAAAAACGAAGGAAATTACCACTTGGCCAAAAGTATTATTGATGCTGTTAGACTAAAAAAAAAGCCTTTTCAAATTTTTTGCATTGACTTATTAAAATAGGTATCAATTATTTTAAAAGTATAGAGAGTTTAACTATGCTTTAATTTAATTTTACTTATTAATTTAAATTTGTTTATGAAGTATTTGATTTTATTAGCCTTTAATTTTTTGGCATTATCTTTCTTCGGGTACATACCCGGGTGTGATTCTTTTCAAAACATCATCATCAAATATATCCAAAATGAAAGTTAACTGATTAGCTGTCAAATTAGGCTGATAAAACTTCTCGCCAATTTCATCTCTGTCACAGTTCGAATAGGCAGTGCTTACGTATGTCAGTGACTCTAGATTTTGACATTCTTTGGCAAGTTTGATTATTTCTTTGGTTCCCAGTACGTTGGTTTGCACGGCCTTTCGTAAAGTTTCGTCAAATCGAACGGTAGCTGCTGCATGGTAAATTACATTTAGCTAAAAAAAAATATTTTTATTGAAATTAACTTTTTCGCTAAGACTTAAAGCTAGAGAAAAACCAAAAGTTCCGAGTTTGATGCATATCGATTCATAAATGGGAAAATCCGTTATTTTGGATCCGCCATTTTTATGTTTTTAAATTTGAGTCAAAAATTGTATTGAGTTACCTTAAGCGCCGCTATGTTTCAAGTTTGAGGCAAATCGGTTTATAAATAAAGTGCGCCATTTTAGATCCGCCATTTTGTTTTTTATTCTAAGTTAAAAATAATAATCAGCGACCTGAAAGATCTCAAAGTTTCGAGTTTGATGCATTATATCGGTTCATAAAAATTGAAAAATACGCCATTTTGGATCCGCCATTTTCTTGTTTTTAAATTTGAGTCAACAATTGTATTAAGTTACCTTAAGCGCCGCCATATTTCAAGTTTGAGGAAAATCGGTGATCCGCCGTTTTGATATTTTTATGTTTAAGTTAAAAATCATAATCAACGACCTAAAACACCCCAAAGTTCCGAATTTGATTCTTATTGGTTCATAAATGAGGAAGTTCGTCATTTTGGATCAGCCATTTTGGTTTTTTTAGTTAAAATTAATATAAGCGACCTGAAAGATCTCAAAGTTTCGAGTTTGATACATAAATAAAGTCCGCCATATTGGATCCGTTATTTTATTAATTAACCACCAAATACCTAGTTGAAAATGTTTTAAAAAGTTATAATGAAACAAATAAACAAATATATTATATGAAGTGATACCGTTTAAGCAATATCCAATGGTAATATCATAAAACCAAAAATTTCGCGGCGAATTGTCCCCGCGACGAATCGGCCAGCTGCAAATTTTCCTCTCGGCGAAGTTTTCGAGCTATTGGCAGTTTTTCAAAACTTTGTTTTTTTGGACGGGACTTCTACCCATTTTATTTATGAAAATTTAAAAAGAAATATCACACTGATCATTCAAAAAAATTAAAATATTTAATAAAAACAAAAATTAAATACAATAAAGGAATACAATCGTATAAATAAAAAATAGAAAAATAAAAAATTAAATGTAACGTCATTTGAGTCATTTTAAAGAAAAATGTATGCTGATTTGAAAAATAAAAAAAAGTCACTCCATAAGAGATTATAAATTTACCAACTTTAGGTAATATCTCAGAAACCAAAAGTAGCCGACTGACAAAGCCCCATGAAATTTGGCTGCACATAGAAAAGTGCCCAATTTAAAGTATACCCTGTAAAGTTAGGTTAGTTACCTTTTCAATAAGTATTCTTCTGTTTTCTTCGCTTAAACCCAGACCAGACACAGCAACATCGCCATTTATTGCAACAATTCGACTTTTGTAGTTGGGATATATTTTGGCTAGTCTGTCAAAAACCTGAAATCCAATTTTATAGAAGATATATTAGTTTTCTTTAACATTTTCTGGTATACAAAGAACTAAAAGAGACTAATGTAACTCAGTTTGTAATTCCTCATAAAATATTATAAAAAATAATTTATACTAAAATAAACTTTTCATAAACAAAAAGTCCCTAAACGAAGATCGCTCCACCAAACTGCAAATCGCATCAAAATTCAGGACTTGGCATTCTTTTGTGGTAAATTAAATAAGGTGAACTCTTATTACATTTAAAGTACTAGAAACTCGTAATGCATTCTTAGTTTCTATAGAAAGAAACTGCATCGAAAATGGACATGGCTCAGCCCTAATAAAATAACAAAAATCGAAATTGATTACATACTGACTACTGAGAAAAACATTGTTAGAGATGTAACAGTCCTAAATATACAAAGAAAAACATAAGATAAGAAAATGAAAATATAGATGAAAGAAATGATACGCTAACAAGAGGTATGACCAAAGTAAGAAAAGATGTCACACAAAAGATAAAAAGAAGAAAAATTATCAGAAGAAATAAAGAACCTGATGGACAAAAGGCAGAACCTGAAGAAAGGAGGAAAAACACATCGAAAGACAAAAGAAAATAAACGAAAGCGCCAAAAAATAAAAGTTGAGAGGGTTATAGAAAATAACAGAAATATTAAATATCTAAGGCTGACTCTAGGTACATATGAAATAATTAAAATAAAGGATATTAACGGTATAGAAACTAACATTAAAAAGAAACCTGAAATAAGCAAAGCGGAACTACATTGAGCAGCATTAAAGAAAATTAAAAATAACAAATCACCTGAAAAAGACGAAGTAACGGCAAAGATGCTCAAATACGGTGGTACTCAAAGAAAAAATAATCCCAAACAAGAATCCATAACACAAGAAAGGCGATAGAAAAGACCTAAAGGTCTATAACACTGCACTTATTAACCGTAAAAATCCTAATAGAAATAGCCAACCAATACAACATTCCACTATATATTGCGTTTATAGACTTTAAAAACGCTTTCGATATCACTGAGCCCAGGGCAGTAAAAGCATCTTTAATTAATAGTCGAATAGATCACAGATAAACAGACTTAATAGCCAATAGATAGCGAAGCAACTACATCAATCAAAATCCACGAAAGAACCAAGCCAATTCTCATAAGAAGAGATGCAAGGCAGGGTGATACAATATACCTTAAACTATTAAATCAGGTCCTAGAACATGTTCTTTAAAAACTTAGATTAAGAAGAAATAGGCATTAAAGTAAGCGGACAATACTTGAACCACCTACAATATGCTGACGATGTTATTCTTATAACTTTCTTCGCTTCGAAGAAGGAAGGACTAAGAAAAATGATGGAAGAACTGGATACAGCAGCTAAAAGTTGAGTATGAGTTACACTTATACTAAAATCATAACAAATACAGATGAAAATATCACAACCAGAATAAACCAAGAAAAAATACAACAAGTAGAGGAATATCGCATCGCATCTGGGACAAATCATTAAACTAAAAAAAGAAAATCAAACAGCTAAAATCACGAGACGAGTAACGTTAGCCTGAGCAGAATTCGTTAAATTACATATTAAAAAATAAACCATATCCTCAGTACCTCAAAACGAATATGTATAACCTAACCAATGTATCCTTTCTGTACTCACTTATGGATCCCAGATCTTGGCATTTACAAAATTAAATATGGATAAGGTAACACAAGCCCAAAGATCATTGGAAAGACAAATGTTACATGTTAAGCTTACAGATAGAAAAAGGAATGAATGTATAAAAATAAAACAAAAGTAAGGGATTAATAGACAGAAAGACGACCGATGGTACAAATGTATTCTAAACTGGAGACCTTGGGAAAATAAAAGAAGTAGGGGAAAACCCGAAATGAGATGGGGGAACGATTTTAAAAAAACATGTGGAAACTACATAGATGATATTGGGGGAGGCCTAAGTCAAAAGATGGATCGAAGAAGGATGAAATAGAGACTAGAAATTATTATTATTATTATTTTTATTTCTCATACATTCTGTCATCATTGATTATAGTTAAACATGACAAAGTTATTTCTTGCCTTGTTGTTAATTTTAACCATTCCGTTTTGCAAGCAGGATCTTTTTACGTAAGTTAAGATATATATCTAAGTTAAGTATGATTCCACAAAAACGAAAGATTTTGTGCCTTGAAACCATACACATAATATATGCTTAAAATATCGTGGGGTGTGTGCAAAGTTTTAAGCAATCCACAAAAAAAAAAAAAAAACATACTTTTTTCCCGATGGCTACGAAAACTTTGTGTTATCTACAGGTAACTACTCAAATTATATAAATTTTAAAAAATTAGAAAATATAGCAAGTAGCACTATGTGTCTGCTTACATTCATTTTTTGTAATAAGAGTAGCATAGAATGTGCTGAGAACCCTCTCTATATTTACTCATGTAACATCAGCTGTCACCTATCAATAGGGCAAGCTACGGTAATGTCACGATCAGCTGATTTATGAAGGCTGGAGCGCAAGTAAAGCGTCTATTTTATAAGGCGTAATGCTAGTAGGTATAATTTAAATTTTGCCAAAATGTGATAAGGTATAGATTAAATTATCTGGCTTTTATAAGAAGCAATCTTTTCTGAACAGCAGAAAAATAAGCATTTTGGCAAAATGTTAAAACAATGAATCCTAAATTGATAATTTAGTAGACAAATGTCCTGTTCTTTTCTGTCTCCTAAATATTAGGGATTTATTGCAATAATAATAATTCACTATGCACTAAGTATATGCGTTGTCAATCGGTTCAGCCCAAAGATTGACCAATTACAAACACAATGTTATCTGCAGTCAACAAGAAAACTCGCCCATTTTTTAATTTCATTTTATTGTTCTTACATTTGTAAAGTAGAAAATACGGTGCGCTGTTGGGCAACACCGCATGGGTTAAAATTAGTATCATGATTTACCAAACTATTGTCAGTAGCAGTTTTTAAAGCCCGCTGAAATTCTAGACCTTCCAGACTAGTTTGCTCAAATTTAAGATAACATTAAAAATTTGGACGACCGTACCCACCTCTCAGTAACCTGTCATTTGTCAAATGACCGTTAAAAAGTGACATGTAGTTGACAGGTGTACGGTGTCGCGTAACCGAGAAGGGGTAGGGGTTCCCATCGGCACACTCTACACTACTAAATGGGTTAAAACATTTTCGTATTTTTCGTACATATGAACTTAGCGTCTCTTCCAATCTGGCCTCAATAGCTTTTCCTTTCTTCTCTCTTATTAAGACGTAAACAATGGCATCTTCAGAAGATCGTAACAGTTTCTCAACAAAAAGTTTGCCCAGGAACCCTGTAGCTCCTGTTACGAGAATGTGCTTGTTACTCAAAAATTCTACAATTTCACTTCCATCTTTTCTGATTGTAATGTCGTTTTCTTTGAGAAATAAATGTATTGGATAGTCTATATGTGATTTGTCTATAGGATGTCTTTTAATTTTCTCGAATCTCGGGTTAAGGTTTTCCCGAAGTACCATGGGTAGAGTGCCATTAGTTGGCCGTGGAAACATTTTATTGTTCCTCTTATTTAATTCTTCTTCTTCAAATTAATTTAGTACCTAAGTTAACAAGCTATTAAATTTAAAAAAAAAATTTGAGCTTTTTTTTGTACATACTTAAAGGTGCTTTAATTAAAATAGGAAATATTAATATGAGCACCATATTTATAAAGAAAATGTAAATCAAAAAGGCAGATTAATTAATTATAAATAAATGTTTACAAGATTTACCTAAGACGTCATGTTATTATAAATTTCTAATTATATAAAAAAATATGTTTTGTAAATAATTTAAACAACAATAACATTAAAAAATAAGATTTGTTTCTATTCTGTTTTTTCCATAAATATTTTAACAAAATAGCATTTTTATTCAATTTTAAATTTATTATTATTAATCCATACTCAACAAAATTTTGATTTTCTATTTCGATTTTTAAAGAATCGACAGCAAAAATGTCAACTTTGGCCCAAGTATCTTAAAAATAAAGTTATTTGACTTTTTTTTCTTTATTTAACTATTATTTTGCCCATTCCACCACTGGGTGTTACAAAATATAATGTACATACAAAGGGGGCTATGGCTGCCAATAGCTTAATTTATGCCTGAAAGTACATATAAAAATAGGTCGGAAAACACTTTGTCATTTATTTACAAACTAATAAAAAAAGTTCAATATTTGAGCATATATGCTGATAAATTCATGAAGACAAAAAAATACCCTGTTTGGTTAAAAAATTTTGTCCTCCTGTTATGGAGATATTCCTTTTATTAGCTACATTCTTTAATAAGCTAGTTATCTAATAAATAGTTTCAGGAGACTAAACAGTTTTTAAATAACATAAATAGTTAATTTTGTATATTTAAATCTACCATTACTTTTTGATTGGCAACAAAGTGTTTATAAAAACTTTTTATCTCAAAATAACAAAATATAATCCCTCTTTATTTGGCCATAACAATTAGCAACATCCCATATAATACATTATTTCCATAAACTAAAAATTTAACTTTTTTTACTGTTTTAAATAATTAAATGCTTCCGCGTGGATATTTGTTAAAACAAAACATTATTCACTTCCGAAACAATCACAAGATACTCTAAACTCGAAAATGGCAAAACCGAATATTTATTTTTTCAAAAACAATGAAACAACTAAACCCAGCAAAGTAAAAAAATGCACTGTTTTATTATACATGTAAAAATGTACTTTTGTATGCATTTAAGGAAGGTGTCAGCTTTTATTAATTTTTGGGACTCAGTTTTATAAAATTATGCAAATCTTTTCGCCTTTTTAAAAATCACTGACCAAATATTTAAAATACATAAATAACTAATAAGGCCTTTTTTTTAACTTCGGCGAAATTCAGGATCGCGGTTATTAACTGAGTATACAAGACAATAAATACATTATTTATAATATTGCACTTTAAAAAGTGCCTATTTTGTATCGACACACTATCGAATTAAATATTTAATAAAAACATGTGTTTGATAAAAATAAATAGATAAACAAACAGCAAAAAGTAAATAATAATAATTATAAAATATCTATTAATTAAAATCTTTTAAAGCATGCAGTTTTTAAATTTATATTTAAATGATACGAATGATGAAAAATGAAAGTTGGTCGGTAGCTCGTTCAGAAGTTTAACAGATAAATAACTGTATGATCTTTTAAATAAGGCAGTACGATGTTTAGGGATTTTGAATTTTACATTGTTTCAAGTTTAACGCTGGTGTCTATTTTTGAAGTCCATAAATAAATCGTATACATGAATTTTGTATTTTTTGCAAAGATTGTTGCGCGCGCATGTCTAAGCACCATCCGTACAGAAAGTCGCAATAATTACAATGCACAAGCACAATTAATTCAGATAATTGAACCTAAAATTCAGTAGATGTCGACTTTTGTAAAGATTTCTTACAGTAAAATACGCTTTTTGTGAAACTCTAGCTACTTGTGATCTAAATCAAGTTTCAAATCAAACATCACACCCAAATTTTTGTACTCTCGCACTGCTGGAACTGCGACTTGAGCCATACGCAATTTAATATTTTCCTCTGCACATTGACTATGGGGACCAAAAAAACTGCCGATTTTGTTGTTGGATTTACAAATACTCTGATATGCTAAAAGTTGTTAAGCTCTGACTGTCATCACAATATTGTAAAAGAATCAACCCCTCTGCATAGTGATGCATATCCATAGTGTAAATTACAAAAAACAAGAGGCCCAAAATTGACCCCTGGGGAACGCCCCTCCTCACCACCAGCTTTCCTGAGGTCTTGTAATCCCAAATAACAAGTTGGTCTCTATTGTTTAAGTAATCTTCACTGAATTAAGATCAGAAGCATAATAGTTAAGCTTGGCGGCAAGAAGAGCCGGATCCAGAGTGTCAAATGCCTTACTATAATTCAACAAAACCGGAGCTGAGGTTTTCCCTTCATCCGAAGCCCAAATGAGGTCATCCAGAACGTTTGAAAGCGCCGTGGGTGTAGTAAATCCTTCTTCTAAAACCCGATTTTCCTGTGAAAAAGAATTTGTTCTGATTTAAATATTCAATTATTTGTTTATAAAAAATTTTTTCAAAGAGTTTCAAAATCACACTTATAGCCCATCTCACCGACTCTTTTTTTTCGTTACTTAGCCTTAAGTGTTCCTTATTACGCCATATTATGATTATATTAAGAAACGCTTTAAGCTAAGTAACGAATAGAAAGTCGGTGAGATGGACCCTTAATGAACTAATAGTATGCAAATCAGAATATGTTTTTGGGCTAGTGATATTTGGCAGTGGTATTACAAGAGCTGTTTTCCATTTCGAAGGAAATCTATTGAGACTAATCAATTAAAAATATGTACCAAAAATGGTATTATAACAGGACAGCAAAGTCTTATCTTTGCGTGGTAAGTTTGTCAGTGCCTGTCGCATTCGATCTTAAAGTGTGTACAGCCCAAGTAACGTCACTGTCGCCTACCTCTAACAGTTTAAAACATTTGTCAGTGGCCTTATTGCTTAGAGACTGGTTTATTGTATCTGGGTTGACAGGATGACAAATTTAAAAAAGAAATTCAACAAAAAAATCATTAGTTTTGCGTGGGTCGGGGACAGGAATTGATCGGTCATTTTGTCTTGGCATATACATTCATTTCATTAAGAGTTTGCGATACAAGTTTGGAGTCACGTTTCTTATTGCCTGAGTAAGCATGTTCCTTGCATTCTTATATGCTTCGCAGTCCTCAAACTTCCTATGTTTTTTGTATCTAGATAAAAGCTGATTTCGATAGCATTTCATCCTTTTGAGAACATCAGGAAACCACTGCCATTTTGGTTTAGCTCATCCTCGACTAGACCAGATAGACTTATATTATTTTTCAACATGCCTGCTTTTGACTATTCTCTGTCTTTTAAACTTTTGCTTAACAGTTTTGTTTTTTTTGTGAGCTCTTTTACCATGTTTGATAAACTGTTGGTTCTAGTTTTTTTTTCTTCATACTTCTCACTTAGAAAATCAACCATCTCACAAGGATTACTGACCCCGCCTTGTATCTTACCATCATCTCTTGTTGGACTTTGAGCAGAAAAGTTTGATCTGCGATCTGACCTACGATTGTCTACATTCCTCCTTCTTAAACAAATCGTACAAGTCCAATGGTCTTGGACTTGCGTAAGCCTAGCACAAGCTAAATAAACCGATTACATTGCACAATTTTGGTGTTTTATATTCTTGCTTTTTTGTCTTTTTATGTTTGTAGTTGGTTCATTCTTGCGGGGCATTTTCATCTTCTGTATGGCCATTCTTCAAATAAAAAAAACGAGAAATATTAATTATACATTTCTTTCAGATTTGACACAACTAGCATCCTTTTCGATGAAATTTGTTCTACTGGTTCCTATTATAAGAAGTAAACACAAATACTTTTCGTAAAAATGTATGTCTTTAATGTTAAAAGTGACGGAAATTGCAAGCATGCACCAATCAGATACGTTTATTCAAGGTAGATTTCTTGTTTCTTTCTATTTGAAGAATAGCAATACTGGGATCAAATCATGCCATGCTGATGCGGGATACGTTTCCTCAAACTGTAATAGAGCAGGTGGCGGCTGCATAAATTAACAAAAGCATAATAAAGATTTAAATAAATTTGAAATCATTAACTGTAAATTATAATTTTATATCATTGATAAAAAACGAAAAATTGTGATTTTGGGTGTAATTTATTTTTCTTTTAACCTTTTGTGTCCCTATTTGCAAATTTTAATGTAAAATCGGTAGATCTGCACTTAAGTACACTGAATAATTAATAGTAATCAGAGTAGATCAAATATCCAATTAAAACTAAAATTAAATTAAATGGTCTCTATACAGGGTGTTTCAAAATTTAATAACATAGTTTTTAGGTTAAATTCTTTAAGTGATTTCAAGACAAAAAGTTCATATAAAGGTCCGCAGAGGCTTAGTTTTCGAGATACAGGGTGTTAAAATTTTATTTTTGTATAGCTCCTGCAGTTTGTGAGATATTTAGCTCAAATTTGGTATATGTATTTACTTATAGGCACTATAATATTAGACAAGCTAAAAAAAGTTTTAATTAGGTAGTTAGTGTTTATTTTGATATACTCGCCATACGACGCTGGAGCATTTTTTTATTTTATGATATCAGCCTTTGGTAAAACAGCAATTTTCTGTATCACGGTTAAAGCTGCAAAAAAATTGCAAAAACAAAAAAGTTTTTAAATAAAACAAAGATTTTATTTCTCCTTTTAAAATCTACCAGTGGCTTAAAAAAACCCGGGGGAAATGGCAACTTGACCCCTGAAAAGTATCGCCCTGTAGGTTTGTACTACTATTTCGCATGTCTAATCGTGTGGTGCTTATAGCTAAATATACGTGCCAAATTTGTGCCCAATATCTCAAGAACTGCATGCGCTATAAACAAAAAACTAAAAAAGAAATTAAATTTTAACACTCTGTATCTTGGAAACAAGGCCTGGACCTATGTTTAAATGAAAGTTTTATCTTGAAATCACTTAAGGAATTTAATACTAAATGTATGTTATTTAATTTTGAAACACCCATATATAACTGGATAGGCATACATGGGCGCACTGACAGGATGACAGGCCCGGCCCCCCCCCAAGCCTATGATTTTTGTATATATTTTCCACATATTTCATGAATCAACACAAAAAATAGCATGAAATAATGAAATACGACATTATGAGGCCTCGGCCCCCCCCCCCCCAAGACATATTCCTGGGTGCGTTACTGGGCATACATAATATTACATGCAAAGTGAGGCAAAAATGTTAGACATTTTTTGCAGAGAGCATGCTGCGCAGGAGGTGCCATCTTTCCTTTTTTATTTCTACTCTCCGATGATTTTCTGTGGTTTTGAAAGTTCGCGAACGTTTGACTTTTAATCTATAACTGGATTTTTACTGCGATTAGATACTAATAAACATTTTTAAATAATCAGAGCTACCTACTTATTTCAAAAACGAAACCGGCTTTTTTTTACATAAAACGTATCGTGCTCCCATTTTTTATTTTTGTTCAACAAAAATAATTTTAAAAAAATACTGACAAACATTTTAATGACAAGTCACAAATGACAATCTGTTTGAAGTAACAGAATACTACCGGTGGATAGAACTAGAGAAAGAAAGGTTGCAATGGTTAACATTCCTGTATGTTCTCACTCTAAAAAAAATCTTTAAATTTTTGCTTCAGAACCCCATATACCTAATGTATACCCGTGGCCGTTCCAGTTATGTCGTACATAATTCATTGGCCTCAATTTTGATTTTAACTCAACTCAACTCAACAACCACGACTAATAAATACTACCAAATACCAAATCGCAAATAATGCGAGGACCTAAAACCATAAACAACAAGTGAAATTAAAGAAAGAAAAATATGAAAAAACTTTTTTTGTCCTCGACCGGGACTTAAACCCGGAATCTCTTGCTCTGTACGCAAACGCACTTTACATTAAGCCATCGAAGACAATCCATAAATTTTTGGAAAACTTCCATCTATGCATGTGTGTGATGTCTCAATACAAGAACGAAAAACTCTCAGGGTATTAACTCGACCAAGCCATCCAACTGATCTCTATAATTCTTCTTTCCCACTGTAAAAGGTACGAAAACTCAAATTAAACCTAAGTTAGTTAGTTAGTGGTAGTGGTGGGGAGACCATTTTTGGTCTAGCGACTAGGCAATGGCGCGCCCTTTTCGCAAACCCCGATTTGTCCGTACATCATATATCAAACAGATGCACGTGCCCCTTAGGATGCAAGTTTTCTTTCTCTAAGAGGACTTAATTTTGCCTGACACCTCTTTGTCGAGGGCAGGGATCTTTATACTGCATAGCAAGTATACACAGTGGACCCACGCTTTTACACCCCTTCCGAAAGATGGTCCTGCTACATGTTAGACTTGCATCTATCTAACATGGCTATCGTCCCAGCAGAACTTGGTTATAGACGATAGACTTCTTTCCTTTTCAGCGCAAGAGTCGTGGTCGTCGTGAGTTGACTACTGTAGGAGATTTATGCTGGCGTTGTCCTGGTTCCGACTATATAGCACTTATAGCAGGCTCCTGGGTTCCTCGGCTGGCTGCATGTCGGCTGAACCGAACTACACCTGCGTATATTCTCGATGTTCAATGTCGACTTATATTTTTTGCGTGCATCGCATCGCATGCTTATTCGATGACGGCTGTTGAACGCTAAAAAGGAACTCGGCGACAAGGCGACAGATTTTTTTTTTACATCTTTCAAGACGCGAGCCTGGTACTTTCTGTATGTGAAGCCGACCCAATACCACGGCACTACCCTGCCGCTTATTTAGACCTAAAGTATCAACGTCGAGTCGCGGTCGAACACAAAAAACTTTTTCTTATTTTTCTTTCTTTAATTTCACTTGTTGTAGTAAATACCACTTAGGTTATATTTAATTGGCATATGTACCGCCGATGCAGCTACACTTCTTGGATACACAAGATATATAATGATATTTTGCGTCGAATGCTAGAGAGGAAATGTTCTAAAGGCCTTGACACCTGACATCTCTGGGAATCACGTAGCGAAGCCTAACTGATTTTCTATTTTTTGGTTATAATTTTTGACATGTTTTCCTCGGTTTCGCATTGGCGGCTCGTTGTTATTTTAAAAATGTGGTTTTAACACAGTCTAAAGATCTATTTAATAATTATACAGTTTCAAGATAGTTTGCAGCATAACTTTTTAATTCTAATTAAATAAATATATATATATATATATATATATATATATATAGTTTAGGTACCTTCATACTGTGTAAAACAACAAAATAAAACAGAACCGCCAATGCAAAACCGAGGAAAACATGTCAAAAATAATAACCAAAAAGTAGAAAGCCTGACGTTAGCTTCGCTTCCTATAAAGCTTGCCTTTACGATGAGTGTCCTTACGTACGACCCGTGCTGACACCAGACGCAGTATTGGCTCTTTTTGCAGAGCGGACCCTTTTTACACCGCCTTGTTGATTTGAAGGCCCAGCACAAATCCATGTTTTCCCTTTGCAGCAACCTTCTACTACATAATCAATAACAACCCACTATTAAACTCATCCGTAAACCAGCGCCCAAAGTGTGTCATATCCAGCAACCAAAAACTCTTCCGATAGCTAGCGACAAATTTATAACAGCGGAGGGTAGGTCAAAAAGAATATTGAAGAATAAAATTGGCCCTCTATTGAGATGGTGGTTGACTAAAACTAAGGGTTGGTTATTGATTTATAAAAAGAAACTCTATCTTTATATTTTTGGGATTATATAATCACTGTGTTGAAATAATGCACGATTTTACAGAAAACTCCAATTAAGGTAACTTATACCGATTGCTGCTCTCCTTATAGGTAACGAAACATGACATAAGTGAAGTAACCACAGAAATTCCTTATCTGTGAAATTATCGTCTCGTCACATTTTTTTCCAATGAAACACGGACAAACCAGAAGAAATCCAATTTAAACGATACACCAAACTTTAAGGGATAGTGGGAAAGGTCAACAGTAGACAAAAAGTTGTTTTTAAGTTATTAGCCTTAGATTTTTTTACATATTTTCTACATATTTCATGATAAAACACAAAAAATAGGTTAAAATTTGACATGAGGCTTCGCCCCCCCCCCCCCAAGAGGCCTCGGGGCCCCTCCCAAGACACATTCCTGGGTGCGCCACTGACGGCATTGTTAAAACCATTGCTACCTACGGATACCGTCTCTTATAGTATTAGCATGGATTATTATTTTTTAGGTGATCCGTGGTATTAGTGTTCTGTGCATGCCATCCCTTAAAGACAAAGAAATACAGCCCCAAATAGTAGAATCCAAGAAAGTATTGGCCTTAAACACAATATGAAAAAACAAATTCAACCAAATTAACCAACTTAAATGGTACAAAAAATAGATAAAATTAGATAGGGAGAGTTCTTAATTTCATCGACGAGCTAATCGATGCAATCAAATGGGTTCACATGCCATCAAACAAGTTCTTCTACATTTCCGATGTAATCGATTGTTGGCAACAATAGCCATCGGCCCGTGGGGTCGATGCCTGTTAAAGGATGGATTTATATCTTAACCTCAAATTTCAAGTTTTTAATATTTCATAAATCTTTTTGAGAAATGTTGCCTATAAACAGCAGAAAAACTGGCAATAAATTTATTGAATGATGATTATAATGATTCATCCAGTTTATCAGATTCGGACGAGAATGATATAATATAATGAATCAAGCTGCAACAGCTAAAGGGAAGCTAGATTTCCTGACTCATCCGGAGCTTAACAATTAAGGAATTCCATTTGCATCACAGAAGAAATACCTAGGGGTCACCCTAGATAAAACTCTTACCCAAAATGCCCATTTGGAAAAGGTAACCCGCAAAGCCACACTGCCCTTATGAACGTACAAAAGTATTTGCGGAGAAACCTCAAGCACTAGCTCCAATCAAATCTATTGGCTGTATATAACACTTTTTAGATTAATAATTGCGTATGGCGCAATAGTCTGGTTCAAGAAGGGAGATCAAAGAAACTCACTCACACTAACCAGCTTACAACGATAGGCTAGCCTTGCCATATGTGGCAATGATCAAAATCGACTGCCCTTGAATGCTTAATAAACTCACCTCTACTTCACATTTTCATAGAGGCGGAGGCATGAATAGCATACAGAATAAGGACCAACCACCAGGATGGCAGGGAAAACAAAGTAATATCAACAGCCCTAATTAGAGAGCGAGAGTTGGACGCGACTTTAGGAATGATATCCGAGGTCATGCCAACACGGTGTACAGCAGACAGCTGTACAACATTATCCTCCCGGAGAGGCAGAACTGGTAAAATAACGGGAACAATTTTTCAAATAACGATAGCTTCTGGTATAACGACGGATCCAAAATGCCAGGCGTTAGATCTGGAGTTCTTAATACCTAAGGAAAAGTCGACATTAAACACAGTCTCGGCCAATTGACTACTATATTTCATGCCGAACTCGTGTGAATTGAACTGTGCGCCCGGTGGATTACTGACTAGGGATGGGCTCTCGGAGCAGGACCTGTTCATTTCGGAACAGGTTTTTACTCGGTACAGGTCGGAACAGCTTTTTTAAGTATTTCCATTTCGTCGGAGCAGCTTCTGTTTAAATGTCAACGATCCTCGGATAACAGAAAAAATAATCAAAGTTGGGGACCGGCAAAGGCAAATCGGGTGGAAACAAACAAAGAGAGCAAAGTAAAAACGGGATGTCCTTTTTTTTTGGTTGCAAATTTTTATATGGGCGCCCTTTTCAGAATTCGACCCCCGGTCCCGTGAGGCACGCTACGCTATTTTCACCAGCCTATTTCGGAACAGGAGCAGAATTTTCGGAACATGTTTTTTCTGGAACCGGAACAGTTTGTACCTGTTCCTAAAAAAACGCTGTTGCGCCCATCCCTATTACTGACTACGAATGGACCAGCAGGACAATAAAAATCATCTTCGACAAACAAGCAACCTTGAGAGAGAGAGTTTCGGTGCGTGTTCAGCGAAGGAAGCGGCATCTGCCGAAATTTTCGGCCCAGAACGAGCCCTGGAGATATCATACAATACTGCTAAATCAAACATATTAAAATAGATGGAGAATTGCTTCCAGTAATACTGGATAAATAGATTAGAACTAGCTCACTCAAGAGTTCATTAAAGGACCTTGTAGAAAGAGAACCAGGAACATCATTGAACTTACCAGACAGAAGATACGTATAGTGAATGATCTTTTTACGGGTCACTGTCGACTAAGAGGACCCATGCACAGAATGGGACTAAAAAAATGACTGAATGTTGACTTTGTATGGAGGATGACGAAACACTCAGACATTTACTGTGCAAATGCCTGGCTATTGCACGTTTACGTCAGAACAATTTGGGTATACCTCAGATTGATTCAGAAGATCTGGACAGTATCTCACCCAAACTGATAGCCAGATTTTTTTGAGGATTAGGCATACAGTAGTGAGAAACCACTCAAAAGTGACCCACAATTTTAGTTTGTGTCCGGATACCAGAAAGGCGCAAAATTACTGGAGTGTCTGATTTGGCGCGTGTCCGAACTATAGAAGTTCTACTGTAATTATATATGAGAAGAGACATTAAATATATTACTAAATCGATGTAAACTTTATTCGTCCCTCGCGTCATAGAGCTAACGTATAGAGGCTAAAAAGTGTTACGAATTCTGACCGCACACCTTTTTAACGGCTTTAATTCAAAAAATTTACGAATTCAACCCTTATAGACTCTAACGTTAAGATCCGTACCAGAAATTTTCCCACACTGGTCAAACCAGTATGCAAATTAAGGGTCACTAAAATTTAAAAAATCTAATCTACCCCTTTTCTTGTCAAAGATTTGGTCAACCGGTTTTTCGGTATTTTTATTTTTAGGGGTCATCTTTATGGTCTTTGTACATTGTCGTAGTAAGAAAAGGGTTGAAACCTATTGTCTAGGAGGGATGGTACAGGGCTGTTAAGGGATGCTGAGATATAGCAACCCTTCATACTCATACTATAAATGCACCGAAACCTATGCAACTTCTACAAAGTTTGGTGTAAAACTGGGAGGGACCCGGCAATGCACTTGGTGAATGTTTTACTGAGTTTTCTACAGTAAGACATGCAAAAATTGCTAAAAATGTATCGATTATCTTTGTATTTTTACGCATGGTTTATGTTCAGTGTATTTAATATTCAATGATATGTATTTACATTTGTAGTACAGTAAATTGCTTGTATGTTTTTGTCATCGTTTACAGTTTACAGAAAACTAAACTTTTCCCCACAGCGAGCTCCCTCTACGAAAAATCTTTAATATTATTGCCTCATTATGCATGTCCAAACCTGGACACTTACAAAATCAAAAATGGATAAGGTAACAAAAGCCCAAAGAATAATGGAAAGACAAATGTTAGATACATGTTAAGCTAACAGATAGAAAAGGAATGAATGGATAAGAAATAAAACAGAAGTAAGGGATGTTAGAGGAGAGGTAGCAAAATTAAAATGGAAATTTGCTGGTCGACCGATGGAACAAATGTATTATAAACTGGAGACCTTGGGAAATACAAAAAGTATGGGAAGACCCCGAATGAGATGCGCAGAAGATTTGAAGAAACATGCGAGGACTAGAGGAATGAACACGGCGACAGAAAGAGAAGAGTGGAAGATATTGGGGGAGGCCTATGTCCAAACATGGATCGAAGAAGGCTATATAGATATATAGAGAGATAAATAGATAGATGCATGTGTGTCAGAGGCTACCTAGTTTTATGAAAAGATCACTGCTTATATCCAACACAACACCATTTTAAGTACAGAATTTGAATTGAAATAAACATCAGTTTTTTTGGGGAATAATTGTTACATGTATGTAGGGCATACGTTAATTTTCTAACGATCAAAATGTGCAGGTAGGTGACCTATGTTTGCGTTGGACCACGCTGGGTTATTGTCCAGAGGTATGAATGAAAATTTTATCTCCTTTATATTGAAGATTTCATTGTAAGCCACTTTCGACTACATTTATTTGCATAAGAGAAATTTGATGAGAAAAGTTTTTCTATAAATGATCTGGTGTTTGTGGCACAAAGTTACAGCGGCAGCGTGTTGTCGTCATGTTGATTCAATAGAATACTTTGAGTGGCTACTTATTCGATATTTAACCAGTTTAAGATATATTTACATATTTACATTCATTTTTATATAGGGTAGGATTCTTAGAGATCTAATAGAGAATGATTTTCATAAACAAGAAGAACAAGAGCAAAGTGGATTTCGTGCAGGCAGATCTTATAGTAATATTTTTTTTCTTAAACAAGTCACTTAGAAAAGGAGTGCCAGAAATATAGAGACACAAGTTACCTTTGTGGACCTACAAAAAGCATATGATACTGTTCTAGTAGAAAAATTATGGACAGTTTTGAAGCAAACTAGTATCAATCATACATAAATAAAAGCAATGAAAGAACTATACAAAGGGTCAAAATCTAAAATTAAAATTGGAAATCGACTTTCAAAAAAATTCCGAATAACGAAAGGCTTAAGACAGGGATGTTGTATCTCTCCAACCCTTTTTAAAATATATATCGCAGTAGCTCTAAAAAACTGAAAACGTAAAGTTCACAGCATGGGAATACAACTTAACGACCGATTTACCATATACACACTACAGTTTGCTTATGACCAAGTAGTTGTAGCTAATGATAAAGAAGACATGGAGTATATGATGAAAAAGTTAACGGAAGAATACCAAAAGCAGCGGCGTAGCGTGGGGGGGCGCCCTTTTGACCTTTTTGTTTTTTTTTTTGTCACAAGATTTTTCATCAGTTTTCAGCGGCGCCCTTTTTAGCTGTCGCCCCCCCCGCCCTTTCGGGCACGCTACGCCGCTGACCAAAAGTGGGGATTATCAGTGAACGTGGACAAGACACAGTACTTATGTATTGAAAACGAATGAACTGGGTTAGAACTAGACAATGGAAAAAGAATATCTCCATGCAATGAATATGTATACTTGGGTGTCACATTTGATAAGACAGGAATAGACTGTAAAGTACTGAAAAAATTAATAGTAAAAGCAAGAAAGGTTATTGGATGTCTTAACAGTATTTTATGGGGCAGAAAGATAAAAAACCACGCTGTAGTATGAAATAGAGACTTGTCGCGTATTGAAGAAATACAAAACAAAAATGAAAAGTGTCGAAATTGATGCAATAAGAAGATCAATGAGAATATCTAGATCACATAAGAAATGATATCATAAAACAAAGAATGGGAATCGGGGGAAGCATAACAAACGACATCATTAAAAGACAACTGATATGGTACGGCCATGTACAACGGATGAACGAGGAAAGATTACCAAAGCAGGCAACCAATAGTGCGTAGAAAAAAAAGGGCGTCCTAAACTACAATGGCAACAGTCAATCCAAAGATTAATGAGTCAAAAAAACCTGAGAGAAGATTATTGTCAGGATCGAAGAAGGTGGAGAATAGGCGTCGCACAACGTAGAAAACCGTTCTAAACCGACATAGTAGTAGTAAGATATATTTTCCGTTCTAATTCTTAAGTCTTTCAAAGTTAGTTCAAATGGTCAAGGAAAAGTGTGAGAGACTTCATTCAAAAGATGATGGTCCAAAAGTTGGTAGCTCATTTTTATTTGATGACTTATTGATTGAAGATGCGGTGAGCATTGTTCGCAGACTACATTTATAAAGGATGCTTGGTCATCACCAAAGCATTTTTCTGAAGGATGGTGATTCAGGTGTAAGTGCTACTTACCAACACCAATATTTCCACCAAATATTCAGTTCTTTAGGCAGGCTGGGTGAGATAGATAGAGATAGAGATAGAGAGTTTAGATCTTCTATCCTTTCATACAGTGGTACGAGACAACGGGAAGGCGGATGATATCGTGCAAAAAGGAGCCGAATATGTAGGCCTGGACCCACTTCTGGGCGTGACTTAAACTCAAGTGCAGAGCGGACATACACCGAGGAAATAGCAACAGGTTGAAGACAGACCAGAGCATATGTAGACTAATCAAATCAGACTTAGATGGTTCCTGTCACAGACACAAAAAGACGTTGCATTGCTAACAGGTCTTCTAACCGGACATGACAGGTTGAAGAAAGGTATGACATGAATAGTAGTCAAGAACCATCCTACCTGCCAAGCCTTTGGAAAGGCAGAAGAGAAATCAAGTCACCTAGTGGCAGAATATGATGCAGAATATGGTGCAAGGAATAGACAACAGGAGGTGCTCCAGCCCTAAGCAGAGCAGAGCTGCACTTGCTCAAATTGCAGACTGTGAATTAACCTGGGGCATGGTACCTATCTAGACTATTGCCGGATCTACAGGTCACCTCTCACTAATCCTACTACTTCTTGATGCTAAACTAGGTCCCCCTCTATTAGAACCGTTCTATGACATTGAAATCTTTAACTCTTATTCGGCAGTGACTTCTATTAAGGTCCATCAGTTATGCAGACTAGTGGATCATCAGTTTTCGAGACCTTTTTTGCAAATTCCTTTTTTAAACTACTTAGAATTAGCTAGTACTCGTTAACTCCAACTTCAATCGTATACGATAACGATACGTAAGCAATTAAAATGATATTATTATTATTGTTATTAAAGTGTTAAACAATTTATATATTCGTTTTATTTATTTAGCATTTTTGATGAGATGGAACAAAATCCTCCCAAAGCACTTTTGGAATGCAACGAATTACACCCTTTAATGGCGAAATCTGCGGTAACACCCTGTGTTTAATAAGATTCAGAAATATAGAGTACATAGTTCGAAAACATTATGTTTTATCCAGGTGCAGGCTGCCTAATTGTTCCCTTCAAAAATGCCCACAGTCCTTTTTGGATGACCCTTTCCACACTAATAAAGAAATATATTAACATACCGGTCTGACCAGTTCTTAGAGTACACGTCACCGAACTTTGCTTGCAGCTGACCTCTTTTGAAGGGTTGAAATTATTATTTAGCTAGCCCTTTTTTAGCCAGGGGGTAGCTGTGTGATAGTTGACCGTTTTTCGGGAAGAGAGATATGGCTTTAAAATTTATTTTTAGTTTTAGTTTGAAACTGCCAACTAGGCCGAATTGTAAAGAATTTGGTTCAATTATTTTTGGGTGCTAAAGGGAAATATTTCTTATCATGTGTGTTTCATTTATAAAAAAAAATATTTTTTTTTTCTTAAACATCAAAAAATAGTGTTTGGTGCCTTGATATTATTTTATAATAACTTAGTAGTGTTAGTGAATTATTTTGTTTGTTCGTTTGTGGTTGAAGGGTTGCAATTATTGTTTCTCTCGCTGTTTTTTTAGTTTGATAGGTAACCATTTTCGGAAAGAGAGATCAGACATGGATTTGAGATTTATTTGTAGCTTTAGTTTGAAACTGCCAACTTGGCACAGTGGTAAATAGTTTTGTTTCAAAATTTTTTGAAAGCTTTTCATTAATGAAGTATCTTTCAGCGTTTTGATCAATTTATAAACTATTAATATTAATTTTTTTAACATCATAAAATAGTGTTTGGTGTCATTTTATTTTTTTAAACTGACTTGGTAGTTTTAGTGAATTATTTCATTTGTGCAACTGTGGCCGAAAGATGGAAGTAAATATTATTTTCGCCCTTTTTTAGCTGGGGATAGCTGTTTGATAATTGACAGTTTTTCGGGATGAGAGGCCAAATTAATGAATTTGAGATTTATTTGTAGTTTAAGTTTGAAAATATCAACTTGGCACAATTGTGGAGAGTTTGGTATAAGAATTTTAGAAAGCTATGTTCATTTCCTTTTGATGTGTGTCTCCGCATTTTGATCGATTTCTAAGCTTTTCGTATTCATTTTTTTTACATTTTACATTTTGGGACTTGGCTGTGGCTGAAAGATGGTAGTAAATATTTCTCTCGCCCTTAATTAGCTGAGGGTAGCTCATTCGTCTATGGTAGCTGAGGGTAGCTCATTCGTCTATGGTAGCTGTTTAATAGTTGATCGTTTTTTGGGAAGAGAGGCCAGAGATATGGATTTGAGATTTTATTATAGTTTTAGTTTGAAACTGCCTACTTGGCACAATGGTGGAATAATAATTTTTAAAGCTGTATCCATTTACTAGTGAAGTACTTCTTATATTTGATTTTTTTGCTTAAGCTAATAAACTAGTGTTTGCTACCGTTATATTGTTTTAAACTGGCTTGGTAGTATTCGTTACTTCATTTGTACGTCTGTGGTTAAAAGGTAGAGGTAAATAATTCGTCTTTTTAACTGCTGTTTGGTAGTTGACCGTTTTTGAACCAGTGATGTCAGAGATATGGATTTGAGATTTATTTTTAGTTTTAGTTTTAAATTTCCTACTTTGCACAATAGTTTGGTTCATTCATTCAAATTTTGAAATTTTTATCTAGTTCCTAGTGACGGGTATTTGTATACTTGTTTTGAAACTGCCAACTTGCTACAATGGTGAAGGTGGTTGAAGAATTTTTGAAAGCTATATCCATTGTATCTCTAACCTTCTTTCCTGAACATCATAAAGTAGTGGTCGGTGCATTTACATTATTTTAAACTGACTTGGTAGTACTAGTGAATTATTTTATTTTTGCCTATTTTATTATTATTTTTTGGTGTTAGTAAATATTTATCTCGCCCTTTTATTTATTTAAAGGGAAGCTGTTTGAAGGTCAGAGATATGGCTTTGATATTTATTTCTAGTTTTAGTTTGCAACTGACTTTTTGGCACAATGGTGGAGAGTTTAGATTATAATTTTTTTTGAACATCATAAAATTGGTTTGATTGCATTTATATTTCTTTGAACTTGGTAGTGTTAGTGGATTCTTTCATGTGGGCATCTGTGTTTAAAAGGTGGAAGTAAAGATTTTTCTTACCCTTTTTTAGTCAGAGGATAGCTGTTTGATGGTTGACCGGTTTTCGGAAAGAAAGGTCATCAGAGATATGAATTTGAGAGTCATTTGTAGTTTTAGTTTGAAACTGCCAACTTGGCCCAATTGTGGAGGGTTTAATTTAATAATGTTTTAAAGCTGTTTCTGTTCCCTAGTGAAGTGTTTATTAAAATAGTGTTTGATGCGTTTATATTATTATAAACTGACTTGGTAATGTTGGTAAATTATTTTGTTTTTGCGTCTGTGTTTTTAGATTTATTTGTATTTTAAGTTTGAAACTGTCGACTTGGCAAGCTTATAAAAGGATTGGTTTAATATTTTTCAAAGCCATATAGATAGTAGTTACTTTTAACCAAACTGACTTTTTTAGATAGATATTTTTCTCCAAATTTACTATATTGCCATAAAAAAAAATTCGTACATTGCTAAAAAAGAATTAAATCTCAAAACACGTCGATTTATTTTCTATCGAAAGGACATTTTTTAGTGACCCTTTTTCTTATTTTATTGTTTTTAATATTTTATAAATATGAAATAAATTTTCAATATTTTTTGCGTGTTTTGACTCTAAATAAAACAAACAATTTTTGCTCTTTCAGTTACTTTGTATAATAATTCGATAATGAATCAATTTTGTTTAGGATTCTTTAGAAGTAAAAATTTCTGAGTTCATTTAAAATTCCTTTTAACATTCTAACTGTAGAGCATTCGAAAACATTTTTCTCTTCGTCTTCTCCAAACCAGTTTCTATCATTCCGTCCTTGTCGGGAAACCGGCACCCTTTTGAAATCTTTAAAAGTAGGGTGAAAAAAGAATGAATAAAAGGCGCAAAGGATATTAAAGAAAGGGGGTGTTGGGTAGGTGGGTGGATGGGTGGGTGGTTAGCGGGGGGCGCCGCCTCGAAAAAAGAGGGTTGAAAAATGGGGGCGAATTTACATTGGAAAAGTGAGTTGATTGCTTCGCTTGACTGGGGCGGCCATCTTAGAAATTATCGGAGTTTTATTGTGTTTGGCCGTCGTCGCGGAAGACCTTTTGGCAATTTTAATTTAAAGATTTGAAAGAATTTACCCAAGAATAAAATCAGGGGACTTTTGGTTCATGGGCAATCCTCCAAAGATAAAGGTAACGAACCTAATCGAACCAAACCGGACAAAACCAAACCGAACCGAACCGAACCGAACCGAAGCGAACCGAACCGAACCGAACCGAACCAAACCAGGCAGCTATTCTGCCGAATTAGGCAACTTTTAAGCAGAGCATAGCAGTTTTAAAAAACTTAGATTGGGAAGAAATAGACATCAAAGTAAGCTAACAGTACTTAAACCACATAAGGAATGCTGACGGTATCGCTTTAATAACAGATAGGAAATTAAGAAAGAAGAACTAATAAAAATGCTGGAAGAACTGGATACAGCAGATAAAAATATAGGCTTGAGTATGAACTACACTAAAACTATAATCATAACAAACACTGATAAAGGTAACAATCCTTTCATTATGGTTTTACTTCACCCTGGATAAATCTACGATTCTACTGATGAAGATAAAACGATCAGGATAAACCAAGAAAAAATAGAACAAATAGAGGAATATATGTACTTTAGACAAATTATTTAACTGAAAAAAGAAAATCAAGCAGCTAGATAGAACGAAGGGACGAGTAAGATAGACCTGGGCAGCTTTCGGAAAATTAAGCTACATATTAAAAAATACAAAATTTCCTTAAATAAGTATTTCAAAGCGTCAGACGACTATGTGTATCTTTCCTGTAGTCACCCACGGAACCCAGACTTGGACACTTACTAAATCAAACATGAATAAGGTAACAAAACCACAAAGATCAATTGAAAGACAAATTTTACATGTAAAGCTAACAGAAAAAGGAATTAATGGATAAGAGATAAACAAAAGTAAGCGATTGATCGAACAAATGCATTGTAATTCGTAGACCTTGGGAAAATAAAAGAAGTTGCAAAAGACCAAGTGAGATAGGCAGACGATATGAAGAAACATGCGTTTCTAAATGAATAATCACGACGACAGAAAGAAAAGGGTGGGATTTTAAGAAAGGACTATGTCCAAAGATGGATTGAAGAATGCCAAATAAGTATGAATAGATCGATAGCAGAAAACATAAAGTTTCATATTTCTTTCCTAAATACATTACCATCAGTATTTTCATTTTGCGTAAACTAGAGCTGAAAGAAGTATCCTTGAAGTGTTATCTACTAGCACTGTTTGGAAACATTAATCTATATACTTAGCCTTCTTGTATTCATCTTGGGACATAGGTCATCAATCTAGCTCCCTTTTTTTTTTTTTTTAAATCGTCCGCGCATCTCATTTGGGGTCTTCCTCTACTTCTCTTATTTTCCCTAGGTTTTCAGTTTATAGTACATTTATTCCATCGATCGTCTTTTTGTCTGATATTATAAAAATGTTCATATTAATTTTGCTAGTTATTCTCTAACATCCCTTACTTTTGTTTTATGTCTTATCCATTCATTCCTTTTTCTATCTGTTAGCTTAACATGTAACATTGACCTTTCCATTCATATTTGCGCTTTTGTTACCTTATCCATGTTTGAGTGTCCAGGTCTGCGATCCAGGTATGTACAAGGAGGATATATTGGTTAGGATATTTTTTAATATGTAGCTTAATTTACCGAATGCTGCACAGGTCGAAAATTCATAGCAATTCGAAACTTGTTTGCTGCTGCTTTAATTCTTCAGAGAGTATGTTCTTTCTAATCCTTGACTTCTCTTATTATGTTAATTATGTTTTCGTTTTTAGAGTCAAAATAATGTTTTATTTTATTTAAATTATCTTTCGTACTGGATTCCAGACTCTACTAGTCCGTGAAATTCTTAGCGTTCGGCTATAGAGCCAGATTTACCAAATGCAGCAAATGCTAGTGTTGTTTTCGACGATTTTTTTATGAGATAAAGTCAAAATTCTGCTATTTGGGTGAATTTGGACCTATTTTAGCAATATCAGCGTGGCGGCTGTCCGTGTGTGTATGTCTGTCTCTAACACGATAGCCCCTAAAGCCGCTAAACCGATTTTCATGAAATTTTTAAGTTAAATAGTGTTTGTTCGACACTGTAATGAGCTGATTAGATTTAGTTCAAAATCCATTAATGCTAATGATTAATTAAAATTAAACTGACGTTTTGCGGAGCAGCAACTCGGCGCCGGACTAAATTTTTTTTTTTTGATAAAATGTGTAGATGGAAAATAAAATATATTATTTATATAAAAACATCTTTAAAAAATCCTTTACGCAATTTTTTTTACAAGCTTTTATTTAGCTTCAGATGTTCTGTCTAACTAACTATCTATCAAATCTTGTGAAGCGTTTTTGACACACGTAGTGGTCCCATGACAATACAACATTAAGAAAAAAATATCCTCCCACCCTACCCCCACCCCTTCTATAGAAAAATGTGTTTTTGACACACTTCCCGTTATCCGATTTGGATAAAATTTGGTATACACATAGTGGTCCGATGATAATACAACAATAAAAAAAAATATCCTCCCACCCCTACCCCCACCCCCTTCTATAGAAAAATTTGTTTTTGACACACATCCCGTAATCCGATTTGGATGAAATTTGGTATACATATAGTGATCCGATGACAATACAATATTAAGAAAAAAATATCTTCCCTCCTCTACCCCCACCCCCTTTCATAGAAAAATGAGTTTTTGACACACTTCCCATTATCCGGTTTGGATGAAATTTGGTATTCACATAGTGGTCCGATGACAATACAACATTTAAAAAAAATATCCTCCCACCCTACCCCCACCCCTTCCATAGAAAATGCGTTTTTGACACCCTTCCCATTATCCGATTTGGATGAAATTTGGTATACATATAGTGGTCCGATGACAATACAACATTGAAAAAAAAATCCTGCCACTCCTACCCCCACCCTCATCTATTGAAAAATGCGTTTTTGACACCCTTCCCATTATCCGATTTGGATGAAATTTGGTATACATATAGTGATCCGATGACAATACAATAATAAGAAAAAATATCCTCCCACCTCTACCCCCACCCCCTTTCATAGAAAAATGAGTTTTTGACACACTTCCCATTATCCGGTTTGGATGAAATTTGGTTTTCACATAGTGGTCCGATGACAATACAACATTAAAAAAAATATCCTCCCACCCTACCCCCACCCCTTCCATAGAAAATGCGTTTTTGACACCCTTCCCATTATCCGATTTGGATGAAATTTGGTATACATATAGTGATCCGATGACAATACAATATTAAGAAAAAAATATCCTCCCGCCTCTACCCCCACCCCCTTTCATAGAAAAATGAGTTTTTGACACAATTCCCATTATCCGGTTTGGATGAAATTTGGTATTCACATAGTGGTCCGATGACAATACAACATTTAAAAAAAATATCCTCCCACCCTACCCCCACCCCTTCCATAGAAAATGCGTTTTTGACACCCTTCCCATTATCCGATTTAAATGAAATTTGGTATACATATAGTGGTTCGATCACAATACAACATTGAAAAAAAAAATCCTACCACTCCTACTCCCACCCTCATCTATTGAAAAATGCGTTTTTGACACCCTTTCCATTATCCGATTTGGATGAAATTTGGTATACATATAGTGATCCGATGACAATACAATAATAAGAAAAAATATCCTCCCACCTCTACCCCCACCCCCTTTCATAGAAAAATGAGTTTTTGACACACTTCCCATTATCCGGTTTGGATGAAATTTGGTTTTCACATAGTGGTCCGATGACAATACAACATTTAAAAAAAATATCCTCCCACCCTACCCCCACCCCTTCCATAGAAAATGCGTTTTTGACACCCTTCCCATTATCCGATTTGGATGAAATTTGGTATACATATAGTGGTTCGATCACAATACAACATTGAAAAAAAAATCCTACCACTCCTACCCCCACCCTCATTTATTGAAAAATGCGTTTTTGACACCCTTTCCATTATCCGATTTGGATGAAATTTGGTATACATATAGTGATCCGATGACAATACAATAATAGGAAAAAATATCCTCCCACCTCTACCCCCACCCCCTTTCATGGAAAAATGAGTTTTTGGCACACTTCCCATTATCCGATTTGGATGAAATTTGGTATTCACATAGTGGTCCGATGACAATACAACATTTTAAAAAAATATCCTCCCACCCCCTATCCACACCCCCTTCCATAGAAAATGCGTTTTTGACACCCTTCCCATTATCCGATTTGGATGAAATTTGGTATACATATAGTGGTCCGATGACAATACAACATTGAAAAAAAAATCCTACCACTCCTACCCCCACCCTCATCTATGGAAAAATGCGTTTTTGACACACTTCCCATTATCCGATTTGGATGAAATTTGATATACATATAGTGGTCCGATAACAATACAACAATAATGAAAAAATGTCCTCCCACCCCTACCCCCCACCCCCTTTCCATTAAAAATGCGTTTTTGACACACTTTACTTCAAATGACTTTTATAAAATTTGGTATATGCATAAAGGCCCGATGGCAATACAGCCCAAACAAAAAATATATTTCTAACTCTACCCCCACCCTCTCCTTCCCCCAATAGAAAAATGAGTTGGGTAGGGGTAGAGGTGGGAGGATATTTTTTTATTAATATTGTATTGTCATCGGATCACTATATGTATACCAAATTTCATCCAAATCGGATTATGGGAAGTGTGTCAAAAACACATTTTTCTATAGATGAGGGTGGGGGTAGGAGTGGTAGGATTTTTTTTTATTCTGTATTGTCATCGAACCACTATGTGAATACCAAATTTCATCCAAATCGGATAATGGGAAGGGTGTCAAAAACGCATTTTCTATGGAAGGGGTGGTGGTAGAGGTGGGAGGATATTTCTTTTTAATGTTGTATTGTCATCTGACCACTATGTGAATACCAAATTTCATCCAAATCGGATAATGGGAAGTGTGTCAAAAACATTTTTCTATGGAAGGGGGTGGGGGTAGGGGTGGGAGGATATTTTTTTCTTATTGTTGTATTATCATCGGACCACTTTAATGTTGTATTGTCATCAGACCACTATATGTATACCAAATTTCATCTAAATCGGATAACGGGATGTGTGTCAAAAACAAATTTTTCTATGGAAGGGGGTGGGGGTAGGGGTGGGAGGATATTTTTTTCTTATTGTTGTATTATCATCGGACCACTATGTGTATACCAAATTTTATCCAAATCGGATAACGGGAAGTGTGTCAAAAACACATTTTTCTAAAAAAGGGGCGGGGGTAGGGGTGGGAGGATATTTTTTTCTTAGTGTTGGATTGTCATGGGACCACTAAGTGTGTACCAAATTTCATCCAAATCGGATAATGGGAAGTGTGTCAAAAACGTTTCACAAGATTTGATAGATAGTTAGTTAGTTAGACAGAACATCTGAAGCTAATTATAAAAGCTTGTAAAAAATTGCGTAAAGGATTTTTTAAAGATGTTATTACATAAATAATATATTTTATTTTTCATCCACACATTTTATCATAAAAAAAAATTTTAGTCCGGCGCCGAGTTGGCCCGGCGCCGAGTTGGCCCGGCGCCCAGATGGCGGCGCCGAGTTGGCGGCGCCCAGTTAACGGCGCCGAGTTGGCGGTGCCCAGTTAACGGCGCCGAGTTGGCGGCGCCGAGTTGGCGGCGCCCAGTTGTCCCATTCCGTTTGGGGTCGCGTAGGTGGTATTGCTGTTTGCCTAAAACTATAATGTTATGGTCATTTTTGGATCTAAAAACCCCTGGGTTTCGTGGTAATTTGTGGGTTCAACTAAGTAATTAATGTTCACATTAACAAAATTTTATTCGCTCTATGGTTATTTCGGATGCAAGTATCTCATAAACGATTCAATAGGTTGCCAAAGTGTTATATGGTTGTAAAGACATTGAGGAGACCTTAAAAGCGAGATATCGTTCAACGCCATTTCCCCATTTAAAATATAGGGATAAAGTAAAGTTTACCTTTCAACAGCCGTGTGTGCTACAAAACTTTAAGATACACAAAAAGTTTCTCCCTTAAATTTTACTGAAAACATCCTGTATAAAAAAAGCGATGGGCCTAGAAAGTAATTAAAAATCACTTTAAAATACGCAAAGAGAAATAAGAAAACAAGAGCAAAAAAGAAACGAAGAAAATAAGTAAAAAAGAATCAAGCAGCGTAGCAGAAAGACGTCCGAGAAAGGACCGGAGGGGGGCGGCGAGGCAGCGGGGGGGACCGGGCAAAACAGACCCCCCGGCAATAATGTAAATTTTCTGCTTTAAAATATTCCGTTTTAAATTTCTCGCAATAAAGACGGCTATTCTACGTTTTAATTTTTCATTTTAATTCAGTTTTAGAGCGGACCGGCATTGATCTTAAATTATTTGCCAAAACCATTTAAAATAAAAAATCTAAATAATACTACTTCTATGTCGGATTAGAACGTTTTCCTACGTTATTCGACGCCTGTTCTCCACCTTTTTCGATCCTGATAATCATCATCTGTCAAGTTTTCTTGACTCATTGTTCTTGGGATTGAATGTTGCCATTCCAGTTTAGGACGCCCTCTTCTTCTGCGCGTCCTAGTAGCAGGTCCTAGAATGGCAACCAATACCATTCCTGCTTTAGTAATCTTTCGTCGTTCATCCATTGTATATGGCCGTACCATATCAGTTGTCTTTTAGTGATGTCATCCGTTATGGTTCCCTTGATTCCCTTTCTTTCTTTTATGATCTCATTTCTTATATGATCTGTTCTAGATATTCTCATTGATCTTCTTCGTCTGTAGTAGGAGACAACATATTAAAAATACAACTAGAAATTGTATAAATATGGTAAGTCACAACAATTCATTTGTTGCAAATAATTTAAACTAGGTATTTTAAAAGTGATTATAGAAATCACTTAGGTTAAAAAAATATTCCTTTTTATATAAAAAGTCGTCAAACAGCATTCCTACATAGGTAACAAGTTTAAAGAGAGACAATACATGTACCTACGATAATAAACAAACTTCATAAAAACATTTAAAATTTAAAAAGTTTATCCTAATTTAAAATGATCAATAAAAACTTTTTTTTTATAAATATTATTAGTTTCCTGTTCATTATAAAACATTGCTAAAAAGAAACCAATGTAAAATGTCAAAATTAAAAAATTCAACAAATTCAAAAACTATAAATTTTCATCACAGTTTTTATTCATAGTAAAAAATATTTATTATAACAAGTAATAAAATATATATACAAAAAAATTTTACTGTATTAAACAGCTATACAGATCTAGATATTCAAGATCTTATGCACTGCTTCTATATGTTTTTTTCAATGGTATATTTTTAAAGTCGCCCCAAATTTTTTTTACTAATAATAATTTTACTATTAATAATTTTTTTTTCACAAAAATTACAATTTTATAAATTGTGTTATAAAAATAAGACTGATGTTTAAAGTTTGCCACTATATGTGCACAAGTGGCTAATAATGCAGAGGCCTTAGTGGTATATCTTTGAGCCAAAGTGTTAAGCCTAAATCATTTATTGTTGTAATCTGCAGAGTTTTTTCATGTACTGGGTAGAAAAAAAATGCCACTTTAGTCAAACTCAGTATGTAGGTACGTGGGCACAATAGATCCATTTGTGGTCGCAGTGCATGGAGGTCCAGTAGGGCCTGCCACCATTCTCGAATACATACATACATACATACATATGTGCACAAAATTTCTGCAAAATCTACCCGAATTGGGCATCTCGTGGCAATCTTTACAGGTCGGTCTTATTATAAACCGCAATTTTTTTTTTGGCTTTTGCTGCAATCTTGACCCTCCCAACCCTGGACATCCAGGATCCGCTACTGTAAACATGTATGATGGCCTGTAGTTGTATTATAATGTGTGGCGATGTTCAAATAAAATTATATTTTTAAAGTTATGGTGAGCTAGGTTCAGAAGAAATGAAAAATTTTAATGAAAAAAAAGCTAAGTAGAGATCAGTGTTTCCTTTGAAGTCGCTATTGGCTCTCGGAAGTGAGCGAGCGATGAAAGAAATAAAAAGAAAACGCAAAAATAAAACGGGAAAAAGAAGAAAAATAGGGAAAAACTTGGCGTCTTAAAAGAAAAGCGGCTCTTGGAGAGTTTTTATCGGCCGCGATCAATGATTAAAAAAAATTAGTAGTAGTAATAGTCCAGTCATTAAAGCATTTTAGTGCAAAGGAGGTGTAGTCGCGATTTTGACATATGTTGTTCACATTCAAGTTCTAAAAAAATTTAAGTTTTTGACCTTAAATGGGGCCAGTGTGATTTAGTGTGCACAAAAAGAGTTTCTTTTTTAAATTACTTGGTTACAGTACGTTTAAGAAAAAAAAGTTGAAAACAAAAGTTAAAGGCAATAAATATTCCTACGAAAACGCTGTTGTACGTTTTCTTGTCAGACGAATGGTTTTCGAGTTAAGACGCTAAACATTTCGCCGCCATTTTGGATTTTGACAAAACATTTTTTAGTGGCATTTAAATTCAAAACTGCTTTTAAAAAATACTTTAAAAAGTAGTTAAAGTAGAAACTAGTTAAAAAAACGTTAGAGAGAAAGGTAATTGAACCATTTGTTCAAAAATTCTCGAACAACGAAAAGCAATAAATCTAAATAATATGTCGCATAATTTATATAGACAGAAAAAAATCGGTCTCCGGCAGAAGTAAACTGGTCGGTGTGATTTAAATCCATAATATACTTGACTTCAATTGTGTTGCAATAAAAAAACCAATTAGTTAGTTGAAAGTTGGAGGACTTTTTTCCAGATAACGCGCATCCGCTAACATCTTGTCGGCACCTCAAGAGGCCTAAGCACATAAAATAAATTACCCATTGCTTTAAGTGTCTATTTGCTTACGTCCAGTACACATGTGGTTGCTCTATATGAACAACATATTTGCTGGGCCTAAGTATGTATTTAATTCAATCAATATTATTTTTTTCTTTATTTGTGCAAACTGTCTAAAATAACGGCTTATAACCCCATTATTAACCTTGTTGTTTATTAATGCAAATCATGCTGTTAAATTAAACCAAAAATTGATAAAACAATGGATACGTATCGAAAGTAGGTAATTAGAATGCGAGGCGACATGGGGTCAAAAGGTAATACTGTTATATATGAGTTCAATTGTTTTGTTGTTTTTTGTATTTAACTGTAGCAAGTCATGATCCAATTCTAATATTGGGTTAAAGCGACTCAGTTAACACGTTAACAAAATTCACCGCCAGAAAAATTTGGTCTTGGCATGGAAATTAAACAGCTTGACCTGATCTAATCAAGTTATGTTTGTCATCCTATCACATGAGGGATGGAACGTTATTTTATTACGCACATACTTGAAATGGCGCAGTACTAAAGAGCAAAATCGAAATGTTCGAGCGCAAATGCCACGATATAAATACACACGTAGGAGATAGGCAGTATGTCAATTCATTTCTACGGTACAAAACCCAACAAAAGAAGAAGTAAACATTCAGATCATCACATCAGAACGATGGACAGATTACTAAAAGAGACTGTTGCAGGAAACAAGACCCGAATATCTGTCAGCCTCTCCGAGGAGAGTACATGGAGAGGAAGTAATTATCGAAAAAGAAATGATAAAGAATAGTATTAAAAAGCTTAAATCCGGAAAAGCTGGCGGACCTGGAGGAATATACGCTGAAATGCTTTAACATGGATCAGATAAACTACTAGAAAATCTCACATATATTATAAATCAATGCATAAACGGACATCCAGTACGTAAAGATTGGAAAATAGCATTTATATCCTTAATACATAAAAAAGGAAACAAGCTTGATTTCAAGAACTACAGAGGAATTTCAGTAACCGGTACGCTAAGTAGATTGTACGGAAGGATTCAGAAACCTAATTAAGAATGATTTTCATGACCAAGAAGAAGAAGAGCAAAGAGGGTTTCGTGTAGGCAGATCTTGAAGTGATAACGTTTTTAGTCTTAAACAAGTAATTGAAAAAAGGAGTGCCAGAAATATAGAGACTCATTACCTTTGTGGACCTACAAAAACAATGGATACGTATGTAAAGATTACCAAAGCAGGTCCTAGAATGGCAACCAGCAGAAAAAGAGGGCGTCCTAAACTGGAATGGCAACAGTCAATCCAAAGGTCAATGAGTCAAAGAGCTGGGGAATAGGTGTCGGACAACGTAGAAAAATGTTCTAAGCCAACACAGTAGTAGTATTTCACAACGTAGTAGTCTTTAACGGTAACGGGAATTCACTACAATTGATAAGTAGACTAAAGCCAGAAACCCTGTATGTGTGACATATTTTAAAGAAATAGAGACCCGACAAACCCATTTTTTGGGTAAGATATTTTCTTCACTAAAATAATTTATGTTATCAGCTGTTAGTGACATCAATCGTCAAGCAACGCAGCCCACGAGAAAGACCGGCCCGGGTGCGGAAATATCACGTGACCGTAGGAGGCTCACAAAAAAACGCCTCACGGCCCGCTGTCATTATAAAACATGTGTGTGTTCAGTTTTGGTATGTTTGTTTACGCCGATTTTTTTTAGTTAGTTAAATAACGCAGCCCACGAAAAAGACTGTAGTGGGCTACGTTAAAATAATTAATGGCTAATGAGTAAATTATAAAGAAGGTAAACAATTCATTAGTGTCTGCTAATAAATCTTTGAATAAGAACTAAAACAAAGATGATGACACTAAAAAGAAAAATTAAAAAACTAAAAGCTTAGGTTTGATATGTCTAATTTTGAAAGACTTGTATAGATTTGAAGTTACTAATGATATTATGTACCTAATATATGTACCTGAAGATATTAGAGTGCAAATTTTGTATAATTTTTTAATTTATAGATTCAGTTCTTTTATCCATAATAAACACATCAGCAAAATATTTTTTTAAATTTTTGCCTATAAAAGAACAAAAATTTTTTGTTAATTTATTTAAATTGTGTAAAAACATATAATATGTTAAGCAATACAATAAGAATCCTGGGACTCCTAAGATCACGTGACCGCCGAATTGCTTATAACGCGCCATGGCCGGTCTTTATCGTTGGCTGTGGTCAAGCAACATATAGACAAACACATTTGTCCGTCACCCCCTGTAAATGTTTGTAAAAAATTATTTATACGAACGGAAGGTGCGCCTTTCTTTAAACAAGGCTAAAATTTGGAGGACCGATATTTCCCTCCTTTGATTTTGAATTAAATAAATTTCACTTTGATACGTTTTTCGCGTCTCTATTCCTTTAAAATATGTTATACATACAGGGTCTCTGACCAAACCTTCCTCTCAGACAGCCATTGCCTTTGCGGGGTGTTTTGTTTGTTTGTTTATAATTTTATTGAATTCCTATCAAACCACCAATGTGTTATTTGTTTGTTTATAATTTTATTGAATTGGTATCTAACCACCAACCAATCTACCACATCAGTATAAATACTTCCAAACAAAAACAGTTCTGTATGTATTCCTTTTGATTGCTAAAGAAACACACAACATCAGTGGTAATTTGATTTGAAATAAGTTTGCAGGAAATTGCTACTTTGCGAGAAAGGAGTAATTTGTTTCAAATATTATTGATCATGAACAAAAAAATATATATAAAAACAAGTCTGTTCTGTTTTGTTTAATTTAATCGTTTCGAGGGGTAGCAAAATATTGAGACGTAAGGAATATTAAAAAGGTTTTCTTATTTAAAACTCGCCGAGCGCGGCAAAACGGGAGAACGAGCGCGGACGGAAAAAGTTCGCCATCGGCCTCCCCGTTAGACACCCTCTTTTTCGTCCCTTCTTTTTATTTTTCAGTCTAGTGCAGAGGAGTTAATATTTCTCTGAAGGCGACCCAGAGAAAGATCGAATACTGTGTTGTCGAAACGTTGAATGGTCGAATAAGAAAATGCAGAATCTTCACACATTCAAAAATAAAATAGAGTAGTTTTGTCGAACCAGAAAATGTCGGAAATTATACAGCAGAAAATAATTTTGTCGATCCGTAAAAATGTCGAAAACATGATAGTAGAAACGTTAAAGCAGCGAACCGTAATTTTGACGAAACGCAGAAAGGACAAACCGTAGAAAAGTCGAAAATGAAGGTGCGACCTTACCATATCTATCTCCTGTGAACTCAAGCTACACAAGCTTTGAAAACAGTTTTTTATAAATATCTCAGGATCAAAAGCTCCTTTTTGGTTATAACACCAATTATTGTAAAAAATGCGTTTAATTGTATTCCGAAAGTCGCATGGTGGGGCAAAGAATCCATTAAAAGGCACTTTTTCAATTTTATTATTATTATTAGCGTTAATGAAGTGCTGAAAACTTCGGACAGACCCACACACACACCGACGGACATACGTAACGACTGGATATCTAAGATAGGTCTAAATACACACAAATAACACATTTTCGGTATTATCTACTATTACTGCTACTTCGGTTTAGAACGTTTTTCTACGTTGTCCGACGCCTATTATTCTCCACCTCCTTCGATCCTGACAATCATCTTCTGTCAGGTTTTTTTGACTCATTAACCTTTGGATTGACTGTTGCCATTCTAGGACCTCCTTTGGTAATCTTTCGTCGTTTATCTGTTGCACATGGCCGTACCATATTAGTTGTCTTTTATTGATGTCATCCGTTATGCTTCCCTCGATTCCCATTCTTCCTCCTATGATCTTATT
This sequence comes from Aspidapion aeneum, assembly GCA_963576565.1. Classification (NCBI taxonomy): domain Eukaryota; kingdom Metazoa; phylum Arthropoda; class Insecta; order Coleoptera; family Brentidae; genus Aspidapion; species Aspidapion aeneum. The sequence continues at coordinate 44,895,891 of OY755046.1, read as the reverse complement.
TCTTATATGATGTGTTTTAGATATTCTCATTGATTTTCTTATTGCATCCATTATGACCCTTTCCATTTTTGTTCTGTATTTTACCATTTTTTTTATCTCTTTACTACATAAAATACTTCTAAGACATCCAATAACCTTTTTTGCTTTTATTATTCTTTTTTCCAGTTTTTTTGCAGTCTATTCCTGTCTTGTTAATTGTAACACCCAAGTAAACATTCACGTTCACTGTTAACCCCCACTTTTAGTATTCTTCTGTTAACTTTCTCATCATATACTTCATGTCTTCTTTACCATTAGCTACAATTACTTGGTCGTCAGCAAACTGTACTGTGTATTTGGCAAATCGGTCGCTAAGTTGTATTCTCATGCCGTGTACTCTACGTTTCCAGTTTTTTGGAGCTACTGCGATATATATTTTAAAAAGATTTTCGTTACCAGGAATTCTTTTGAAAGTCGATTTTCAATTTTAATTTTAGATTTTGACCCTTTGTATAGTTCTTTAATCGCATTTTTGTATGTATGATTGATATTAGTTTGTTCTAACACTGCCCACAATTTTTCCTCTAACGGTATCATATGCTTTTTGTAGGTCCACATATCTATCTATATTTCTGGCACTCCTTTTCTTAGTTACTGGTTTAAGACAAAAAACATATTCACCCACTATATATAAACCCACTTTGCTCTTCTTCTTCTTGTTAATAAAAATCATTCTCTCTTAGATCTCTCAGAATCAAATTGTTACAATCCCGCTTGTTTGATTTTATGTATTGAGGATTAAGGATATGAATGCTATTTCCTAATTATCAGGTACTGTAATGTCCATTTATGCATTGATTGATAATATATGTGAGATTTTCTAGTAGTTTCTCTGATCCATATTTGAGCATTTAAGCGTATGTTGCCCCAGCTAGCTTTTCCGGAGTTGAGCTTTTTAATACTATTCTTTATCATTTCTTTTTTGATGAGAGAAAATAATACCTTCTCTAGCCATTGCTGCGCGGGCTAGGAATGTAAAAAACTAGTAATACTACTACTTTTACTGCTATTTCTACTACTACTACTACTATTATTACCAATACTACTACCACTACTACTATTATTACCAATACTACTACCACTACTACTACCACTCCTACTAGTACGTGCTTCTATTAAGTTTTTCGATGTCCCGTTATCTGGACTAAAGTACGAAATTGCGACCATTTTTCTCCCTCTTTTTCGACCCCCAAGAGAAAGGCCGAGGCGGTCCTCGCCAGCTCTTTTCTCCTCCGTCGATTAATTTCTTTACTTTGCTTTTAAAATGCCATTAATTCTCGGACGAAATTAGAACGAATCGAGAAAATTTCCTCTTTTCTTTTCTTTACAGCATGCCGAGTGCCAGACCTTTTTATAATAAAAACTTTCTCTCTAAAATCTTTGTAAAATTTCGAATAGCTATTTTCACTTGTAACATTGCAATTTTTTTTGAAAACTTCTTTTTTCAAATAACATTTTTCAACAAGAAATAACATTTTTCTCAAAAATATTAAAAAAAAACTTTTTTTGAAACTAGTTTTTTTGAACTTATTTATTTAAATCTTTTTCCAAGACAATTTTTTTGTAATGACATTTTTTTTTAATTTTTGGAAAATTATTTCCTTAAATTAGTTTCCCCATTGCCTTTTTGGGAGTTCGAAATCGGTGTTTCCTAAGCATTGTTAATTGATCGCAAACGTATCTTAACCTCTCCTGCCACCCCCGTGATCTTTTTCCTCTAAAACAAATATTTCCAATGGACAGGTTGGGATATGTTTGCGATTCATTTACAAAACTTAGGCTTGTCCTTGTACTTTTTTTTTGGAGAAGAAAGGTCAAGGGAATGTTTGCACAGGTTAGGATACGCTTGCGATCGATTGTCAAGTAGGCCCTGCAGCCCATCCTCTGCGACACCGAGTTGTGGCTCACTTTGCATAATCCTCCAAAAAAGGACCGGCTATCAGTTTAGGTGACACACTGTTCAGATCTTCTAAATCAATCTGAGGTTTACCGAAAGTATTCTGACGCAAACGTACACTAGCCGGACATTTGCCCAGTACATGTCTGACTATTTCGTCATCTTCCATACAGTCTACATTCGGTCTCTTCTGTTAGGCCCATTCTGTGCATGGGTACCCTCAGTTGACAGTGACCCGCAAAAAAACCAATCACTATGCGTATCTTCTGTCTAGAAAGTTAATTTTCCTGGCTTTCTTTCCACAAGGTCCATTAATGAACTCTTTATGTGGGCCCGTTCTGGTATATTTATCCAGTATCGTTGGCAGCTATTCTGCATCCATTTTAATATGGTTGATTTAGCAGCATTGTATGATATGCCAAGGGCCGGTTTGGGACCGAAAAATTCCCATAATGCCCTGGTATCCATGACACATTGTTAGCGCTACCAAGCGTATTCAGCAAATCCCTGCAGCTCCTCACGGTTCTCGATGAGACCCTATAAAATCAAGTGCTCCTAAGGCTGCTTGACTGTCGGAGAAGATTTTTATTGTCCTGTTGGGTCCATTCGTGTGTCAGTAATCCACCGGGCCCACGGTTCAATGGCTACTAGTTCAGCCTGAAATATAGTAGCCAATTGGCCGAGATTATGTTTAATCTCGACTTTTTCTTGAATACTAACAACTCCAGATCCCTCGTTATACTAGAAGCTATCGTTATTAGAAAACTTGCCCCTGTTCTTGATTAACAAAGGTTAGTATAACAAAAAATAACTCGCGACCCGTTTATCATAAACAAAAAACGTAATGATTTTTTACCTTCCTGGTAACACCCACGATATCTCCGCAACCAATTGACCAATCTTCATGAGATCTTTATGAAAAATATCACTTTAACACTGTTGCGAGCCGATTAGATTTTAGTCAAAATTATTGCTAACCATGAAAAATTGAAAAAATTTTAACGATTTAACGAAGCATCGCATCAATATGCGATTTCTGGAATATGGTAGAGCACATTTTCTCCAATAATTTGTTTTTCCATGGCTGCTATAGCGTGGAGTGTGCTAATAGACTAGGAAGGTACCTATCAGATCCGTCATGGATCCATTTATTTTTCTACAAGTACGTTTATTTAACTTTTTTTGCTCCATGACAAATAGTTAATCGATGTTGATTGAATAATTGATTGAATATTTTTCATAGAGCAAAATTGTTAAATTAGCTTTTTCTGTAGGAAATACAAATCATTTTTTTCAAGGTGTGGCAAAAATTTAAAATAAAAAATCATTTAGTGAAGAAAAATTGAAATTAATTTGTTAATAAAAATGAATTAAAATCGTTTAATTAAAAAATTTCAATATTTGCACATAATCAAAACTATACATATGTATTTTTATATTTAGCAATACACTGTTTCACTTTGTGTCGGTAAACAAGCGAATTATCAATGGAAATTTTCATTCAATGTGAGCAGTTAAACTTTGTTACGAATCCTCGAAAAAACACCTACATAAAGCTTTAATTTTGAATTTTGTTACTTTTTGTTACTGTTCACGCTAAGATAACCCTTCGTACAATGCCCATGCAAAAGTAACGCAACAATTAAAAATATAAAATGTTTAAGTTTATATTTCTCCAAAATATTCTCATATCTCTGATACATAACTTTTGGTTTGTCCTTGTAGAGAGGGGCCATCCATAAATGACATATCGCAAAAAATCAATATTTTTAACCCTTCCTCTTTCTGTTACGCATTATTAAGAAAAAAACTTAACAAAATTATTAAGTGTAATGCATTTTACTTAAGGTCACTCATCGTCAAGCAAGCTTTACAGGTAGCGAAGCCTAACTCTGATTTTCTATTTTTTGGTTATAATTTTTGACGTTTTCCTCGGTTTCGCATTGGCGGATCGTTGTTATTTTAAAAATGTGGTTTTAACACATGTGTGACTGCAGTCTAAAGATCTATTTAATAATGATACAGTTTTAAGATAGTTTGCAGCATAACTTTTTAATTCTAATTACATAAATATATATAGTTTAGGTACCTTCATTCTGTGTAAAACAACATCTTCAAAATAAAACAGAACCGCCAATGTGAAACCGAGGAAAACACGTCAAAAATAATAACCAAAAAATACAAATCCTGACGTTAGCTTCGCTTCCTATAAAGCTTGCCTTTACGATGAGTGTCCATAATTTTACTGCGTTCCTACTTCCCTCTACCATCGAACGTTATGTAAGATATGCATCGTCCAATGTTTGTGAATAAGGAATCATCTAATCATCTGTTTGATTTCTTTAATTTTTTTTTTTTTGGAAAGCTCGACACAAAAATTTTCCAAAAAAATATCACATCTGATCTGTCCAAAATTATAAATATCAGTAAAGCCGATCTCTGTTAACAATAGGGACTTATTGGAATAAAACCTGACTTTATTTTGGAGTCGAGTTTATTCTGACAGACTTACAAAGAAAATCGACGTCTCAAAATTGACATACCAAAGTCAAATTTAAAAATAAAGGCGCTAACTTTCATGTAATAAAAACAGGCACTAATAAATTCGGTTCTTAAATACACAAAGGCTGAGTCTTGAAAGAAAGCAACTTCTTTTTTTACCTATGTAAATCTGTCACAATACTGCCGATTTTAAAATAAGGTCAAGTTTTATTCCAACCTCAAGTCCCCAATATCAAATAAAGAAAATATAATAAATCATACAATAAAAACCTCTAAAAAATGTTATTAAACATAACGTCCATCACAAATGGAATAAGTGTGTTATTCAATTAAAAATAGATTCACATCACTTGCCATTTCCTTTTTCCCTTTGTTTATTTTTACTACTGAAATGATCTTTTAAATCTTTTGCTCGTGGCACATTTTGAACGATATTTGCTTCAATGTAAATTCATAAACAAAAATTTGGCAAATGTAAAAATGGGGCACTAGCCCTGCCAACCCTAAACTTAAATGAAAAAAAAATGCCTTCGGGACATAATGTAATTATTTTAAGAAAACCGGTTTGGAACTTACACTTCAATTACTTTTTAAAATTATTGCGGTTTGCCAGTATTCATTAGGTTAAAAGACAATGTATCAAAATGCTTTTTCTAATTCTAAGCCCTTTTGAAAACTTAAATTTTTTTTTTAGATCTGCTGCCCATGTGGTGGTCATTCAAATTTCTTTCTATGCTTTTGTTCCGAATCTCCAGCCAAGATACACTTTGATTGGGGTAACAAAGGCTGCACAGAGGTGGCCTAGTAAAATTAGTGGGTATTACCTTGAATGCCTAGAGCTATAGACATTAGACGCTAACAAAATGTCAAATAAAACATTTATGTTTAAAAATTATGTACTAGTACTAAGACTATGTCGGTTTAGAACGTTTTTCTACATTGTCCCATGCCTATCCTCCACCCCCTTCGATCCCGACAAACATCTTCTCTCAGGTTTTTTTGACTCATTGATCTTTGGATTGACTGTTGCCATTCCAGTTTAGGATGCCTTCTTTTTCTGCGCTCTATTGGTTTCCATTCCAAGATCTGCTTTGGTAATCTTTCGTTGTTCAGCCGTTGTAAATGGCCGAACCATATAAGTTGTGTTTTAGTAATGTCGTGTTATGCTTCCGTCGAATCTCATTCTTTTTTGTATGGTCTCATTATTTCTTATATGATCTATTCTAGATATTCTCAGTAATCTTCTTAATTCATCCATTTCGACCCTTTCCATGTTTGTTTTGTATTTTTCTGTTTCGCGGTAAGTCTGTATTCCATACAGCAGCGTGTCTTTCACCATTGTCTCATATATGTTAAATTTTACATTCTTTTTTAACTCCCTGCTCCACAAAATAATGTTAAGACATTTTTTGCTTTTACTATTTTTTTTCCAATTCTTTACAGTCTGTTCATTCCTTATCAAATGTGACACCCAAGTATACATACTCATTGCATGGAGATATTGTTTGTCCATCATCTAGTACTAGCTTACTTAATTCGTTTCCAATACATAAGTACTGTGTCTTGTCCACGTTCACCCAACTTTTGATATTCTTCCGTTAGCTTTCCCATATACTGTAGTGAGTTTATGGTAAATCGGTGGTTAAGTTGTATTCCCATATCGTGTGCTTTACGATTCCAGTCTTTTAGAGCAAGTACGATATATATTTTAAAAAGAGAGAATTACAACATCCCTTTCTTAAGACTTGCGTTACTAGGAATACTTTTAAAAGTCGATTTCCAATTTTAACTTTAGATTTAGACCCTTTGTATAGTTATTTTATCGCTTTTATGTATATATGATTGATATTAGTTTTCTCTAGCACTGTCCATAATTTTTCTAGTGGAACGGTATCATATGCTTTTTGTAGGTCCACAAAATGTTTTTGAAACCTAATTTCTTACGATCACATCTATGTTTAAATAATAAATATAATAATTTATTTGTGGATTTACTTAAAATACTAAAAATAAATCTGTTTTGGTTGTAAGATTTTTGTTTAAGTTTTTGCCTAAGGTAAGAATGTATATACCTAATTTAATAAATTTACATCATTCTGCTATGCTTGAACTAAAACGTAAAATTTTTGTTTGACTGCACAAATTTAAGGAGGCTATCTCGTTATTTATCATCGAAAATAATAATCAAAGTCCTGAAAAAGCATCTTCCCTTCTCATTCTTGATGCTCTTGCCCCTTTGGACCGTTCTTATAAATTGAAGGAAAAATCATTTTTAACCAGTGTCGGAGAACAAAATTAGGAGAGGTTCTGTTTAGGTAAATATCTTGAATTCATAAAGGAGTGTAATAATGTATTTGGTTAATTAATTGCGAAAAGCTCATCACGGCACTCAGCCGCTACCAAAGCAGGCGAGATTCCAAACTCAGTGTTGCCAAATTTAGGCTCTCACGTATACTATAGTAGTGTGAGCTATGGTGATCGTTTCAAAAATAAGTTGCTCCGATTCCAATTTTTTTATATATTTTTGCGTTTTAGATGATTTTAAAACTTTTTTGTCGCACGGTTTGTCAGTCTGTCTGTATGTCTGCCTGTCTGTGTGTCTGTTTATCTGTAAGGACCAACGCGCCTAACTCAAAAACTGCTTGCCCGATTTTAATTAAATTTGGTCCCTGGGTTGGGTTTTTTTCTGATGCCTATGAATTAACAAGGATGGAAGATACGTTTGTCTCTCTAAACCTCGATAGAGTATAGAGGACTGATATTCTCCTGAATTCGACTTGTTTAAATTCTTTAAAAAATATATATGTAATAAAACGGAATTTGAATACAAATGGTATTTTTGCCATTTATAAGTTTTTAAATATTTCTAATTAAGTATTGTTTTCAACGTCAACAAGCATTAATTACATGCAAGACTAAGCTAAGAACAAATAAAATGTATGGCAATGCTACGACTTGTTTTAAGACAATGATTTTCAGGATCGCTGTGAAGCTGCGTTCGATATTTGCATCTCAGATGAGACGGATTTTTGGTCACGTGATTACAGATTAGTCTGAAAAATTGGAATTAACCAACGATCCAGATCAAATCGATCAAATTTTTATAAATGGTTATAACCTTAAATATAACCAAAAATATTATGTACATATTGCAACTCACGCTTAGCTATAATTTTGACAAAATTTGCCTGTGATGTCGGAAATTTATATAATTTGTTGTCTTCAACATCAAATAATTCGATTTCAATCTTTTTACATAAAAAAAATTATTTTTGTAAAGAAAACAACTAGTCTGAGCAGAATTACCGAACGATTCAGATCTACCTCCACTAGATCTAGATAGAATTAACGAACGACTTCCATCAAAAAGATTAATCCGACGTAAATAGCGAACGCAGCTTAATTTAATAAAAGTTTTATTCGGCTAATAAATAATTTATATTTTGCAACGGTAAACAAATTTAAAAAACTATTTTCAATTTTAAAAAAACACACTGTGTAGTTTTAATTTGTAACCGTTTTTTAAGTCGATGCATTTCTGGTTTCCGCTGGTGTCTTTTCTCTTTATCTAGAGCGTTTAAAGCACAGTGTTTCTCATTCTCATTTCTCTCATTTCTCAATTTTTCCAGCCATTTAAAGTGTTGTCCAAATTGGTAGCTTACAACATTGAAGCCTTGGCCAGTCGATTTGACAATATCACGTTCAAATGTCACCTGTTACACATACATACAGGTTCTTTACCAAAATGTTTTTTATACTGAGACTTTCCATCCAATTAGGATCAATTTCCAGTTTCGCAAAATTAGAGCAACGTTTAAGCATTTTTAAACAATCACAAAAATCCAAGTACCTAGCCAGGAATAGAACCGGGACCGCCGTGGTGTGAACCATTTATTGCTACCACTACACTACGGACGGCGACAGCGAAATTTAAATAAAATAAACGTATATTGGGTACACCACTGTATCTGTATTATCAAAGAAAAATGATTGATCAAAAAACGGGTCGCGCGGGGGGGTTCAAGCCAGCAAAGCGGACGAGGCATCCCTTGCAATATTAAAGAAGGGAAAATCGGTTCCAAAAAATATGAAAAGGGTCTCCTTGCTGCTGATTTAAAATGGATGATTCCACGGCTATTTGCTATTACAAAGACGACAGGCGATTGCTCGATCGATAAAATTTATTATATTACGGCTGTTCCGATTTTTCATTGGGGTGGGTTTAAGCCAAAAATAATACTGAAATGTTAAAAATCAGGCTCAGGCTTTGGTGTATTCGCGAACTCGCACAAAGCTCGGTATTTCAAATGGTTTGTTCGCAAAACATGGCGAGCTTTTTATGTGTACGTTAAGTATTCGGCATTTACATCTATTTTCTACTACAAGCGCGACATATGACTTTGACAATCAATACATTTTAATACTTACATTTATGTAAAAACAAAAAATATCGGAAGCACATATTTTATGTATAGCAGGGTGCATATCAAGTTCGCTAGCTGTTATCAAACAGTTTCCGAACATTTCCGGAGCTTGGTGCATACGCGAGTTTGCGAACAGCTGGGGAGTTCGTTCTCGGTCCTGGGTCGAGTCGGTTCTTCAACGGGATTCTTTGTGAGCTTGTATAGCATTCACGGCTATTTGCTATAATTAAATACGTTAGAGCTTAAATACATTTTGAAAAAATCGAAAGCTTGGTTTGGAAATAATGGCAAATTTAAATTGGCAAACGCGAGTTTTCAATTGCGCATGCTTGTTTTTTTGTCACGTAGGCACCTAGCTGCTGTGTGGGCATGGATAGACGCCATATTTGTTGTTGGTTTACATTCTGCGGTGTTTTGAGTTTGTCGCGTAAATTTGTGTTTTTTTCGTCAAAAATGGGAAATTATTCACGTCAAACACTTGCGGTTTGTGGAAAAATGTCCGGGATAAGCAAAAGAGTGCCACTCCATAGGCAAGTGCTTGTATTTTTCTTTATAATTTGCTAATAAATTTAGGAGTGGTTTGTAGATGCCATCGCACATGTTTTACGTGAATTATTTCCCATTTTTCACAGAAATAAACATAATTTTACACAGAAAACGCAAAACAATGCAAAATGTAATTAAACAACAAATATGGCGTCCTACACACAGCAGCTGTGTGTCTAGGTGACAAAACACACGCATGCGCACTTAAAAATTCGGGGCTGCGAATTCAAATTTGCTATTGTTTTCAAAGCAAGCTATGATTGATTCACTTTTCGATTTTTTGAACACGTCGTCCCTAATTTTACAAAAGGGCGTATATCATGAAATTTACAAAAATCATTTTTATCGCTATTTTTGGGTAAACTTTCAACTCACAATGTGGTGTATATGTAATTCTAAGATACATCAGTGATATGAGAAATATAACCTCAGGCGTGTATTGGTAAGTTGGTTTTTAGTAAAATTTCAAAGTGGCGCATATCATAAATTTTATTTTTTCATATACGCCCGTTGCCACCCTCGACCCTGAGGTCTTCGGTAGAAGGCTTCGAGAAAAATCGGTAGATTTCGGCAGATCATATTAGCAAGCAGTGCTGGAGAACTATCCATAGTTTGGATTGATTTAGTAGGTAAATTGTATTTCTACGATTTGTTTTTACTGACCAAATACCAAAATTAAGGATTAAATATAAAAATTAGGTACATATTAGATAGATATTATAAAGAAAACAAGCCTTAAATAACTTTTTATCAATCTTTAATATTTATTACAATAATAAATAAACTTATTTTCAACAAAACATAATATACTAGTATATCACAAAGTCCAAGAGACGGCGCCATAAATACACTTTTAAAAACAATGGCTTGAAATAAAATTTTTATTCTACAAAGGATCTTACATAAAAAGAATATTTTATTAATGGTGTTTTTTTTTAATCGCGATCACGAGGCGTAAGTTTTTATCAAAAAAAAAAAAAAAAAAATCGGTAGAAATTTATGGTAATTCGGTATATTGTAAAGTAAAAGGCGAAATCGGTAGATCTACCGAAAACCTATTTGCTTGGACCCTATAGATTAGAGGGCCCCAAAAAAACTCTGGCCATCCGGCGCCATCAGATCCAGCTAGGCCACTGAACGTCAGGTTTCCGTCGGTCACCCTGTATATAGTTTTCTTTTGATAGAATGACAAAGCGGTCTATTGATACAAACTAATGAGTGCCAAAAGAAAAGAGGGTGAAAACAAATCAGAGCACTTTAGGGAAGCCACTCAAGAAAGGGTGCTTGCTTTGCTTTTTCGGTGACTTGCACTTAAATCGAAAGTGGAGAATACAAAATGGAAAGATTTTTAGAGATGGTCTGGAGAAGTTGCCTTTGTGTTTAATAAAACCATTTATTTTATAGGATTCTTTCTTAAAATAATTGAGCTTTTATAACTCGAAAAAAGTATGCTGGATATGTGAGCTGCGTGCGTAAAAAAAGGTCGTTGTTTGTTTTTGTGCTTTGTTTTTATGCGTAAGGGTTGTCTTTTAAGTTTTGCATATATAGCTGAAATAAAACAATAGATAATTTTTTTAAAGACTTCATTGTTTCTTGAAGTATTCCCAAACAAAGATTAATGAACTTTTGCATGCACAATATTTTGGTGGAGGATGATTCGTCCTTCGGGGTTCGGTTTTCGAAGCTCAGCCATGACTTTCGGCAAATGGTGATCTGTCAATCGGCACTAACAGTCTTTTGATCTTCCAGAGAAATTGTAGAATGAATGACCTGCTTTTGTGACAAATATCAAGACCACCCTTTTGGATACACTTTTATTGGCTTTTCTTCATCTTGGAACACCCAAACAGACGACTAATGTTTATTTTCGGGTAAATCCACGATTCATCACCACTGACAATGCTGTACACGTTTTTCGAGTTTGCTGCCTCAAAGCGATCTAGAGTTTTCTAACACCAATTGACCCCAGCTTCGTTTTGTTCTTCGGTTAACTGATGCGGTATCCAGCTTGAAACTAATTCTCTTACCCCTAATTGATAAATACTACGAACATATTATATCAAAAATTTCTTTAAAAATTGGTTATCTAGGAAAGATTAGTTATTATTTATAATTTTTTTCTAAAAAATGTGTTTAAAAAACAACATTATTACCACATTTTTCCTACTGCTCAACTATATTATACACAGTGAATAAATATGTTATAGATAAACTTTAAATATTACAAAATAGAGCAATAAGAATAATTCTCAAACAGATAAATACAAAAAAATTACACTTACACAAATTTCATTTGCTATAACGTTTGTATATTTATTTACAAAATTTAACACAACCTGCTACCAGAACAACTGAAAGATTTTGTCCTCCAAAATGCAAATTTTCTTTCACATTATACAAGATACAAAGACGATTTTCATTTAAATAATTCTCAAAAATGATTTGTCCAAAAATCAATTTTTTGTAAAGGTTTGCCAGAATTTAATAAATTGAAAAACTCAATAAAAACTTGAAAGAAACTAAACACATTAAAAAAAGTTTAAAAAAACATTTACATTCAATGCAGTTTGTTTGATTCTAGTATTATTGAACATATTACTTAGGCTATAAATATTTACATAGTTAACAGTTAGATTATAGTATAATTTACTTTACTACTGATAAAATTGTAGCACATTCTTGCTAAATAAAGTTTTAAAGTAAAAAAAAATTCTCTAGGACAAATTTTTTAAACTAAGGTCTTTGAAATCCTCAATGAAGCGTCAATGTGCGCCAATCTCGCGATATATCACATGTCCATCTTCCGTGATAAGCATGCGCACAGCATCAATATTTTCCTGAATGACAGCCGTATTTGGTACACCTGGCCCTGGATCATCGCTAAGGCTAATTCGTCCACGCTTGAATTCTCCATACCAACGAGAAACTGTCGACTGATGTAGTGCTTTATTACCGAAAACAGAAATCAACTCAGCAAGGCATTCTTGTTGAGATAATTTCCTTCGAAAGTTGTAAAAAATTACAACCCGAAATTGTTCTCGGCTTATCTGAGGGCACGGCAGTGCCTCGCCAAGTTCGCGCGCCGTAACCATCTTTTCTTGAAACATTTCAGCCGATATTTGACCTACCTAAAACTCTACTTCGGAATGAGCTACGAATCTCAAACTTTGCACAGTCGTAGATCTCCATGGAGTTAACAACCCCTTCAAGTTTCATGGAATTCCATAAAGTAGTAAAGTAGTTACGAAATTTCAAAAAACGTCGAAGTTGCCACTCACTCACTCACTCACTCATGTATAGATCATCAATATTCTACTGTACTTCCAGACATGGTACAAAGCTGAAATTTGGCAGACTGATAGAAATTATGACCAAACCCCTGGAAAAAATCAAAAAACCCCAAAATTTTAATTGACTTCCCTCCCCTATACATTTAAATTTATGTAAAAGTAGCATCGCCCACTTCCAGAAATGCTAGAGAGTTGAGCTTTGGCAGACTGATAGGAACTATGATAAAACTATAGGGAAAAATCAAAAAACCCCAAAATTTTAATTTACTCCCCTCCCCTATACATTTAAATTTATGTAAAAGTAGCATTGCCCACTTCCAGAAGAATAAATTCTAATTTACTTCCTTCCCCTATAAATGTAAAGTTATGTAAAAGTAACACTGCCCACTTCCAGAAACGCTAGAGAGCTGAACTTTTTAAGACTGAAAGACAATATGATAAAACTATATGAAAAATTTAAAAACACCAACATTTTAATTTACTTCCCTCTCCTATAAATATTCATTTATATAAAACCAGCATTGCCCACTTCCAGAAACGCTAGAGAGCTGAGCATTGGAATGCTGATAGAAATTATGATAAAACCATGGAAAAAAATTTATAAAGTCCAATATTTTTATTTACTCTCCTCCCCTATAAATGTAAAGTTATGTAAAAGTAACGTTACCCACTTCCAGAAACGCTAGAGAGCTGAGCATTGGAAGACTGATAGGAACTATGATAAAACTATAGGACAAAATTTAAAAACACGACAATTTTAATTTATTTCCCTCCCCTATACATGTAAAGTTATGTAAAAGTAACATTGTGCACTTTCAGGAACGCTAGAGAGCTGAGCTTCGGAAGGCCATGGAAAAAAATTAAAAAACCTCAAAAATTTAAGTAAAGCATTGCAAAAGTTTTGAACAATATTCCGCATATTTTACTACTTTAAAAATTAAGTATTATCCAATTCCTTTAAAAAAGAAGTGAAATCATAACAAAAACATTTTATGTAAAAAAAAAGCCAAGTACGCGAAAATGGCATTCCGTAAAAAGAATTGAGATAAAAGTAAAGCGAAGTTCTCCAATACAAATTTCAAAATGAAAGGTTCTTACTCGTTTGGAAATATTTTTCTAAACTTGGCTATTACGGCTGTAAATGACTCTTAGAACACAGTGCTAAATTGAACATAAAGAAGTTTGGCTGTAATAGCAAAGTTTAAAAAACATTTCCAAACTAGTAAGAACCTTTCATTTTGAAATTTATATTGGAGAACTTGGCTTTACTTTTATCTCAATTCTGTTTACGGAATGCCATTTTCGCGTACTTGGCTTTTTTTTACATGAACTGTTTTTGTTATGATACCATTTTTCGAATGATTTTTTAATGTAAATAATTCACTGTATCTATAAAACTATATGTATCGCACTGACGTTTTGAATTTAGGTTAGGTAAGTATTGCGGTTGAGTTTTAGTAACGATATTTGATCAGTGTCGCCCATGTATTAAGTATAATAATAGTTCTGTTTCAAGTGTAGCAGAGGCAGTGTTTATGCTTGGTTTGTTGAATGTGTAAGATGTATGCGTAAAAATACGGAGTTGTTCGTCTGGGTACTTTCTTCCAATGCGTATTACTCTTTTTAAGACCCTTAATAAAACAATAGTTTTATTTTATGTGCAACCTATGTATATAAAACCAGTGATGGGCTAACCAAAAGCAAGCATTGGTGCTTTTATTGATAGTGGCTAATTCTAACTGTGCGTACCGTTTTCTATTGGACCAGCTATGATGAGGGTATGTGCTCCTCTACTATTGCACAAGATATTTTAAGGTTTAAAACTTTGAGCGGTCGATCGTTCAGTTAATAGTTCTCTTCGATTAATTGCGAAAATTAAACAGAGAATTTTTAACCAAAAAGTGTCAAAAACCATTCATTTTCGTTGTTCTATTAACCAACCGAACAATGAAAATGCATGATTTTTTGACGTTGTTTGGTTGAAAGCTTTCTATTTAATTCTCGCAATTAACCGAACGGTCGAGCGCTCACATTTGTTTATGGTGATGTTTTTAAATCATTTTGAGGGGTCAAAAGCTGTAACCTAACCTTAAAGCGTATCCTAACCTTGCAATAAATTTTCCAAGATTAGGCTAACACTGTTTTTGACCTCCCCAAAGGAGGATCACGAAAGCTAATTTTAAAACAACGTCGTAGTACCAATAGAAACGGTCTAAATTATTTAAACAATAATAAAAGTAATATTAATATTTAGACATCACATTTAACCTCTATATAACAGTTAATGCCCTTTGATTTAACTGTAAAAAAGTCGTGGCATATCGCATATGATTGGTATAAAATCAATAATTGTGAATCAATACTTGGCTAATAATAGAGGAGCGAAATACCTTTGTGTCAAAGTGTTTTGCCGAAATTATTATGTGTTGTAGTTTGCAGTTTTTCTAGGTTCTACAAAAAAAAAAATATGGCGCTTTAGTCAACGTAAGTATAATAGACCCATACCTGGTCGCGGTGCATGGGGGTTTATTGACATCATATCCAGTCACCACCTCATCAGTTCTTCCCCCTTTTCGGTATACGAGTATTTTGGGTATATCTTACATTTGATTTAAATTTATCCCTATTTTGGCAAATAAATAATAAAAAGATAGCCAAAAAGGTGAGAGGCTTTCTAATGTATACCAAGCTTGACGATTTCAGCACACATCTGTGCAGTTAATAACATCTTCTTTCCATTCAGGATTAAGTAAAATTATTATTTTTTTATTGCCTATAGCGTTCCTCAAAGTTTTATTAAACAGCCCGTAATAAGATTTTAAGCGACAAATTTAAGAATATAAAGGAAAAAGTTTTTGCAGGCCTCTTAGCACAAGTATATTTATTTAAAAGTGCAGTAAGTAAGGGTTTCCAAAAAGTATGGTCCACTCCAGTTTGATTTAAAATATCTCCGATCTTAGATAGTCGATAATTTCGAGGTTTGTTTGCCATGACCTAGGTAGCCAAGTCCAACCAAAAGCCAAGCAGAAAAACTCAAGCCAGTAATTTGTTAAAGTGATAGGTAACTGAATTGACATTAAAATGTACGTTTTAGGTATTTTTTAAAATGTGTAGTCTTGTCAAAAATTTTGAGGCCGTTTTGTGAATGGGAAAAGTAGGCCAGTTGAAAAGTCGTTGGAAATATGTTTTGGATTACTATGCGTATTGTTTTTAGAATGTATGTTATAGGTTTTAGATTACTCGCATTTTAAAAATGCACAATGGTAGTTTATAAATACAATATTTTAAAAAGTATATATGATGTCTAAAAATAAAAGATGTTACACTAGTTGAAATACAAACAAAACCGCTTTTAAAAGATAATTTAAAAGGAATAGTAATAATCTAAATCTTAAAAAAAGTTGGAATACTTTGGTTACTTTATATAAGGTTAAAAGGCTATATTTAAGGTATATTCAAAAATGAGACAACATTTACTCTGCAAGAAAAAGCTGCACGTGCTTAAATGCGCTAACATACAATTGCTTCCAAAGACAAGAGAAATGAAGGAACGAGAACAAAATATTGCCTTAGCGTGCTGGCTATATGAATGGACCGACCGCGCGTGGTCTAGGCGCGCTGCTTATCTTGTGAGTTAGAGTCTCACCTCGGCATATGCATATCCTAGCTATGAATGAAAAGTTCCAGTATAAAAAAAGAACTGGCATCGTCAGTAGACATTCCGGTCAAATGTATATATATAAAAGTAACGTTAACCCTTTTTTTTGTTGATATGAAGCAAAGAAGATAAATCTGGCAACCGCGGCGAGCAGTTCTTCCAAATCTTGAAAGTATTTAATTCCTTGAGCGTTACATCTCATTCTGACAAGACCATTCACACAATATATGTCTTAATATGCTCTGAGCTATCTCCTTGTCCCGGCAACTTCAGCAATAGTAGTTTGGTTTGTTTAAATGGATGACAAGTCCCCTGAAAAGATGGTGACCTTTGATAAAAGAAGGCAACATTTCACGCCTGGAACTTAGTAAGCTATCTATCCTCTCCATATAATTTTTTGGGGGCAGCAGCTGCTCTAAGATGCTGCAGGTTCTATACTTATCCCTCTTATGTCTGATTTATCACGGTATTGTTGAAATCTTCGCCTTGGAACGTTAAGAAGAAGAAGTTTTGTCCATTATCATACGGGTTCTAACCAAATAACTTAGAGCATAAATACGAGGTGTGACAATTAAAGTTTAAGACTGGCCCTCGTACTAACAGGTTTTAAATCTCTACGCCTCGGGCGGTTGGAGTTATTCACCTTGATGTGCGTTCTACTACTGCATGTAATCTTGTCGTCTTTCCTATGCAAGTTTGGCTTACCCAGTTGTTTGAATCGGATCGTGCATAGCTCATTTGGCGGAATTACGACAACCGAAAAAATTAAGCAACGTATTAATTTAAAGAAAAACTCAAAAAAACGGCTACTGAATGCTTTCGAATGCTAAAGGATGTCTACGGATGTCTCGTGCAATGATTTTTATATGGCGTAAAAGCTTTTTCGAGTGTCGTGAAGAAGTTAAAGATGATGAACGCGAAGGGCGCTCCAGCACATACAAAACAGCGATGCTAATTGTTTTTGATATTAGGGGCGCTATTCTTATTGAATGGGCGCGTGAGGGTCAAACAGTTAACCAACATTTATATTTGGAAATATTGATGTAGCTAAGGGAACGTTTAAGGAAAAAACTTTCAGATTTGTGGAAGAACAACGTGTGGCTGCTCGCCCAGGACAATGTACCGGCCCACAATGCCCTATCCACTAAGCAGTTTTTAGCTAATAAGAAGATCCTCATCGTTAACCACCTACCATATTCACCAGACTTGGCTTCTTGCGACTTCTACCTGTTTCCGAAAGTGAAGAAATCCTTAAAAGGAACCCGTTTTAAAATATTAGAACATATCCAGGGAAAAACGGCAAGACTTCTTAACAGCATCTCTTCTGATGTTTTCCAAAATTGCTTCCAACATTGGAAAAAAACGCATGCAACGCTGCGCCGATAGAGAAGGGAACTATATTATCGGGGAACATCATTAAATTGTATTAGTATTTAAATAAAGTAGATTTTTTACACCAGCCTTATAATTTTATTGTCACACCTCGTACAGGACCCCCTTAATTATTAAGGTTCCTTTTTCGGGTAGAAAAGATTTCCGTGCCCGCGTATGCGTTAGTTTTTGTGGTTTCAGAACTTTTGGGGAGCATACTCCGTTACTTCACGAATTATTTGACAATAATTGTTGTCAAAAATTTAAGGATATGTCTAATATTTTTTTTTCTAAAAATTAGTTGATCGGCTGAAAATTTATCAAATTGCGGAATAAATTTGTAGTTTTTCTAAAATTAGTTGTGCATATTTAATATGGACACCATAAAGAATGTTTAGTGGCATCTATAGTCCACTTTTAACTTTATTAACAAATTATAAAGAAAAGTACTTACCTCTGGAATACTCATTTAGTGCTTCTGGTTATTTTTTGAAAAAAGCTTAAATAATTTGCCATTTGTTCTAGAAAAAAAAACACAATATTACACGACAAATGCAAAACAACGCAAAATGTAAACAAGCAACAAAAATGGCATCCAAGCACACAGTAGCTGTGTGACTCCATGCCAAAACACACACAGGCGCACTTGAAGATTTGCGTTTGCCATTGTTTCCAAAGCAAGATATGATTGCTTCGTTTTTTTGAACTAGTTTAGTTAGAGCACTAGTTTTATGTTGTATGTAAAGTAAGGTTCTAACCAAGTGATGGATAATGACAAAAAAACTTTTTTAAATGTATGATACTACTGTCTTTTTTTAGTGATATACAGGTGCCGGGGGTATTTTTCACAGGACTTTTCCAAAACTTTTAATTAGGAAAGTCAATTTCGAATACTTTAAGAGGGTTTGAGTAATGCCTGTCTGCCGAAGACAGGGAGGGGAAAGGGGACGACGACATTAAAAAACGACTTCGGCCATTAATTAAAATTTTTGCCAACTCGTGCGATCTAAGAGTATATTAAGGTTTTTTAAGTTAAAATAAATTTTATTAAGAGCAACTTTGTTCACAGTAAGGTTTAATGGGTTTTAAACTATCTCCTGTCCTATAAGATGGGTATTATAGCGGGTTTGCTTCCAGAATTTTACCAGTTCAACATTGAAAGAATAAAAACAATTCTAAGAAACAATAATTATCTCTTAAACGTTGTCCACAGATATCTTTATAAATTTGCAAACAAATCAAAACTATTAAAAACATAAAAAAGATACTTTATATTTCTTTTTATCGATGGGTTCAAACTTGACTTTTTATAACCCTAGGACTACAAGTTATCTGTCACGAGCCTGAAGAATCAAGTACCACCAGAAAAACAATCAAACCTCGTATATAGGATTCGTTATGAGTCAGTGTTGTTATATTGAATCTATCCATATTAAATTAAATAATACAGTGAACTAAATCACAGATAGATGGTTTGGCTTCAACTTATAGTAACCTTCTTAGTTTATATAAGAATCGACATAACTATAGCCTTATGTGCATGGGCACTATTTTTGATAAAAATAAAGTTCCTTTTTTCTGGTCGTAAAAATTTAAAAAGATTATGTTTTAAAAGTATTTATTTTGATTAGGGGTATGTTAACAGTAACTACTGTTAAAAAAAATTGTTTGTTTTTTGTGTAATTTATTTGATGTTTAATTATTTTAACAAAAACAATGAGCTAACTACTATAAGAATGTAATTTTAGGGTTTTAATTTTTTATGAATGGCTTAATAATCTCGAGTGTGTGTTTTGGCATCTTTACGTTATTGGTGGTTGTCATTAAATGTTTTAACGTTTTGTTTAAACATAATTTTTTTGCAAAATATAAATAATAGTATAGTCTAAAGGGGTTACAAGCTATACTCGTGGAATGGTTCTATTTCTACTCTGACCATGTAAACAGAGAATCAATAAACTTGGCAACGTTAAATAATATGCGTAAACTACAACATAACCCATAAAACAAAAAAAAATATAAATTTGCCACCAAGAATGTTACTAACAATTGTTGATAAAAAACTTAACTTTTGATTTGACTGTGGGCTTAAAGATGTCCTTGCTATTCTGAATTATTTTAGCCACAATTTCTAAGTAAGTCTAGTTCTCTGTAGCTTAAGTTATTAACAAAACGTTGTTTTTTTTAAATTGACCAAAAACAAATAAATAAATAAAGTTTGTTCTCGTAGACCTATAGTTGATGTTGTATTAAGGTGGCACCGCGTCATAGCTATGGTCAACCAAATTTTGCGGCAAAACCTAAGTAAAGAAGCCTTAGAAAATTAGTGTTTCACTTTGTACATGCAGTGTGCCGCTCGGAGTTTAATGTTCGGGGGTTAAAACACTAAGACCTTTTAAAGGAGAGATCAAATAGGTACTTACCTAATAAATAGAGATCCGAAACATAAAAGAAGATCCAAAATTACATTAAAATGTGCGCAAATATTGATTTAGTTGCAAAAACGGTAATTTGTTTTGTAAAACGCTCCGTCGTAATTTGTTTGACATAAACAGCCAAAACAACAACGAATAGAAAACCTCAAAGCCCGGCTAAATTAATATGTTCGTAACAACCAGATAAGAATATATATATATTCCTTTCTAATAAAATCGTTTAGAAGAAGACATCAATAAAAAGCAAGTAAAATAGTAAGTTAATGACTAATTAGTGCAGTGCCTCATTTTGGTAATCAATATCAATAAAAAAATTAAAGGAAATGCGTGCCACTGTATGTACCCCTCTACTCCCTTCCCGACCATCAACGTTTTGATGACGCGGTGTCACTTTAATACAACATCAAGTATAAGGTCTTATTAAATTTACACAGGTTGCCTACATAATTTCATCAGTCATGTAAACTTAACTGGACGATTGTAGCTGCGTCATCGGGTTTTCATAAAACAAATGGTTTAAGAGAACCCGGTGACGTCGATTTTTTAATCTGATTACAGTTCGCCAGTCAGGTTTAATGACCTTTTATATTCTGTAGATAACCTATGTAAAAATATAAAGACCTTGATACAAACCCAAAGTACCCTCTCATATCTCTAGTACAAACCCATTAAAGTTACTGAAACTCACATTTTTTGGTAATGTTATTTTTTTGTTAAGGTCATTGGCGTTTCACAAAAATAATTTAATTTGTCACCGGTTAGTGACATCAATCATCATGTTTTGTCAAAAATCGTTTATTTTTATTTTCCAACGCTTATCAAGTAACAAAGACGGAAGGTGTGTCTTTTTGTAAACAATGCTAGAGTTTAGAGAATCGAGATTTTCCCCATTTCATTTTGTCTTAAATGAATTTGAGTTTGATCAGTTTATCGGTAATATAAAGGGTCTCTAGGTTGGGAGTGTTCACAACTAGGGCGACGGAATATTTAAATAAAGTTGTTCGGTTTTGCAATATATTTACTTTTAATTAAAAAACCAAACTACCCTTCCTATTTCACCCCCTCTATTTCTTTTTTGTAACCTTGGGCTACCCTGCAGTCTTAAAGTCTCTAATCTGCAATTTAAATTATGCCTTAATATTTTTGGATACTTCGAGGCTACATCAAAGAAATCTAATTTTTCCAACCCTGGTGTTACTAGGGTCCGTTCGTCACAGGAACAGAATATACCCATAAATTTAAATATGTATAAACGAGGTGCAGCAATTGAATTACTAGGCTTCTTACTTCGAGATAACTTAACACCCCTTGAATTTTATTTAAAACAATCATTAATGCAATCTATGTTAATATTTTGGTTCAACTTTAATTTTTTAAAGCATTCCAACCAATAGTAAAGTATAAATTAGATATGGGTGACCTATTATTAAAAAAACACACATTGAAATCAAATCAAACTGTACACCTGTACCAATCAATTTTTGCACTTGGGCAAACATGTCAAGTCTTGCGAGAATATCACAAATTTGATTGAATACAAGTAATTAGTGACCATCAACAAATTAATTAGTTTAGATTAATTTATTTAAGAACTTAAGAATATAAATATTTATTTAAACAAAATTATTATTTACTTAATGCAAATGACAAGAATTCAAAGGAGTGAATCGTTAAAATAAATTTTAAAAAAATTAGGGCAAATATACTTTATTTATAGTAACAAATTTTCCGCTTAAACCAACTAAATGTTCGTTGAATAAACTAAATATGCCTATGTCAACCACACCGTTTATCTGAGGGCACGACAGTGCCCGGTCAAGTTCCCAGAGTAAACTGCTGTACCTCTTTTCTTGAAACATTTCAGCCCATATTTGGCCTATCTAAAACTCAACTTCGGAATGGGCTACGAAACTTAAACTTTCTACAGTCATAAATCTTCATAGAGTTAACAAACCGTCTTAGTTTCATGGACTTCCATGAAGTATTAAAGTAGTTAATACATTACAAAAAACGTCAAAATTGCCACTCACTCACTCATAGATCATCAAAATTCTACTGTACTTCCAGAATGCTACAAAGCTGAAATTTGGCAGACTGATAGAAATTGTGACCAAACCCTCAGAAAAAATCAAAAAGCTCCAAAATTATAATTTAGTCCCCACTCCTATACATGTAAAGTTATGTAAAAGTAACATTGCCCTTTCAAAAGCGCTAGAGTTCTGAGTTTCGGCAAACTATGGCAAAAAATTTAAAAACACCAAAATTTTAATTTACTGCCCTCCCCCATAAATGTAAAGTTATATAAAAGTAACATTCTCTGCTTCCAGGAACGCTAGAGCCGAGCCGAGCTTTGAAAGGCTAATAGGAACTGTGATAAAACCATTGGAAAAAATAAAAAAACCTTGAAATTATGGAAGAAAGGAATTGCAAAAGTTTTGAAAAATATTCCGCATATTTTACTACTAAGTACGCGAAAATGGTATTCCGTAAAAAGAATTGAGATAAATGTAAAAACAAGTTCTCTAACACAAATTTCAAAATGAAAGGTTCTTACTTGTTTGAAAATGTTTTTCTCAACTTAGCTATCGCGCCTGCAAATGACTCTTGGGGGCGAAGCTAAATTCGACGTAAAGAAATTTGGCTAAGTAAGAACTTCATTTTAAAATTTGTATTAAAGAATTTGGCTTTACTCTTATCTCAATTATTTTTACGGAATATAATTTTCGCGTACTTGGCTTTTTTTGCATAAAATGTTTTTGTTATGATTTGAATTTTTATAAACATTTTTATCAGTACAGATGTAGTTACCCTGCACTTCGGGCTTGTTACGCAGGATAAAATGCCAAAATAAAAATGTTCACTGCCGACTAGCCTGAAGCGGCAAGGGCCAACAACGCGGTGGTTGCCGTTTTAGGAAGGCTCTGGAAAAATGTTCACCCTTCTTTTGAAAATCTGTGATTTAAACTTCATAATCCAATACGGCTCGTTTCGCCACCCCTTTCGTTTTTAATTTACGAGGGGATTTGAAAAAACTGGGCATTATAAGATAAGTTTGTTAGGGTACGTTGGCAAAGCCGGGATGTTATAAAGGAAATTAAACAAAATAGGTAATTTTTAAAACTAACCTAAAAACAACCACTTTTTGTACAATTTTTGACCACACAGTGGCACTTTATAGGCACGTCTTTTTTGAAAACTTTCCTGTGATAAAAGGGTTTGGTAAAGAACCAAGAGATCGGTAATTCTATTTTTGCGATCTTTCATTAAAGTTGGCCATGACTTATGTCGACAGGTTCTAATTTATATTAATAGCATGCATACCATGTAGACAGAAAGGCATTGCCTACCCTTATTAAAAGTTTTTTTTTTCATTTCATCACATTTTACTGACTTAACCCATAACATATCCAACAATAAAAAAAATTTAATAAAAAAAACACCCAACTGCTAAATTTACTTGTAAGTACTAGTCTCAGTTGAGTACAAAATTGATAGGTATACTTACAAAATTATACAGTTTTGTATTTTCATCTTTTTGATAAACTACGTACTTATGTTTCGATTGTTTTTCTACAATGGTTCTCAAGATCTCAAGACCATCAAATATAAAATTTTAAAACTATTCTTTTATCAATATTGCTTACTCTGCTATGTTTGTTATTAATTTATTTATTTCTGACAATCTTGAAAGATTATCAAAACAAATATTATTTTAAAATGTTAAAATTTGAAAAAACTGGGCATTATAAAATATGTTTTTTAGGGTATGTTGGCAAAGCCAGAAAATTATTATTTCTCTTTTACCTTAGTTAAAAAGTGCAATTTTTCCTCTTAATTTTAAAGATATGTACCGTCAAATGATAAAAATATTGCCGTTTTCGTCACCGATGTCAACTTGGACATATTTAAGCTTTGACAACAAAGCAATTTTAACTCATCTTTTTTGTCTTACATACTCTACTATTAGCATCTTTTGTTAGTAGTGACTGGACTTTTTGCGGGTCACTGTCGATTTAGAGTAACCATGCACAGAATGGATTTAACAGAAGAGACCAAAAGTAGACTCTGTATGGAGGATGACGAAACAGTCCGACATGTACTGAATCCGAAAATCTGAACAGCGTCTCTCCCAAACTGATGTCTAAACTTTTTGGAGGACTAGGCAGACAGTGGTGAGAAACCACTTAAAAAAGGGCCAAAATAGACCCACTTGTGGCCGCTGTGGAAGAACTGCAAGGCCCACTCTTATAAAAATCGTCATCATTATTTTTTAATTAGATAAAAATAGTTTTGCAAGGTGAAGTGATAGATCTATGTTTCCCTACAAGGATATGAGTTTTTTGCAGTATTTTTAAATAAAACAAAAACGAATTTTTATGAAATTCGAGATAAATATTATCATCTAGATATTATAGATATCAAGTTTTTATGAGAATAAAATATTTAGAAAAGGTTAAAATATTTTTTTCCCGGATGTTTTACCTTATTACTACTAGTTTTGTTGTTTATTCATTTAGGCATACATTTTTGAAATCTATTACAATTTGAAATTTAAATAATTTTGTAAACTAGAAACGTAGTTTTTTTGCATAATTGCACGTAACAACTATTATTCCACTAGAAAACAATGTTGTTTATTTTGAATGACGTCAGTTTTATTTTTAGCTAATTTAAATAAGCCTAAAAATTCATTTTAGAATAAAAATGGTTTAAGGGTGTTCCAAGTTCAACAAAAAACTTTTGTATGTACAGGGTCATTACTTATATTTGTGTGGATTTTTTAAGGGGTAAATATAGTTAATAGAAAAAAGCTTTAAATACAGAAGTTGCATATTTTTTTTCATATTTTCTTTTGGATTATGTCAGAAGTTACAAATGTCATTCCGGCTAAACTAGATATTAACAAACCATATATTTTTAAAATCAGAGAAAATATGTCTTTCTGTCTGAATATATACAGGGTGTTCCCTTTAACTTAAAAAAGTTTGACATCAGGAATGACATCTGTCATTTTTGGAAAAGCCTAAAAGATAATATAAAAACAATTTTTTTTATCACCTACATTGTCGCCGTCGTCGTGGTGTAGTGGTAGCAGTGTTTGTTTCCCACACCAGCGGCCCGGGTTCGATTCCTGGCTAGGTAGTTGGTTGTTTGTGTTTGTTTGAAAATGCTTTAGCTTTGCTAACACTTTGCGAAACTAAGCGATTGATCCTGATTGGATGGAAAGTCCCAGTATAAATAAAAAAAAATATATATAAATAAAAGAAAATCACCTACATTAACCTTTAATAAGCAAATATATCCAATGGCCCTGTACAGGGTGTATTTTTAATTAATTTAATGTTTTTAACAGAGCTTCAAGCTAAAAACTGCATCTCGATATATCAATTTTTAAGCTAAAAGGGACTTTTGAAAAGTCTGCATTTTAAAAATGGTCTATAACTTTTTTATTTCTATAAATTTCATTTTGGTGTTAATTGAATTGTTATACTTTTTTTTCAATAAATACTTTAAAATTGTTATTTCCTTATGGAAATGCCGTTCTTCTACTACCATTCCTAGGATCTGAAATTAGAGGATTTAGGTTTTCTTGCAGTATTTTTAGAACAACAACGATTTTTTAAAAATGTGAAATGTGAAATATTCTCTTGGTATTTAACCAAATCTTTATAATTATAAAAGATTTCTAAGAATGTTTATAAAAATATTTTTTGTATAATATTTCTTGCAAAATATTTTACGTTAATATATATATATATATATTTGTATTTTTTTTGTCTTTTTATTTATTAATTTTAGCACTTTTCTTTTTAATTTACGGGAGGCTGGGAAAAAACTGGGCATTATAAGATAAATTTCTTACGGTACGTTGGCAAAGCCGGAAAACCCGTATATTTTTTTACTATATCTAAAACGTTTATTTGATTAGAATATACTAAAATTTCATAACTTTTTACGAACTATAAGAATATTTGGCAAAATTTGACGGGTCGATTTTTTTTTTAAATGGAATTCGCTGTATATTATTATAGAATTTTATAGATCTTTCATCCAATAAAAAAAAATATATTTTTTTACTCGTATTCTGAACAACAACAACAAATTACAAATTTTTACAGCGTTATTTAAATTAAATGTTAATACTAAAACGGCCTAAAAAGTTGTCAAATTTGATGCTCTTTATTTCAGCTGTGTTTTAAACTGTATCATATAAAAATGTTTTACTGGTTTTAATCTCCCCTATCACCTACTAACAGGTCTTTATTAGGAACATTTACGTTCTATATGACCATAACCAGTGATGCCTAAAATTTAATGTCTAAATACTTATATAGGAATGGCAGCACTTGTGTAAATTGTATCGAAAATAGTTTCGTTAACAAATTAAAGTGTAAAGGCAGCTTCGCAAACTTCAAATGTGGCTTGAAAATCATACAAATAGTGCGCTATTATCCGGACAATTTAAATACACCATTTCACAGATCTTTAACCCTTATCCCTGCTACTATAAATTTCACACAGACTCCTGACGTAGACTGCTGTAGAACTAAGATAGACAGACGATGGACTATAAAAACAATTTCAAGAGATGTTTTATTTAAAAAAAAAATGTTTTTTCCCGATAAGTACAAAAATATTTTACTGGTACACTCGCCCACTTTTTTAGTGTCATCATATTTTTTCCACATTTGTAGAATAAAAAAACAGGGTGTTGCGTAGCGAAATAAGTGTCTTCGTTAGCAATTATAAAAAGCCCGCTAATATTCCAGGCTTTCCAGACTAGTTAAGGCTTTTCTAAGATGACATTAACAAAGTTGGCGACTGTACTACGTTTTTGTTTGAAACTAGTAGACAATGCTATCGGTATAGGGAGTGATGGATCTGTTGGAGCTCTATCTCCGTACTTTCAAGTGCAAGATAATTTTTACGCGCAAAATGAAGGACTTCCAATGGGTTCGTCTCTTTCGCCAGTGGTAGCAAAAATCTACATGGAGTGGTTTGAGGGCCATGCGATCAACACAGCAAGAGTAAAGCCAAAACTATGACTACGATACATGGATGACACATTTATTATATGGCCGAAAAATGATGAACTGCAGAATTTTGACACCATCTGAACAATGAAAATTGAAAAAGATTCGGCCTTACTTTTTTGGATGTTCTTGTCAAATGAACAGACATAAACATTCAAACCACTGTATATAGGAAACCTACACACACGGGACAGTATCTAAATTTTAAGGCTAATCATTCTGTTGCTACAAAACAAGGGGTTATAAGAAGTTTGCATTTAAGAGCTGTAAATATTTAGTAATAATGAAGAATTAACCACAGAAATTAACAACAATAAAAAGGACTTACAACAGAATGGTTATTCCGAGAAATTAATAACGTCAACGATCTCTAAAATTAAAATAAAACCATTGGTAATAACATTCCATGTGTTTAAGGGATTTCAGAAAACATAAGACGAATAGCCAAACACTATAATATAAAAATAGTATTTTCATCGGAAAATACGATAAGGGGTTTTGTAACTAAAACCAAACCAGAAAATCCCTCAAATAATAAGAACCGTATTTACCAAATCCAGTGTAAATATGGTAAATCATAGGTAGGTAAAACGAAACAACCTCTTCAGGTTAGAGTAAATGAACATCCAAAATCTCGTTTAACGGATCATGCTGGATTGAATGGTCAGAAGCTAAAGTTTTGCATCATGAATCGCATTGGCGAAAACGGAAGTTTATTGAAGCTGTGTTTATAATGCAGAATAAAGATGTTTTCAGTTAACCAAGTACGGACATACCAAACGTATGGAAGCCACTGCTTAAGGAAAACAAACGGCTTTAGATTAAAAAAGGGAAGCGGGGCGTCACACCTGACTGCACACCAAGTAGTATAAGTAGTAGTAGGTAGACTAGATTGTTTAGTTTACACTTAAAAACGGTAAGAGGTGGTTACTAACTGAAACTTCGTGTTAAAAATAAATAAAGACAATGGAAGTCCGAAATTTTGTTCGTACTACGTTTGTCAGGATGGCAAAATAAATATAATTGGCTTATAACACAATGTTTCTCTTGTATTTGGTAGATAAATTGAGTCACTGTAAGATAAAAAGGTTGCTTTTTAGATTTGTCAGTTTCCATTAGATCCTGGAACCACTTGAACGTAAATCCTTTGAGCACCCCACAGAAAAACCGCAAAATAAAGGAAATTATTTTAGCTACATTACCGCAAACAATTCTGATTTACAATTCACAGTTAGAGACTGAATTTTGCATTTGCTAGGCAAAGACGTAAAGGCACGTCCAAACCAAGCAATATTTGAAGCAACACGCAACAAAATTCATTGTTGTTTTGCCGGCCAATGTAATGCTCAGTCGTCCGCAAAAGAGCAAAGAATTTTGTTGAGTTTTTTTGGTTAAGAAAAGAAAGAGAAGAAAAAGTTGCAGTGTGTTCGTTATAAAAATCAAAAAACTAAATTTTTACTTACACACAAGTATGTATGCTTGACTCTAATGTGCTAGAGACAGAAAGAAAGAGAGAGTATAGAGGGATTTGTTTCTGTTTAGTTTTCTAACATACTAAAAGTAGAATCTTCAGCTGTACGTTTTTGTGTGTTTCACGTAGAAAGAGGAGAATAGCATAACGTAAAGTAGGCTTACTTGTAACTAGACTTAAATTCCTGTAAGTGATTTTCCTATTGCGAAACAGGAGCGTGATATAGTGCGTCGCGTCATCTATCTCCAGCACCGGAAGGTCAAGCATACTAAAAGCTAATAAGTGAGCCGAGAAATGCAATCGAAGTGGTCTGAGAGAAATTTCGTCCACTGGTGTGGTTTTAAAGACCACATAGCAAAGATGAGCCCTCAATATATTCTGTGAGTTGTTCCACACCATGTATCAGGTGCCTCTAATCACCTTTAGTCGCTTCATGTGACTGGCCTACTTAGCCCCTCCACCTTATGTTCATTCCCTTAAATAGGCTGAATTTAGGTAAGGTACTGTTCCGATCTTCTAAGTTGATCTAAGTAGTCTCAAATGGTTTTTGAGGTAAGCGTGCAATTGCCAAACAGTCAAGAGACTGCATTCAGTCTCTTCCATTAAGCCTATTCGTTGCAATTTTTTTAGCAATGCCTTCCATTAAACGGATTTCCTGCCTAGAGGTTCTTATGATTTTCGTAGCTCTTTTCCTGCAGGATAATTTTATAAACTTCTTGAAATGAGCTACAAGATGCATCTTAAAATGACATGAGAGTTTTTGCAATACTAAGTGTGATACTAAGGGCGGGATCGGGCCTGATCAGTCTTTTGCGAGTTGGTCCGTAGGCGCAGCCTCGTTTCCCTCACTTCCAGAATGATGCGGTATCCATAGGAGTGATATCTTTTTTACACTTCCAAGGGCATTTAGGGTTTTTCTGCAGCTTATTACAGTCTTTGACAAGAACCAGGTTCTCAGAACAAGTAGAAGTCAAGCACCCTTGGGGCTGCATAAAGTGATTACCACATACGTTAACAATTAATGTTGAAGGTACAACATTCTAGTAAGTGTTCTTTAAATGACGCCATTCCCGATCGCAATAGAAACTGTGTGTATTAGGTATATTTTTGATTTAAGCGTCAACATCTTAATCTATGTTTAATCCACGTTGGAATCCCCCCTAAAATAATTTCGCCAAGCAGACCCAATTTTTGTTGCACCCCATTAAAAAGAGAGAGGACGCCATTTTCCAAAAGAAAGATAAGAATTTTAGGGATAAATTCTTTAAGATTAGGTACAATTCTTCTAATCAGGGGCGGATTTAGCATCGCTCAGGAAATAAGGAGATTTTTGTCAGTTCCCTGGGGAGACGCTTAAATTAAAAAGGGTACACTGATTGCTATACGCTATTTGCCATTTCGTGCTAACAACTCATTTTACAAAACTGAATTTTTTACTAACAAACGAAAATTTTAGTACCCGTGAATTTTAAAATTTAAACAAGTTTTCGTAGCTTATCGCGTGAAAAGAAGTTTTAGTTTTATTCGTATTTTTACATGTAGAGTTGGATCTTAAACTTACGGGACATCAAGATCTAATGATCACCTTATCTATCTATCTACTTAGCTTTCTTTAATCCATGTTTGGACATAGGCCTCCCTCATTATCTTCCACTCTTCTCCGTCTGTCGCCATGTTCATCCATCTAGTTCCCGCATGTTTCTTCAAATCATCCGGGGTCTTCCCCTACTTCTTTTATTTTCCCATGGTCTCTACTTCACAATACATTTGTTCCATCGATCATCTTTCTATCTGATATTGTAACCGGTAAATTTTCATTTTAGTTTTGCTATATCTCCTCTGACATTCCTCACTTTCATTTTATTTCTTATCCATTCTTTTTTTTTATCTGATAGCTTTACATATAACATTTGTATTTTCATTGCTCTTTGGACTTTGTGTCCAGGTTTGGCATCCATAGGTAAGTACAGGAAGAACACATTGGTTACACACTTTCGTTTTGAGGTACTGAGGATATTTTTTATTTTTTAATATGTATTTTAATTTGCCGAATGCTGTCCAGGCCAATCTTACTAGTCTCTTGGTTTCAGCTGTCTGGTTTTCTTCTTTTTTTAGTTTAATAATTTGTCCCAGGTATTTTCTTTTGGTTTATTCTGATCGCAATATCTTCATCTGTATTTAATATGATTTTAGTTTTAGTGTAGTTCCTACTTAAGCCTTTATTTTTAGTAGCTGCATCCAGTTGTTCCAGCAGTTTTATCAGTTCTACTTTATTGCCTGTTATTAAGGCGATATTATGAGCATATCTTAGGTTGTTCAAGTATTGTCCGCTTAATTTGATCCCTTTTTCTTCCCGATTTAAGCTTTTACTGCCCAGTGCTCAATGCTATTAGAAGCTTTTTCGAAGTCTATAAACGCAATATATAGTGGAATGTTGTATTCGTTGGCTCGTTCTATTAGGATTTTCATGGTTGATAAATAAGTGATCAACTGTACTGAAACCTTTTCTGAAGCGGGCTTGTTCCTTTAATTGATATCCGTCAAATTTCGTTGTTAGTCTATCTGTTAATATTTTCGCTTATAAAATTATATTGAGAAATGTTATAGATCGATAGTTTTTAGGTCTGCTCTATTGTCTTTCTTCTGTAGAATAATGGTTATGGTTTCTTTCCAGTTGTTTGGGATTATTTTTTCTTTTGGTATTTTATTTAGGAGAGTATGTATTAACTACAGCTTTACAATCGTACTTAAACATTCCTACTGTTATTCCGTTTTTTCCAGGTGATTTGTTATTTTTAATTGTCTTTAATGCTCTCTTTATTTCCGCTTGCTGGCTAAATAACACACTCATATTTAAACCATCATCATCGGAGAAAAATATTTTGTTCCACTTGCAAATTTTCCGTGAGTTTCTAGTATTAAATGCAGATCAACAAGTGTGAATTTGATTGGTTATCTTTTGGGACTCATCAGAACACAACGTGATATTCTTGTAAAGTAGACCGTTATAAATATCATTTTATGTTATTCGTAAGAGAGATATTGCCAGCAAAACAGTAGACTTTCACAAGTAACGCTTTCTAAAAAATAGAAAAACTAACAATAAGGCAGAGAATAACATCAATCAAAATAGAAAATCTTTTGGCAATATTCAGCTGTTAATCAAAAAATTTGATGGCTATAATAAATACCTCAGCAATTATTTTTAAAAAAAGTACAAAAAGTTTTTTTGTTAAAAAAAAAACAAAGCAGAACAAAAGCTTGGCCATTAAGACGCGGATGAGAAAGGAAAAGAAAAGAATACAATTTACATAAAGAAATTGCCTTTCGCCCCGCTTTTTCCCCAATTCAGATAAAAAGCTCTCCTACATAAAAGTTTTATGGTAAAAGAGTATGCCTTATTTTATACAGTGACCACCATCTAGTTCTTTTGAGCAGGGGTATGGCAGCGTATCCAATTGAGAGAAATACTCTCGAGAACTGCTCTCAAGGGTGTTTCTTACAAATAAGTTGTAGATATATGTTCCTTTCAGACCAAAATGAGGATCTTATAACGTCATCATGATAGGCGAATAGTCTGGGTTGTCTTTTTGGGCATAGGCCAATGGTTTTTTGTGAATGGTTTTTTGACCTTGAAAAATTTTGGAGGTCATTTTGTGCAGAGGTGAATAGTGTGGATGACCTTTTTGACCTTGATATGATAGCTTATAGTTGCGAAGGCCATTATATTTTGTGTGCAGAGAAGAATAGTGTGAGTGGTCTTTTTGACCTTTATATGACATTTTAGTGTTATGTCGGTCTTTGTCTTTTGTGTGCAGGTGCGAATAGTGTAGGTGGTCTTCTTGACCTTGCGAATGGCTTTTAGCCCAAATTTATCACCTATAGATTTAAAAGTCAATGTCGCACCCTGGTATTACTAATTAAAAATTGTGGTGGTAAAATTCAAGGTCTGCGCAACTATGAGATATCATATCAAGGTCAAGAAGACCCCTCACACTAATCACCTCTGCAAAAAACGACCTCCAAAATTTTTCAAGGTCAAAAAACCACTCACACTATTCGCCTATACCAAAAAAGACCACCCAGACTATTCGCCTATTATGATGACGGAATTACCTCCTTAATTTTGGTCTGAAAGGAACATATATCTACTATTGAAATATATATTGCTTCAGACAGCGCGAAATTAGAGGATTGCTCACTACTGGACAGATTGGCAGCTCCTAAAACTTCAATCAATTGCGTATTACGACAGGCAGTGGCGGCTTGTGCACATACAACATGGTTGTGCCAAAATTTTGATAGTCACTCAAAAATAGATTGGGTGCTGCGTCAAATTTTTGCCCAAAATTCGTTAAAACACATGCCTCGATGGCGTGAATTGTTGATTGTGTGAACTTTGCTTTTGTATTATATGTTTACTGATAGCCCCCTCAAATTAACAAGCCCGATCCTTTTTTGAAATACAACACTGTCGAAGGCTGACATTTCCATTTTCTTTGGTAGCCATATTTTTTTTGTTTTCAAAATAGTCAAAACCAAATTATACCAAATTTAAATAATAGTTTGCCACAAATCCTCTTTAGGTATACATATTAATACAAAACAGTTCGTTTATTTCCTCGCAACCGCACGACCAATTATTTTTATTTTATTGTAATTCTACAATTCTCAATAATCTAAAAAAAATTAAATATTTAAAAAACGGACTATTACCGCCACCCGGTATATTTCATATACTTTGCTGGCTATTTAAATTTCTTAAAGTATTTAAGTACTTAGAAACCTTCTCAATTGGTTTTCCGCGAATTTAAGCGATTTTCGTTTAATTTCAGTTTTTTTTTATGAGTTTTGTATAAGTACAATTCCAAACCAGTGGGACGATGTTTGCCCTCAAAGGAGGTAAAAGCTATCTGAAAGTGTAAGAATATATACAGGATGTTTCGAAATTCTATTGTTAATTTCCTTGGGTGATTTTAAGACAAAAAGTTCATATAAACATAGGTGAACAAACCCTTAGTTTTCAAGATACAGGGTGTTAAGATGTTTGTATTTTTATAACTCTAACCGTTTTTGAGTTATTCAGCTCAAATATTCATGGCAAATAAGTTTTAATTAAATTGATTATTTTCATATTTTATGATAGCCGCCTTTGGTGCAACAGCGATTTTCTTTAAAACGGTTAAAAATGCAAAAAAAATATAAAAAGAAACCAAAAACTTTGCAAATGAAACAAGGATTTTATTTCTTGTTTTGAACTACCTACCAGTGGCTTACAATGAAAAAATCCGGGGGAAAAGGCGACATAACCCCTAAAAAAGTATCACTTTTTAGGTTTTTACTAATATTTGGCATTTCAAATAGTGTAGTGCCTATATTTTAATACACGTGAGAAATTTGGTGGCTCGTAGGGTAGTGCCACGGAGCACTATCGTATTTTTGTTTTCAATATCGCCAAATTGGGTACTTTTTGTTGTTCCTTTTACATTAAAAGGACGTTTGGTTCTTCCTATACAGCAAAGAAAAACTGCATATGCATAAAATATGTAGTACCTAAAAATAATAATAAGTTGACACGTTGTTAAGTCCATTGTTTTAGGATCGCCAGACCCGCAGCCAATACCTGTCCTCTGTGCACCTCAGTAAAATAGAGGGAAAAAATTTATGACACCGATTGTTTCCCCTTGCGTGGCGATCTGTTATTTCGACAGTTTGTAAACAAAAATTGATCAAGGGTAGTTGTACATAAAGTATCGAAAATTTTGACGATAACTACGACACATATAATCCTTTTTTTCAAGCTTGTTCTTTTTTATAATATTTAATGCTGTGTCTTCCACAAACTAATAAATTCATTCATATTGATTTTTTCTGAACGCTAAATGTAATACGCGGCATGGCTGAAGCTACAATTTGCGTTAAAAACAAATACCCACTTCTCACCTTCTCACTGCACACGACAGAATGTCGAAAAACTTCGTGAATATGAGAGATCAGGATGTAGCTCCCTACTTTCCTACTACCAGCCCGAATACGGGTCTAAAACAGCGAAAAATATTTCAAGACATCGCCCGAAATATACTTTTCTCTCTTTTGCTTCTCTCTTACACACATTAAGCAAAAGAAGCAGTTTATGAATCTTATAGCTTTAAATCATGCTGTATATGATTAACCACACTCACATGAGATTAATATGCTGTTTCTGTTTTGTTTCAGCCTTTTTTGCGCAGTCTAGTTTTACTATTTCTTGTCAATCCTTGTATACAACAGGCCATTTCTCCCCGTTCTTTCTCAGATAAAGAAGAATAAGAAGCACCAGCCAGCAGGAGCAGCACGATGTGGCAGCAGCAGCCCAAGAATATATAAAACAAAAGAAAAAGAGCGACACTTAAACAAAAGGTAGTTAAGGTTGTGTTTTGTTCGATGCGCACAAAACAAAAGAATGGCCTGGCCGACTCGGGCGCGACGATTCTCTTTTGCTGGAAAGAAATAAATGAATGTCGTGGATAAGAAAACGAATGACAGTAAACTAAATACCAACAGCAAAATCTGCTTTATAGATAATTGTCCACAGATGAGAAAAAATATTTTTCAAAAAGTCGTTTTTTGATTGAAAAACTATATTTTTTTAAAATTTCGATTCAAAGGTCAGGAATGTTTGTCCTTCAAAAAATAGTTTTTAATCAAAAAACTATTTATTGAAAGAAAAAATCGGGTAAAGGTCAGATGTTGGATCCTAGTTTTGGAAACATTTGCGATCCAAGAGGTTAGGTAACACTGATTTCGACCTCCCTTAATAAAGTTAGACTAATAACAAGCTCTCCAGCGGCGCCCGTTAATTGAAGTAATTAAAAAAAGTTGAAAAAATACCTATGTTTTTTCCAAGATTTCTTTAATTTTTTTAAAACCTAATATATACAAAAAACCATGTATTACATTTTGGTATACTCAATAAAATACTCTGCCAATCTATGAGCACCTAAGCTCACACTGTGTGGCCTTAATAAAAGTTTAAAAAATTTGGGCGCCAATTTGTGGCCTATTAAAATGCGTTGTGTGACATTTGTGGCAGCTTAAAGACGTTGCCGCCATTTTGTGACACTGAAACCCACTGAATAATTAAACAAATATCTGGAAGCAGAACTGTATTTTCCAGCTAGGTAAAACATTGATATGCCCGGTAACTTTTATACAGTGGAGAAGGGGGGGTTCAGAAATAAGAAAATTTTAAGTGCGCCACATTATTTAATACCAATGTTTTACAAAGAAGATCTTAAATAAAATACAGTTCAACCCAAACGTTGCAGCCAAACAATGAAATTCTACTTACTTCCGAGGCTTCCAGAGTATTTGTGTAATTAAGAATAACCAAAAAAAAAATAAACAGAATAAAATTCTAAAAGATTGAATTCAGATGACAAAACAGAAATACTTTACAGGTAGATGGACTCCTTTAACAGGTCATGGTGTACCTACATCTGAGTCAGTAGCGTAGGACTCAATTATATGAATGATTGTTAAAAAAAAATATATATATACTTCCAAAATCGTTCCATCATAGGGGAGATCTAGACCAAATATCTGCTGTCATCATTCTACGTTGGGTAGAATGAGACAGACAGCAACCCAGTCCGAGATCCACCCCATGAGGTAAAAATGTGTGACGGAACCGCTAGAAACAAAATATAATCTCATCTCTCTTTTGTCTCCGCAAAGTTGGCTCACTGGATTGTACAAATAACAAAGAAATTTAGTTCATCTTGTATATTTTGATTGTAAAACTTGAGAAAAATACCAAACAAGTCAGGACCAAAATAGCAAGGCACTTTAAATAGGGCCAAAATAGCAAGGCACTTTAAATTTGACAGTAAAATTATCTTAAATAAATGAAATGAAGGAAAACAAGCCGATGTAGTAAATATGCCGCAAAACCAGGGTTATGACGTCATACCTTATCTTGCGTTTACAAGAAATGTTGAAATTATACTGTGAAAACTTATATATGAAAAGATTACATCTAAATTATATTAAAAAAATTTATATATGAGGAAAAAAATTATAGTTAAGGCTTGCTCCTACCTTGGTCCTTGATTATTTTGTGTATAAATGTGTTTTATTTTGTAAACCTGGATGTGTTGTACCAGACATCTTCTGCTACTCCACCGGTCCCAGTTCTGCCGCGCCTTCCCTGCTGACTAACTAGCACATGGTACTAGTGCAGCACATCGTGGACAAAATGTTGTTGGTTTCTTGCCCGAGCATAAAAAGGTAGTGGGATTCTTGCCCGAGCGTAGAACCCTGTGGAAAATGAAATGTTTCAGTTTCCTGGAATTCGTCAATTTTGCACGAAGTTCCCCTACACAGTAACTTAAATCGAGGACCCCATGTCGACTCAATAAAACAAAGTAGATTTAAACAGATGAACTAAAATAATCCTAACGTACCTTTCCCAGGGTTATAACTGGCCCGTCCGGCTTCCCACCAGCGTCCAGCACCGCTGCCGATGGAATGGACAGGGCTGTAGACAAAGGAGAAAAACAATATATAGTTTTTATCCAACACGTGGTTAAAAGAAAAAAATGTAAAAACGCCAAAAATTCCCCACGTCTTTTGTCAAAAAAAAATACATTTTACACGAAAAATAATTACAATTTGGGAGGCAATTATTATCTTTAAGAGTCCTCAAATAATAAAAAAAATGAAAAAATAAAATCGAACTTACCAATGCTCTTTCCGTGCAAATGGCGTAGGCCGACTTAAATCCCTCTATGTAGAGGATATGAGCCATCCACGAGATACGCCTCACGACGGACTCACTCTTTACAGTCTCTGGGACAGAACCTGCAGTTTTTGCAGTGCCACTACACAAAAACAATGGCGATCCCAGAAACTGTTGTCGACCCAGCCAAAATTTGTTAGCAAAGAGACCAGGCAGAACACCAAAACCGAGGTGGCCGGAAACCGTTTTGTAAATTTGGTGGGGAGTGGGGACAGTAAAACGCAATACCAACCAACCAGAAAAACCCGCGATTTTCAAACTAACCAATGAGGTACAGCAATAGTTCTATACAGGTCTATAGGGGGCAGTACCGACCAAGGGGATAGGAAGTACGTAAAACGCACCTTGAGGTGTTGTCGGATCTATTTCCACGGTTGAAATTTTTATAACAAAGACGTCGAGACACCCTCCATACATTTGACCGAACATTTGCCTACCGGACCCCCGCCAACATATCAAGTAAGAGGAAAATAACCAGACGGACTATAAGAAGGTCAGCATTGAAACCATCAATTGTAAATTCAATCACTGGAGATTCGAGCATGTATCAACCCCAGGAATATTTGAACATTCAACCAATTCCCATATGAGTAAAGCTATACTAAGTGTAGAATTTAGTTGTATTTTAGTTACAGTTTTCGTCAAAAGTTTCCTTTGCTCTTTATAAATGTTTTCTCTAAGATTCATATGGTTTGACGCCATTTTTGTAAAACATTTCTACATTAATAAAGTTGTTTCTGAACCTGAACCTAAAAATACACACTGAACTACTGCTAAGAAGCTCGGCACAAGAGTGTTCAGATGTTAACTCACACCATTTCGTTTATTCTTTTAGTCTTGGTTTTTATCCCTCGTTTATCTCCCATTTACAAAAGTGCACGACTCGTATTTATTCCATCCTCTCCCTATCAAATTAATAAAGATATCAAAGTGGTCGGAGCCTCGGTTGTTACTGGTCAAACCGTGGACCTAAATATGTTTTCGTGCTGTCACAACTAGCTATGAGGTTCGGATTGTCCCAATCTCCTCGAAAATAAACGTAAGGGAATGAAATGTTCATCTAAATGTTTCCTTCCTGTTACTGAATCCGTTTGTGATGCGGCAACGCCGCCATTCCCCAGCATAACAGCTGTTTAACTTTCATGACGACAAGAGAATCACAAAATTCCACAGATAAAAACAAAACAATCAAAATTTTTATGTGATTTTCCCGAAGCCTGTGATCTTAAATTCCAATTACGATGTCCAGATAATGCGATGTGCGTAGTGTCCACAGTAATTCGATGGAATGCCTCCTTTTAAGGTAACTTCCTAGACCCTATATAACCTCCAAACCTAGCTCTATAAAATACCCTTACTTTGTGTACAGAAAGACGAATCAAAGAGCCTTGATTATTTACCTAAATAACCAAATATGTAACGTTGTCTTAAACGTAAAAATGACACGTTACAACTGGGTACTATAGTTATAGTGTATCTATGTGAAAGCTAATATAACTAAAAACTGAAGTATGTTTTATTGAACTTCAGACTCAATTACCTTTCGTTTGATACCACACAAGCCATGTTTTGACTTATACTCTAATTTTTCAAATCTACCCCCACCTTTTTTTTTAAACTAAAATGTATTTTGTTTAACTCCAGACTCAATTACCTTTCGTTTGATATCACGCCATAATTCCACTTAAACACTAATTTTTGAAATTTACCCCCCCCCCCTTTTTTTAAATAAACTAAAATGTATTTTGTTTAACTCCAGACTCAATTACCTTTCGTTTGATATCACACACGCCATATTTTTTCATAAACTCTAATTTTTGAAATCTACCCCCACCCTTTTATTTGGCTTGTGTTCGGTGGATTTTGTTCATTTTTAAATGGGACCATCTCGACTCAAAACCCAGCCTGGGTACCAAATTTCATTAAAATCGGGCAAGCGGTTTTTGAGTTATGCGCGTTGGTCGTTACAGACAGACATACAGACACACAGACAGACATACAGACAGACAGACAGACAGACAGACAGACGGCGCAACAAAAAAGTTTCAAAATCATCTGAAACGCAAAGATATATAAAAAATTTTGAAATCGGAGCAACTTTTTTTTTCTCGAAAAAATTAGGATCACCATAGCTCACACTACTATAGTATAGTATATGTGTGAGCTAATTTCCTTTAAAATGAAGTGTAACATGATTAAATCGGTTTTATAAATAAAAGTTCAGGGGCATCCGTAAATTAAGTTAATTTTGAAAAAACAGAAAATAAACCATTTTTGTTACACGTTTTATCTAATTTTCTCAAAAACTAAGCTTAACATGAAAAAACTTGTTCTACACTTTTTTGTAGACAGGAAAATTGTCTTTTCAAAAGTGTGAAACTCGGTTGGGTTTCACTTATAGCAAACTCTCCAGCGACGTCCGTCAATGGGGGTGATTTCAACAAATCATTAAAAACAACATGTTTTTCATACGTTTTATTCAATTTTCTTAAAACCAAGCTCTTTATCAAAAAATGTGTTCTTTACTTCGTCATAGCCAATAAAATTTCCTTTCAAACGGTGTATAACAAAGTGGAAGTTATTTTATATTTACCGCTCCAGTGGTGTTCTTAATTTAAAGAAATTATTTAAGATCAATCCAAACTAATCAATTTTGTGTCTTATTAGCTTTTCGGTGGATAATAAAGAGCAGCGGATAAAAGGTCGAAAGTACAAAAGGTCGAAAGTACAAAAGGTTGAAAATACATAAGGTCGAAATTACAAAAGGTCGAAAGTTCAAAAGATCAAAAAACAAAAGGTCGAAAGTTCAAAAGGTCGAAAGTACAAAAGGTCGAAAGTATAAAAGATCGAAGGTACAAAAGATCGAAAGTACGGCCGCGGGTCCACATCGACTGGACAGGTCAATTCGACTTAATACGATAAATTTGTATTTTTAATATTTTGTTTTGTCGATTTTTTTTCGACCTTTTGTACTTTCGACCTTTTATGGCGTCGGCGGCGGGTCCGATATTAAAATGTCCTTTTAATCTAATCTAATCACAAAATAGTTTATTTTAATTTGGAAACATTTTATTTTAGTAGGTATAAAATACGAACCTTTTTGAAGTATTTATCATAACATTAAGCTCACTTTGTATTATATCATTTAAAAAGAAATTGTCTTATCCTCAATAAAGAATAAAGGCACATTTTTTTCTGAAAATCTTAGTTAGAAAAGATATTTAAATATGCAAAAAAACTGATTATTTCAGTAATTTTTGAAAATAAGTTTATATTAGTAAGCCCCTGAAGCCTTAAACATGGCAACAACCCGACATTTTAATAAAGTTTTTATAAGAAAATGTTATGTTCTACAATAAAGTATACTACATATTTTTTCCTAAATGTGTAGTTTTTGAGAAAATTTTGAAAAACCTATAATGAACATGTTTTTTCTAAATAATCCCAATTTACGTACGCCACTGAAGAGCTACTTGCTTTTCCTAACCTTATTGACCAATACATCGTTGGAAAGGGAATTTTATTCTCCACAAAAAACAGTTTTTTGCAATTTTTGATAAAAAGGTTAGTTTTCGAGAAAATTGCATAAAACTAAAAAAAGACAGGTTTTTGGGGGTTTGGGAGGATTTTCTCCGTCCCTGTCGATTTTTCGAGTTGGCAGCAGAGATATTCGGATTCAGCGGGATGAAATTAGGGGGAAATGGTCTGTTGCCAAAAAGTAATATGAGTTGCTTCTAGAACGAAAACGGAAAGCCTTTTAAAATAATATGCTCTGACTAAAACTAAAAACCAAATTGGTTGATAAATAAAATCAGTTAAGTAGCTAATGCAAATTTAAACTTCATATAAATATCTACCTATTCTGGATTTTCTTAAAGCAAACTTTTTTTTTGTACAAGCCATCATGTTTGATCTAAACGATATAATTTACTTGCACAAATTGACTTACTTATGCAAGCCAAATAACTTATGCAAGCCAAATTAGTGCTTACCCATCAAAAATATACCTTTATACATATAATATTGCCAATTAAAATGTACCACTTAAAAAACTGTTGGTGCCATGTAAAAAAAAGTCATGTATCCAGTGTTATAATTCTATTATTCTACCAAGTTCAATGTAAAAAGACGTTAAGGACGGACTCCGTTAAAAAGATATCACAAAAACACTATTTACATTCGCAAGTCTTTTGTCTTTGGGAGGGGTGAAAAATGAGCCCAGTGTAAGAAGAAAACTGCTCAGGAAGCCCCTACCAGCACTTGAACCTTACTAGAACATATTAGGCAAAATTAATTGAGTTGTGGAATTGACATCGGTTCTTTCTTTGTTGGTTTCGAGGTCAATTGGACAAACACTTGACAAACAAGATAATAACCAATGGACTAACTAAGCTGGAACAAAAATCTATGTGAGATCAGCGGACTTTGGCAGTTATACTATAGCTATAACATTATGTGTGAGATAACTTTGGACGGTGTCAATTGTCATCTAGAAAACAGCTGTCCAAGAGTGCACAAGTCCTGATGCAGACAAGAGGAAAAATAAAGATAAGAAATCGTTTACAATTAGACTAATATATTCGTAACTGGGTATTTTTAATGCTTGTGGTGCTTCTTTAAGTGATTTAAAAAAAAGCTCTTATAGGCCAGGCATTAGAGCGAGAAAAAGACCCCTAGCTTGCAAAAGGTGTTGTAATCGCGATTTTAACTTAACTTTTTCTCGCTCTAATGACTGGCCTATAAGAGCTTTTCTTTAAATCAAAATATGTTGTTTTCATTGAAATCCTAAAAAAGAATGTGAGTTTTTGACCTTAGGGGGGAGGGCAGCCCTCAAAGCTATCTTGGATTTAGTATGTACGAAAAAGTTTTTTTTTAATTACTTGGTCCCTGCACATTCTAGAAAAAAAAAGTTTTTGACAAAGGTTGAAGACAATAAAGTTTCCTACAAAAAAGCTTTTGTACGTTTTTTTGTGAGAAGAAAGGTTTTCGAGTTATGACGCTATTTCGCCGTAATTTTAAATTTTGACAATTTTTTTTTTTTTAGTTGCCTTTAACTTCGAAACTGTTTACTTTTAAGAACTCTGTAATAACATAAAATAAAGACCAGCTAATAGTTTGTAAAATGAGATATCACTGAATTCTCTGGGTAGTACCCTTGCTGAGATTCGAGCCCTGAAGTGTTAGCAGTACACCCGTGTCTTATGTATTTCAATAGTATATGTAAATCAAATCAAAAAGATTAAATTTTATGTCATTTTCTTTTTAAGATTTTTTGGAAAGCTTAGTTTTTAAGAAAAATAAAAAAAACAAAGAAAAATTTAAAAAAAATTAATTTGAAAAAAATAACCTCAATCTGCGGACGCCTCTGTCAATGGTAGCTTTGACACAACTTTGTGATACGCCGTTTAAAAGAAAATTTTATTTTCTCTTAAAAAGGCATTGTAACATTTTTCCCTAAAATGCTTAGATTTTTTTAAAACTAACTAAAACCTAAAAAAATTTTTTTCTTTTCGTGACCTTAAAAAATAACCTTAATTTATTGATGCCAATTAAGTGCTATCCGTTGATTTGGTTGACTTGAGTGATACATCGTTCAAAAGACAATTACTTTCTACAATAAAGTTAATCACATACTTTCTGTATAGTCCTTACCTTTTGAGAAACTGACAGAAAACTGAGTAATTTCGGTTTGTTTTGGATATACCATGGAAATACATAGGAAACGGGAGTACTGCTAACACTTCATGGTTCGTATCTCAGCAAGGATACTACACAGAAAACTTAGTGATATTTTATTTTATAGGCTATTAGTTATTCTTTGCTTTATGTTATCACAACTTTTCTCAAAAATAAACAATTTTGAAGTTAAAGGCCACCAAAAAAAATTGGTCAGCATTTAAAATCAGCTTCTTTTCCAAACAATTTTTACAATAAGACAAAAAAGAGTCACTAACCAATTAAGCAAAAATGGTAACTTTAAAATACCGCTCATGGCAACCGCAGAAAAGGGACACAAGGGTGATAATTATTGATACTAGAAGGCTTTGGAGTGTTTAAACACTCCTTCGTTTGAGATTAAGAAAAGAAAAGCTTAGCGCGTCGTACTTCTTATTCTAAATTGTCCCGTTCTACCGGGTTTTTATTTAGATTTTAAACTTTAATGACTCTTTTTGTGTCGAAAACACACGGATTTGCTTTCAGATACTGAGAAAAAAATAAAGTATCGCTATTCTTCAAATAACAGAATGACTGCTTGACGTTTTGGCACAGATGAAATTTTTGGTAAATAGTAATTGAAATAAAATGGTGCCATTATTGTTAAAAATAAAAAAAAATACGAGCATGGATCAATTATTAAAAAATAAACTATTATTTATTTGCAATAGTCAAATCAACTAAAAATATTCACAGAAATAAAGTAGAAACCCTCTGCAAAGAAATAAACATAAGACCCACAACATTTTCATTTTACGTGGGCTATTGGATTCATTTATTCGAGGAAGATTTCTCGTTTTCCCTTATTTAAAGAATAGTGATATTTTAATCTCAGTATTTGAAAGCAAATCCGTGCGTTTTTGACGCAAAAAGAGTCAATAAAATTTAAAATCCAAATAACATTTTTATGGGCAAAGAAGTCGATACAAGTTCGGGACTTTAACCGCAGTATCTCCAATGATTGGTGGTAAGATCTATTTTAACTTATGGAGTCATCGTACTAACATTGAGGACTATGTATAGACTTCAAAGCCTCGGCGATCTTTAGAGGAAGGTATCGGAGATCTGCCTTTTACTTAATATGGACAGGGACAAGATATCTTTAGAAATTAAACCGAAAAATCCTGTAAGGTCTTTGTACACAAAGCAATGGAAGTAAGTACCACTTACCCGGAATTGAGTGGTCTGGTATACTGACGGTTATAAAATGGGGGAAACGACTGAAGCATGGGAGTACTGCATAACCACAGAATTGAGATTTCGTTTTGTTTTGGGTAAGTATGCCACTGTTTTTCAGGTCTAGAAGTAAACGCCATTTTGATATGTGGTTACATAAACTATGTCAGAAAAAGACATCTACATATGCTTAGAGAGTGGAGCTGCACTGCCCGCCATCAAATCGGCCAGAGTAGGCTCTGCACTTGTAGCTGACTATACGGATGGACTTAATACCCTGACATGACACAATCAGGTTGATCTCTTCTGGGTTTCGAGACATAAGGGCATTATTGAAAACGAGAAGGCTGACCAACTAGCTAGAATGGGATCAAAAGCTGATTTAATGAGGCCGAAACCCACGGTGGGCATTGCAGAGTGTCTTACCATGTTGACCCTAAAACGCGAATTACACAGGCGCTCTGGGAAGACACGGAAGGAATGAGAAGCCAAACTCCTTGTCGGGAAGGTAAGCGCCTACAACGCAAAGTCTTTTCTCACACTCGGGAGAAAAGATAAGAGACTGGTAACAGAGCGTTTAACAGGACACTGTCGCCTTAATAAA
This sequence comes from Aspidapion aeneum, assembly GCA_963576565.1. NCBI lineage: Eukaryota > Metazoa > Arthropoda > Insecta > Coleoptera > Brentidae > Aspidapion > Aspidapion aeneum. The sequence continues at coordinate 44,850,950 of OY755046.1, read as the reverse complement.
CACCTTGGCATTCTGAGAATGGTTGAAGACTCTAGGTGTTGATGGTGTTTTGAGGATGATGATTCATCTTTAAATATCCCAACCGAATGCCCTGCACTCGCCGCGTTAAGAAAGTGGCTGAAACAGTAGACAGTGAAATACTGCGAGCCCAGCAAAGTGGCTTAAGTGCATGGGATTTTCCCGCCCACAAAATTCAATTCAATCATTCATTCATGATGGCGAAACTAAAAAAGCAACATGTTAACAAAATGGCACCTACTAGCTATATCTTTCTTATGTGTAAAGACGTAAAAGTCCCATTATAGTATCTTCGTAAAGTCTGAAGAAAACAAACCACAGAAAGAACCACGGATTTTTTTTATCTTAAAATTGATAGCACCCACTTGTTGAAGCAAATCACTGCACCATACGTTTGACTTTTTGCATCCTTTTTTTGGTGACAACACTGATTTCGGTATTACCAGAATATATATATAGAATAACACACTTACTTGAGATTGAGTGAGAAATTGTTGAAACTCGGGTCTGGCTGGTACAATTTAGCACACATACATACAAAAATTTTGGCAAAATCCTTACAGTTACAAAAATTAATAATTGAATTGCATAAATACGAGAACGATCGGCTGAATCACACAGAACATTTTGGAGCTCAGCGCCAGCGGTAAGCTGGGTGCAAAAAAATGGAGGTCTAAAGAGGCACCGCGATAATGTGACTTCGAGAGCTTAAGTGCCAATAACTGCTATCCATTTTGAGGTTAAAAAAATTCGTCAAAAGAACGCACAAATGAACTAACAACTATAAGGTTTTTATGGAGCTCAATATTTTTAATTTGAGAAGTTGGAGGCAAGAGGCGGGAAGGAACGGCCGTGGAGCCCGCTGTTATAGCCATGCAGCTTTCAAAGAAACTAACGAATTCCAATTATATACAAAATTAAAATTCAACTCATTGAAAAAGCGTAGCAAACGAAGTGAGTTTCTATTAAAAGTTTTTAAGAGAATTTTCACCCTTAAGAAACGCACAGAAAGAAGCGGGATTCATTAAAAAGTTAAATTGCCACTCACCGAAGATAGTGGACAACGTTCTAAATCAGTTAGTTATAAAAAAATATTTTTTCGTCCTTTAGTCGAGTCAAGTTTAAAAATAATACTTTTTTAAACTTATTTTTCGATCAAAACTGCCATATTTAATCTCCCACATACACACAGGCCTTATTTAAATACTTAGTGTCTAAGTAGATTGTACTGTAAAATTCTTAGAGATATAATAGAGAATAATTTTCATGAACATGAAGAAGAAGGACAACGTGGGTTTCGTGCAGGCAGATCTTGAGGTAATAATAGTTTTTGTCTTAAAGGAGTAATTGAGAAAAGGAGTGCTAGAAATATAGAGACTCATGTTAACTTTGTGAACCTTCAAAAAGCATATGAATCCGTTCCAGCAGAAAAATGGTGGACAGTGTTGGAGCAAACTAATATCAGTCATACATACATAAAAGTGATAAAAAAACTATACAAGTGGTTAAAAACTAAAATTTAAATTGGTAATCGACTTTCAAAATAATTCCTGGTAACTCTCCAACTCTTTTTAAATAAACATCGAAGTAGCTCTAAAAAACTGAAAACGTAAAGTACACGGTATGGGAATACAACTTAAAGACCGATTTATCATATGTACAGTACAGTTTGCTGACGACCAAGTAATTGTAGTTAATGATAAAGAAGACATGGAGTATATGATGAGAAAGTTAAAGAATACGAAAAGTAATGGTTAACACTGAACGTAAACAAGACAAAGTACTTATGTATTGGAAAAGAATCAGGTGAGTTAGAACTAAACAATGTACAAACAATATCTTCATGCAATGAGTAAATATGTATACTTGGGTGTAATATTTGATAAGATAGGAAAAGACTGGAAAGAAGATTATTAAAAGGAAAAAAGCTTATTGGATGTCTTAACAGTATTTTATGGAGCAGAAAGATAAAAAAGAATCTAAAATTTAACATATATGAAAAGATGGTGAAAAGCACGCTGTTGTATGGAATAGAGACTTGTCGCGTAACAGAAAAATACAAAATAAAAATGGAAAGTGTCAAAACGGATGCAATAAGATCAATGAAAATATCTTGAAAAGATCATATAAGAAATGAGACTATAAAAAAGAATGGGAATCGAGGGAAGCATAACGAATGACATCACTAAAAGGCAACTGATATGGTACAGCCATGTACAACGGATGAACGACGAAAGATTACCAAAGCAAGTCCTAGAATGGCAACCAATAGGGCGCAGAAAAAGAGGGCGTCCTAAACTAGAATAGCAACCGTCAATCCAAAGATCAATGAGTCAAAAAAATCTAACAGAAGTTGATTGTCAGGATCGAAGGAGGTGGAGAAAAGTCGTCGGACAACGTAGAAAAACGTTCTAAACCGACATAGTAGCAGTAGAGATAAAGAAGAATGTAGAATTTAACGTATATGGAACAGTGGTAAAAAGCACCCTGTTTTATGGAATTGTCGCGTAACAGAAAAACATAAAACAAAAACGGAAAGTGTCGAAATGGATGCAAAATGAACATAACGGATGACACTACTTAGAGACAACTGATATGATACGGTCATGTACAACGGATTAAGGACGAAAGATTACTAAAGTAGGTCCTAGAATAGCAACCAATAGTGCGCAGAAAAAGAGGGCGCCCTAAACTGGAATGGCAACAGTCAATCCAAAAATCAATGAGTCAAAAAGCCTAACAGAAGATGGTTGTCAGGTTCGAAGGAGGAAGAGAATAGGTGCCGGACAACGTAAAAAAACATTATAAACCGATTATTTTTATGTGGACCCACACCCTTCGGCAACACGTCTTTTTTAAGAAGATTAAACAAAAAACCCAGGGTAAATAAATGCAAAAAAAGTCTTTTTTGGTCTACTAAAAAAAGGGCATCATCACAAATTATTCCTAAACGTCTCATTCAGACGTACAAAAACTTTTGCACCCCTTTCCGAACATCGAAAAAGTAGCGGCCCGGCAACCCTATATTTCGTTTCTTTGAGGGGTGGAAAACGTGAAAAATCACAGGCTAATTTCCCCAGCCGAATTCTTAAAATATCCTTTCATTTTTCACGGGGAATGGAACTGACAACCCACCTAGGGCAAAGGGGAAACCGGGATAGCATCCATTTATTATTCTGCGAGTTGTTGTCACACTCTCGATGACACTTGACCTTCGTCATGGAATAATTTTTTTTCTAAAGGAAAAGTTAGATTCTTTTAAATTTGTAATGCATAATGCATCTCTTTTATATAGTGATGATGATGATGATTCATATGTGAGTGGGCCTTGCAGCCCTTGCAATGCGACCACCAGTGGGTCTATTGTGGCTCACTTTTGAGTGGTTTCTCACCACTGTATGCCTAATCCTCCAAAAAGGCCTGCTATCAGTTTGGGTGAGACACTGTCCAGATCTTCTGAGTCGATCTGAGGTTTACCGAAAGTATTCTGACGTAAACGTGCAATAGCCGCACATTCGCACAGTACATGTCTGACTGTTTCGTCATCCTCCATACAGAGTCTACATTCGGTCTCTTCTGTTAGTCCCATGGGTACTCTCAGTCGACAGTGACCCGTAAAAACACCAGTCACTATACGTATCTCCTGTCTGGTAAGTCCAATAATGTTCCTGGCTCTGTTTCTACAAGGTCCTTTAATGAACTCTTTAGAGTGAGCCAGTTCTGGTATATTTATCCAGTATTGTTGGAAGCTATTCTCCATCCATTTTAATATGGTTGATTTAGCAGCATTGTATGATATCCCCAGGGCTGGCTCAGGCCCGAAAAATTCGGCAGATGCCGCTTCCCTCGCTGCTAGGTATGCGGCCTCATTTCCCTCGTGCCCCTCGATATAGTAGTACCATAAGCGCACCCAGGGGGGGCTCAAGGCCCGGGCCCCCTCCAAGCTTTAGATTTTTTTACACATGTTCCACATATTTCATGAAAAAACACAAAAGGTAGCTTAGAATTGGATATCAAGAGGGTTCGGGCCCACCAAGACATATGTGTGCGCCACTGGTAGTACTTATACGATGCTTGTGTTTTAAGTTTTGCATATAGAGACATAGAAGTGCATGGAGAATATGTAATTATCGAAAAAAAAAATGATAAAGAATAATATTAAAAAACTTAAATCCGGAAAAGCTAGCGGACCTGGGGGAATATATGCTGAAATGCTCAAATTTCGATCAGAGAAACTACTCGAAAATCTCACATATATTATTAGTCAATGCATAGACGGACATCCAGTACCTACTGATTGGAAAATTGCATTCATATCCTCAATACATAAAAAAGGAAACAAGCTGGATTGCAACAATTACAGAGGAATTTCAGTAACCAGTACTCTAAGTAGATTGTACGGTAGGATTCTTAGAGATCTAATAGAGAATGATTTTCATGAACAAGAAGAAGAAGAGCAAAGTGGGTCTCGCGCAGGCAGATCTTGTAGTGATAATGTTTTTTGTCTTAAACAAGTAATTGAGAAAAGGAGCGCCAGAAATATAGAGACTCATTACCTTTGTCGACCTACAAAAAGCATATGATACCGTTCCAGTAGAAAAATTATGGACAGTTTTAGAGCAAGCTAATATCAATCATACATACATAAAAGCGATAAAAGAACTATACAAAGGGTCAAAATCTAAAATTAAAATTGGAAATCGACTTTCAAAAGAATTCCTGGTAACAAAAGACTTAAGACAGAGAGGTTGTATTTCTCCAACTCTTTTAAAAATATATATCGCTGTAGCTCTAAAAAACTGGAAACGTAAAGTGCACGGCATGGGAACTTAACGACCGATTTGCCATATACACACTGCAGTTTGCTGACGACCAAGTAATTGTGGCTAATGATAAAGAAGACATGGAGTATATGATGAGAAAGTTAACAGAACAATACCAAAAGTTTGGACTAACAGTGAACGTGGACAAGACACAGTACTTATGTATTGGAAACGAATTCAGTGAGTGAGTACTATAAAATGGACAAACAATATCTCCATGTAAAGAATTGGAAAAAAGATTAATAAAAGCAAAAAAGTTATTGGATGTCTTAACAGTATTTTATGGAGCAGAGAGATAAAAAAGAATGTAAAATTTAACATATATGAAACAATGGTCAAAAGCACGCTGTTGTATGGAATAGAGACTTGTCGCGTAACAGAAAACTACAAAACAAAAATGGAAAGTGTCGAAATGGATGCAATAAGAAGATCAATGAGAATATCTAGAATAGATCACATAAGAAATGAGATCATAAAAGAAAGAATGAGAATCGAGGGAAGCATAACGGATGACATCAATAAAAGGCAACTGATATGGTACGGCCATGTACAACGGATGAACGACGAAAGATTACCAAAGCAGGTCCTAGAATGGCAACCAATAGGGCGCAGAAAAAGAGGGCGTCCTAAACTAGAATGGCAACAGTCAATCCAAAGATTCTGACAGAGGATAATTGTCAGGATCGAAGGAGGTGGAGAATAGGCGTCGGACAACGTAGAAAAACGTTCTAAACCGACATAGTAGTAGTACATACAGCTGAAATAGAACAGTAGACTTATTGTTTCTCAAAGTAATCTCCACGAAAATAAATGCAATTTTACATGTGCTCAAACCAGTTGTCAAAGCTGTCAACTTGTTGGTACAGTCAAAATTGCATTCTTGAAGACGTTGACTACTTCTTCTGGCGGCTGAAATCTTTGCCCACGCAGTCTATTGTTAATTTTCGGAAAAGTATAGAAATCTTTGGGACGATATGGAGGATGGTCCAATGAAGCCATTACCGAAAACAGAAAACAACCTGGCAGGGCATTCTTGTGGAGATAATTTCTTTTGAAAGTTGTGAAAAATTATAATCAATAAATGTTCTCGGTTTAATTCCATTTTTCGACTGTTGTTGTTGTTAACGTAAAAAATACACTGTAGCTATTAAACTATATGTATCGCACTTACGTTTTGAATTTAGGTTAGGTAAAAATTGTGGTTAAGTTTTAGTAACAAAATTCGATCAGTGTCGCCCTCTATGTTCCTATATGCATAATTTTTTTATTAATAAAGATATAAAAAAGATCTAAAACTAGAAGGTATTTTATCAAACAATTTATACAAAATACAAATTAATTAACATTCTTTTTTAATTTTTTTAAATTACGGTTATTTCCAGTCCTACCTACACTCTTTCTCTTTAAACATTTTTTTGGGATTGTTAGTTATTATAATTCATTCTCATTATAGTACTTACAAAATAGAAAATTTATATCATAAATACAATTATGCTCTCTTTTTTGTTTCGTGCTAATTGAGGAACAATTTTCAAAGGGCAACGGACGTTTACGCACGATGATGATGGCCGCCGCTGAAAAACGGGTCAAATTGAAACCCGTGCGCGGCTTGTAATTATTTACGCTAAAAAAGTTCACAAAACTAATCGCTTGATGTTAACCACAGATAATAAAAAGAACTAGACAATCATGTCGTATGGGAAGATTTAACTTTTTTTAAATAAATCAATTAAAAATACTTTTTGTTGTCTAGTTTTGGGAGGGCACTACCCCGTTGCCCTCCCTGTAGCAGCCCCCACTGGTAAAACCTCCTCCCCCTTGAGCGTTCCGTTATTTAAGAACAATCCCTGCACTCAAAATACAAATCGTTGGGACAATCGCATAATACATTTGATATTATGCCAAATGCAAAGATTTTAAGGTGCTGCTCATGACAGGGACTGACGGACTTATAAGCCAAAAGTAGCCAAATTTTTCACTTAATTCATATTTCTAAAGGTTTATTTACCTCCTAAATAGTCAAGTCAAGTGTAAATTAATGAAAAAACGCAAAAAAACGGAGATAAAAACGTCAAAAACACCTTAAAATCACACGAAATCTCAATACAAACAAAGCAACTGGTCCGCTAGTGATGTAAGCAGGCAGTGTTCGTCTCGCTTAAGCGACGCTAACATAGAGTTAAATGGAAATAAGCAATCCTGTGTGTCTAGGATCGTTAGGTATTTATAACTATGAAAAGATCAGAAGACAATTTTTGTTTGAATTGAAATAAAAAATCATAAAAAAAAACAGGGTGGTAAATAAAAAGAGATTATGTTTAAAAGAAAACTCGAAAACGCGAAGCGATTTTTTTTTATTTAAGCATCTTAAAGAGCGTTAAAAATTCTACTAGTTTACCAATTTTATTTTTGTTCTATCTTTAATAATAACAAAGTAACGAATGGCGGCCAGTTAACTTGGAACACCCTGTAGAGCCTTCTGAAGGTCTTCAAGAAATATATTCGATGGTTGAAAGGTAAAAGGTCATAAGCGACAGTTCTCAAACTTACTACTACAGCAGGGCCGCCTAAAGTATTCTTTGTCCCTTAGTTATAAAAAAAAAACCAGGATCCATTTTTTTTCATTTGATTTAAGCGACAAAAAATCATCGTAGAAGCCTGAATAATAGCTCATTCGACGCAGAAAAGAAAAAATAAAAAACTTTGGCGCTTAAAACTTTATTTCAAATAATGTGTCGCTTATGACCTTTTGCCTTTCAACCATCGATAGAAGCTTATCGTATAGAAAAGGTCAAGAATCCAAAACATAATAGGTTTAGTTAAAATATTAAAATGAACTTATCGAATCAATAATTATTATTATCTATCAGAATCTTGCAAAAAAGGACTATGGACCCTCTTCCTCATTTAAAAGGCTACGGCTATACCGCGGAAAGCCCGTAAAAAGTCTTATAATAAATCTCAGCATTCAAAAGATTGTCAAAAGTTATCTTTAAAGCAAAGCGGCCAAAATTAAAACGCTGGCAATTTGTAGCCTAATAACGGTGGAACAAAAGTCGCTCGTTTTTCAAAATTGTTTCTCCGCGAGAAGTGTCCTTTTGTTTTGCTGGTTTTTAATGTCTAAAGACTAAAGACAATGTGCAATTATTATATCTTTCTTGTGTGAAAGAGCCTTAAAAATCAAGCAAATATAATATTACTAGGGTTTTACAACAACAAAGAAAACAAGCATATGTCCAAAAAATAATATATATTTATTTCGACAACTCAATGTATGTACAATAGCGGTACTTAAACCCACTAACTCACTACTTAAATCGGCATATAAACTTCGTGTTGATATCTCGCGATTTCTACAGCTCGTTATCTCTGACTGGCCCGTGTCCGGCCGCTTTTATACCCTCTTCGATCTTTCGCGAACTATCTATACTTTTTCGGCGCTAGAACATTCGCGTATAATAATACAACTATAAGAGAAGTCAACCTAATATTACACTAAACCTAATTAAATTCTAACTATAAAATTTATTAATAATATAAACTCTGATTGGGTAGAAACACCATTTCGGAATTCCATTGTCTTTATTGATTTTAAACACGACTTTTCGGTTAGTAAGTATCATTAACCGTTTTCAATTATAATGTACTGGGAAGTTTTATTGTCAACGGCACTCTTTTGAATTTTTTGACAATAATTTTTTTTAGCGACAATAAAGTTTAGGTTTACTTTAACTAAATATTTTTGTAGTTTTTTATATGTAAATGCTATTTGCTTTTTGACCACTCCATTAAATAAAGCAATAACACGATAACTGCACTGAACGTCCGCCCATTTTCCTTGGAAAAGGAGAATGGAAAACTTCCATAAAAACAAATTAAAGTGCTGTTTAATGGTCTTAAATCGAATTAGAAGTTATTTATTTTATTCCACTTCGTTTTTATGACACAGGAGCGGACTGAAGAGGCTGTTTCTACTCTTTATTTAAATATAACTAAAGAGCTGTAAAAAAGAACCTAATTTATACTTATTTACTCATTACATAATATTTGTTGTCATTTTAATAGCTCCTATGTGAGAATATGGCAAAACATGAAGTGTTAATCCTAAATTATGTATATTTTTATATACAGATATTTTAAAACCCCTTTATGTGTAACATAAATCATATTTTGCTGAGTTTCCAAAATTACAAAGAAATATATTTTGCGGCTTTTTCTCCTCTAAAGTCTCATTAGTTAGTAGCTAGGTTTTAGCTCACACATATACTATACTATAGTAGTGTGAGCTATGGTGATCCTAATTTTTTCGAAAAAAAAGAAGTTGCTTCGATTTCAAATTTTTTTATATATCTTTGTGTTTCAGATGATTTTGAAACTTTTTTGTTGTGCCGTCTGTCTGTCTGTCTGTCTGTCTGTCTGTCTGTCTGTCTGTCTGTCTGTCTGTCTGTCTGTCTGTCTGTCTGTCTGTCTGTCTGTCTGTCTGTCTGTCTGTCTGTCTGTCTGTCTGTCTGTCTGTCTGTCTGTCTGTCTGTCTGTCTGTCTGTCTGTCTGTCTGTCTGTCTGTCTGTCTGTCTGTCTGTCTGTCTGTCTGTCTGTCTGTCTGTCTGTCTGTCTGTCTGTCTGTCTGTCTGTCTGTCTGTCTGTCTGTCTGTCTGTCTGTCTGTCTGTCTGTCTGTCTGTCTGTCTGTCTGTCTGTCTGTCTGTCTGTCTGTCTGTCTGTCTGTCTGTCTGTCTGTCTGTCTGTCTGTCTGTCTGTCTGTCTGTCTGTCTGTCTGTCTGTCTGTCTGTCTGTCTGTCTGTCTGTCTGTCTGTCTGTCTGTCTGTCTGTCTGTCTGTCTGTCTGTCTGTCTGTCTGTCTGTCTGTCTGTCTGTCTGTCTGTCTGTCTGTCTGTCTGTCTGTCTGTCTGTCTGTCTGTCTGTCTGTCTGTCTGTCTGTCTGTCTGTCTGTCTGTCTGTCTGTCTGTCTGTCTGTCTGTCTGTCTGTCTGTCTGTCTGTCTGTCTGTCTGTCTGTCTGTCTGTCTGTCTGTCTGTCTGTCTGTCTGTCTGTCTGTCTGTCTGTCTGTCTGTCTGTCTGTCTGTCTGTCTGTCTGTCTGTCTGTCTGTCTGTCTGTCTGTCTGTCTGTCTGTCTGTCTGTCTGTCTGTCTGTCTGTCTGTCTGTCTGTCTGTCTGTCTGTCTGTCTGTCTGTCTGTCTGTCTGTCTGTCTGTCTGTCTGTCTGTCTGTCTGTCTGTCTGTCTGTCTGTCTGTCTGTCTGTCTGTCTGTCTGTCTGTCTGTCTGTCTGTCTGTCTGTCTGTCTGTCTGTCTGTCTGTCTGTCTGTCTGTCTGTCTGTCTGTCTGTCTGTCTGTCTGTCTGTCTGTCTGTCTGTCTGTCTGTCTGTCTGTCTGTCTGTCTGTCTGTCTGTCTGTCTGTCTGTCTGTCTGTCTGTCTGTCTGTCTGTCTGTCTGTCTGTCTGTCTGTCTGTCTGTCTGTCTGTCTGTCTGTCTGTCTGTCTGTCTGTCTGTCTGTCTGTCTGTCTGTCTGTCTGTCTGTCTGTCTGTCTGTCTGTCTGTCTGTCTGTCTGTCTGTCTGTCTGTCTGTCTGTCTGTCTGTCTGTCTGTCTGTCTGTCTGTCTGTCTGTCTGTCTGTCTGTCTGTCTGTCTGTCTGTCTGTCTGTCTGTCTGTCTGTCTGTCTGTCTGTCTGTCTGTCTGTCTGTCTGTCTGTCTGTCTGTCTGTCTGTCTGTCTGTCTGTCTGTCTGTCTGTCTGTCTGTCTGTCTGTCTGTCTGTCTGTCTGTCTGTCTGTCTGTCTGTCTGTCTGTCTGTCTGTCTGTCTGTCTGTCTGTCTGTCTGTCTGTCTGTCTGTCTGTCTGTCTGTCTGTCTGTCTGTCTGTCTGTCTGTCTGTCTGTCTGTCTGTCTGTCTGTCTGTCTGTCTGTCTGTCTGTCTGTCTGTCTGTCTGTCTGTCTGTCTGTCTGTCTGTCTGTCTGTCTGTCTGTCTGTCTGTCTGTCTGTCTGTCTGTCTGTCTGTCTGTCTGTCTGTCTGTCTGTCTGTCTGTAACGACCAACGCGCATAACTGAAAAACCGCTTGGGCGATTTTAATGAAATTTGGTACCTAGGCTGGGTCTTGGGTCGAGATGGTCCCATTTAAAAATGAACAAAATCCACCGAACACAAACCAAATAAAAGGGTGGGGGTAGATTTCAAAAATTAGAGTTTATGTGAAAATATGGCGCGTGTCTGGAGTTAAACAAAATACATTTTAATTTATTTTTAAAAAAGGGTGGGGGTATATTTCAAAAATTAGAGTTTAATTGAAAATATGGCGTGTGATATCAAACGAAAGGTAATTGATAACGGAGTTTAACAAAATACAGTATAGTTTTTGTTTTCTTTAAGGGTGGGGGTAGATTTCAAAAATTTGAGTTTAAGTCAAAACATGGCTTGTGTGGTATCAAACAAAAGGTAATTTAGTCTGGAGTTGAATAAAATATATTTCAGTTTTTAGTTATATTAGCTCACACCTACACTATAACTATAGTACCTAGTGTGAACTTAGGGGCCTATATATTGGCAGAGTATTTTATTACATCTTAAAGTCATATGTGAAGCCTTTCTGGAAAATGTCATTTAAATGACATTCTCAGATAAAAGATATTTGCAAAACCTAAATCATTTTTTGTAAAAACTAGCTAGCTTTAAAATATTTGTAATTAATAACTTAAAATAAACATCTTTAATATGACATCATCATGTCTTTATTCAAAAAAGGTGCTATCTGACCAAGGGGTAGGATCAGTGCGTAGCGTGGGGGCTCGTCAACACCCCCCCCCCCCGAAACCGAACCGAACCGAACCGAACCGAACCCCCCCCCCCCCCCGAGGATACTGGCGCCTCATGGGTGCCTTCAGCGCCCTAAGCTTTATTAAGTAGCAGGGCCAGCAACGGATTGAGAGGGCGGCAAATCTGTCGCCGACAACAGAGAGGAAACTAAAGACATCATGACCTTTTTTTTTTGAGTCGCAAGTTTTTTGATTGGCGCCCTTTTTAGCTTGTCCCCCCCGCTCCTTCAGGCACGCTACGCCGCTGGGTAGGAGTCGATTTGTTTTATGTTAAAAAAACATCTTTAAGGTGACAGCAATATTATGTCCTTCGGCAGAAAGGTATTAGTCGGTGCAGGGGTACGATTTAATTTCGGTTTGGTTAGATTTTGTTGGGTGAGATGTGGCTAAATTTTGGTTAAGTATCGTTTGGAATAGGTTGGTTTACTGTACTCCTATACTCTCGCGCCCAATAAAGTACACCGAAGCGTCCGCGACGAATTGTACTAGACCCCCTTATGCTATCTGGAATATTAAATTACAGGGTATGTCCGAATCTTTTGTCAAAAACTCGGAACATTTTGTCGAGGTTTTTAAAAGGATCGAATCAGATCCCGACAATAGATTTGTAAGTTTTGATGTAGAAAGTCTTTACACCAACGTGCCAATAAATGAGTCACTCAGTATCACTAAAAACAAATTACAAACTGATGATACACTTAACAAGAGAACAACGCTATCGGTGGAGGGTAATGGATTTGTTGAAGCTATTTCTCCGTTACTCTCACTTTCAAGTAAAAGATAAGTTTTCCGCGCAAAATGATGAACTTCCAATAAATGCGTCTCTTTCGCCAGTGGTAGCAGAATAGAAAAATTTCCAGCGGTGCATTTTATTTGCCTGTAAGGTAGCTCAGGAGTTTGGGACCCACATTTTTGCATTAGAATGATCTGCAGGCATTACCTAATTTTTTTATTATGATTCTAAAAAAAATGGTTCTTTCTTCGCTTAAAGGACCCAGGCCTTATTAAAAAACGAATTTTTTGCGCTTTTTTGCAGGATCACAAAGTAAATGGTTTGAAGGTTATGCAAAGCAACTTGTTTCAAAGAGAAGCAGCCACAAGATTAACAATACCAATTCCTCTTAACTCTTCTCTTAATTAGAATTTAGAGTTTTTACAATTCTTTGCAATTATATGTTCTATTTTAACCCCAAATGACAAAAATTAGTAGATGAATAATGCTTAGTATAAGTCTTATCTTATTGTGAGGCCCGCCAGATAACAAGGCCTAGGGAGACCAAAACTAAAAAGACCAAATATTAGCTAAAATGTATCTAACTACTATCGTGTAATGCCTGAGTTTTTAAAAAATATTTTCTAATGCTGTTTATTGGGATTTATTTTCAGGCCTTTTTTAAAGTGTTGTAGCTATATACTTAAATATTGGCATTCCTTATTACCGGCACATATGTTTTTATATTTTATTGTATATGTGCTAAAAATATTTATTCTTCGTGAAGTTAGACAATTTTATAAAGCATTGGAAAATACCACAAAATCTTAGCTTGTTCTTTTGTTTTCACATAATTTGGTCGTAAAAACAAGGTGGGTCCTATACCCCTCACCTACTTTATCGCTAGATTTCATAAATCAAATTTATTTAAAACAGCAAAGAAAAATGTATTGCTTCTTGCTGCCTCTCGGAAACCCTGGACCCACCACTGAGCCTCTAGTTATGTATCTACTCGTTTAATATGTTTGTTACCATTTTACAACAGATGGTGTTACAATTTTATTTTATTAAATTCAAATTTTATTACCTTACCTATAACTCTTAGAATAAAAAACGTACCTACCTACCTAAAATAAAACCAACCCTCTTTCAGCATAAAAAGTCGTGGTTCAACCCCTTAAATGAAAAGAAATAAATTCACCCCTTATCTTCCCCTCTCGTGCTGGTTTTTTAAAGCCTAAATTCTTACCAGCCCTCTTTTTTAATTTCCTCCCCTTACTTCTTTCCATCCCTCTAGAGTGGATCGGTTTTTTAGCGTCGTCTTTTACCCCTACTTTTATAAACGCTTTCTTTTCGCGATGTTTTTTACCCTCTTACATTGTGGACAGTTTTTAGGTCTTATGAAAGGGTAGTTTTTATGGCATAGATTTGTTTATAGATACCAGGGACTTATTGGAATAAAATCATGCAATAATAGTGTCAGGCAATATTTTGACAGCTTTACATTGTAGGTCGAATTTCAAACTATGTCGTTCATTTATCTATATTTAAAGTCAACAGTATTTATTTCGGTTCATAGAGTAAACAAAATCCTTATGTTAAAAGATTAGCTGTCATATTCCAATGAATGCAAAACTGTCAAAATATTATTGCATGGCATGGCTTCATTCCAATAAGTCCCTACTATTTAACATAGCTATCGTTAATGACTAGACTAATTTTTTTCGTTTAATTTTTAAATTTTCAGTAGAATTTTAAAAAATTTTGTTGCGATCTGAAAAAGTTACTGAACTCGTATCTATAGGGTTTTTTTCTGACATCACTGGAAATGTCTTTTTTTTTAAATTGGCTGAAAATATGATATAGTGAATATTATATTAACTGAAACAGCATATTTCCGATGTTAAGCCGATTTTGTCAAAAGTTTTGACGGATGTCGTGTCCAAACATAGATTTCCACTTATTATCCTGAAAAAAACTGTAGCTATTAATATGCACGAGGTATATTGTGTGAGATACCTAGGATCCAATCACTTGGGAAAATAAATGAAGTGGGAGAAGATCCCAAATGAGATGAGCGGACGAATTGAAGAAACATGCGTGGCTAGATGGATGAACACGGCAACAGACAAAGAAGAGTGGAAGATATTGAGGGAGACCTATGTCCGAAGATGGATCGAAGAAGGCTAAATAGATAGATAGAAATGACTGCGAAATGCGATCCATCGAGCGATCCATCAAGGAAAACCATTGATTATACAACGCCGACGCTACAGTTCTAGATTTAAATATACTTTTTTATCTAGACAGAGACTTATTGGCATTTGTACCAATATTTTAATGAATTAGGTGTCCTTGTGAGGTCCAAATAAGAAAAACAATGAGGTATATCCAGTGGCGCACCCAGGAATCTGACTTGGGTGGCCTATGGGGGGGGGGCGAGGCCTGATGATATCGTATTCTATGCTATTTTGTCTTTTTATTCATGAAATATCTGAAAAATATCTAAAAAATCGTGTTTTTGGAGGGGCTCGGGCCACGCACCTCCCCCTGGGTGCGTCTATTGTATATCACATTGCGGTAAACGTTGCCATTTCTAAGATATAGGATTACTAAATTTAGAAAAAGGAATTTTTAAAAACAAATTTTATCATCACCGAGTGATTACTGTGCTAATTATGCTCATGTAATATTATTATTATTGTTTTTTGGCAACTGAGACTTAGATCTAACTTAAAAATAATCATTTTTTAAATTTATTGTTTTAGCCTATTTAAACATATAAAGAATGTAAAAATGATATCATGTCAACTTAAAACCTTCTTTCTTTTATGAAAACAGCTTAATTTCTCTTTAACCAAAGTTTTACACTGATACTGATGGGTTGTTGTTTTATTTGTTTTATGTAAAATAAAGTTTTGTAACCAAATAGCGACAAAGTTTTAAAACTTTTAAACACCTAAACGTAGTTACAGTTATTTTCAAAAATCTATTATGGCGACATCTTAAATTAACATACCATACTAACATAACTCCCCTGTTTAACCCCATGGAAATCAATTTTGTAAGAATATATTCACCCCTTTATAAAATCAACCCCTTCTTGCCAGTTACCATTTTAATCAATATCTCCAAACCTTTAAACAAGGGGTAAAAAGACCGCGTAATAATTCAGCCAACTTTAACAGGAATCCTCATAGATGTCGCTACTAAGTTTGGTTGTTCGTATTAAAAGTTGAAATATAAAAGACTCATCATTAGAAAAACATTTTATATAAAAAAAGCCAAGTGCCCGACATTGGTATTCCGTAAAAAGAATTGAGATAAAAGTAAAGCCTAATTTTACTCCTTTTTAAACAATTTGGATAATATTTAAGTTTTAAAGTAGTAAAATATGTAAAATATTGTTCAAAACTTTTGCAGTGCCTTATTAAAAACTTTGAGGTTTTTAAATTTTTTCATATGGTTTTATCATAGCTCCTATCAGCTTTTTAAAGCTCAGCTTTCTGGCTTTCCTGAAAGTGGCCAATGTTTCTTTTAGATAACTTTACATTTATAGGTGAGGGAAGTAAATTAATTTTTTTGTTGTTTTTAAATTTTTTTCTATAGTTTTATCATAGTTCCAATCGGTCTTCCAAAGCTCAGCTCTTGCGTTTCTGGAAGTGGGTCACTTTACTTTAACATAACTTCACATTTATAAGGGCGGGAAGCAAATTAAAATTTTGGGGTTTTTGAAATTTTTTCTTATAGTTTTATCATATTGTCTATCAGTCTGCCAAACCTCAGCTATCTAGCGTTTCTGGAAGTGGGCAATGTTACTTTTACATAATTTTACACGTATAGGGGAGGGGAGCAAATTAGAACTTTGGGGTTTTTGCTTGTTTTCAAGGGTTTCTTCATAATTTCTATCAGTCTGCCAAATTTCAGCTTTCTAGCATGCCTGAAAGTACAGTAGAATTTTGATGATCTCTATATGAGTAAATCGGTGAGTGAGTGGCAATATCGACGTTTTTTGAAATTTCGTAACTACTTTACTACTTCATAGAAGTCCATAAAACTTGAAGGGTTTGTTAAATCTATGAAGATCTATGACTGTGCTAAGTTTACTCATTCCGAAGTAGAGTTTTCGATAGGTCAAATATGGGCTGAGATGTTTCAAGAAAAGATGGTACAGCAGTTTATGCGAATTTCGCGGGGCACTGCCGCGGCCCCAGATTTAGACTCGCATATCACGTCGCTGGCTCTGCTAGAGAATAGCGCCCTACAAAACAGCGCTGCTACAAAATAGAGCTGGTATAAAATTGCGCTGTTACAAAATAGCGCTGGTACCAACTGGCGCTTAAAAAATTGCGTGCATCAAAATAACGAAATAGCGCTGCTACAGAATAGCGCCTTACAAAATGGTGTTACTACGCTACAAAAAAATAGCGCGCATCAAAATAGCATCTAAGAAGATAGCTTTGCTACAAAATAGCGCGCATCAAAATAGCGCTGCTACTAAATAACGCTGAAACAAAATAGCGCTATCACAAAATAGCGCGCCTCACACAGCGACATTTAAAAGAGCATCATTAAAAAATCTTTCTAACATATTTTAAAGAAAAACTTCCCTGACTTAAGTTTAAATAATATTATTTATTGACCTATATGTGCATATTTTTTTTGTGCTCGCTTCATTAAGTACATTAAATTTTAGCTAAGCAAGGGTTGTTTTATTCCAACGCAAAAGAAAGCCAAAAGGAAAGCAAAAAAGAAGGACGACAACTACGAAGCATAAATAGAAACCACACGCAGAGCATCTGTAAAAAGGGTTGAAACTGGGATGACGACAAAAAAAAACGAGAAAAAGTTTAACTGTTAAGTCATTGCGTGGTCAAATCCAAAGCTTTATTATTTATTTTTAAGTATTAATTCTTAAATAAAATAACTAACGTGCTTAAAAAAATTTAATGTTGTTATCTCTTGAACTGTTGCCTGCTATTGCTGGTTTAAATGACATTTAATTTATTGCAGAATATGGTTAAAAGCCAAAACCCATTAAATTCACCTTTTTTAAAAACTCTGTATGCTCGATACCATCTGTTTCTAATGATTAACAGGGGTTCTTGGAACAAAATTGTACCTACGCCAATGGTAATTATTCAATGAAAATTACGGAAATACGGTTAGTGGAACCAAAATGTGTGTACCAACGCCGCTAGAGGCGCTAAAATGTTTAACATAAAAATAAAATTTCACTTTGCACACGACTGGTGCCGACCCCTGAACGTCTAGACTTAACAGTGAATGTGGAGTCATAAACATCTAATTGGCTCACATACCCCAGGATTTGGTTAACCTAAGTCATGATAGGCACAAACGAGAAACTCAGAAAATGCAACTTTTGGAGAAAAAATTAATATCGCGAAAACTAAAACCAAAATAGAAAATTTAAGAATTTCCTTTTTTCGACTCTCCTTAACCATCTTTTTGATGGTTTGAAAGGTACGCAAAAATTTTCTACCAAATTACCTGTTCAATTTCCAATTTTTTTAGAAAAAGGAGGTCATTAAGCATGAAGCGATTTAGAGTCCGCAAAAAAACTATTAAACTTGCATTCATTGGTTCGGAGAAAAATTCGTTCCGAGAATTGCCCAAAAAATTTGGACGCGTCACTTCAATTTTTGAGCAGTTTAGTAAGAAAAACTTAAATTTAATATCAAGGTCAACACATCATTTTAAAGAAAATTGCACGCAGAATTTTAAAACAAAATAAAACCAGATAAATTTGTTAAAAAAAAAATAACTATGTGTTATGTCTCAAAAACTAAATTTGACAGAATAAATCCAGTTTCAGAGATACACTAAACTTCCAAAATCCAAAATCTTATATTTTGGATTCATGTTTTTGATTAGTTTACATCAGGGTCATTTTCATTTTTTTTGTGGTAACTACATTAAATCAGTTAAACAAGGGTTGTTTTATCCCAACGCAAATAAAAGCAAAAAAAAAGAAAAACAACCACAAGGGCTAAATAAAACCACACGCACAGCATCTGTAAAAAAGGGTAAAATTGGGATAACGACAAAAAAACCGAGAAAATGTGTAATTGTCAGGTCGTCGCGTGGCCAAATAAAAAGCTAACAAGCAAGGGGTGCGAAATTTAGTCCCTTGGGAAGACAATGGCATATTTTTTGTGAATGTGACTACCTGTTGCAGTTTTTATAAATTGGCTCTTCAAACTGAAACCTTTAAGCTTTGTTAAAAAATCTTTAAAGTTTTGGGGTGTGTTTTTTAAAGATCTGGCTGCCTCACTTAAAAACCCATATTTAAAAAAACTGAATATAGTTACGAATTTTGTAATTATATTTTGTAATTAGAATTTGTTTAGGTTTAGTGTTGTAGTATTAGTTGGTTTTCCTTATTGTTGTGTTGTTAGTCTAGGTTTTAGTTGCGTTATCTGCGGCTCATGCTCCCAGAAGAACTTAATAGTAAAAAGGCTATCCTTACATAGTACATATAGTCAGTGGCGTTTATAAAAAAATGTTTCGGGGGGGCCCGAGACTCCATAAGTCCGTATTTTATGCTATTTTATGTTTGTATTCATGAAATATGTGGAAAATATCAAAAAAAACCTTAGCTTCGGGGAGGGCCCAGGCCCCCCAGGCCCCCACTTAGGGCATAAAAAAGGGGTTCGCCTGCACCAAGGTGATGATGGTTGCCAAGTTATATTTTTTGAAACTTGGATATCTCCTGACTACGAAAATATATCTTGGCCTCCCCTCCTCTCGGTCATGCCCCCTCCACCCCCTTTGAACCCCATAAAAGTAATTCTTTAATATCTCAGCAACCATTAGAGATACAACAAAAAAATTAGATTAAAAAAAAATATATTAAAAAAAATATGTGTTTTCAAAAAACCAAATTTTTTATTTTTCTCCATATTTTCTAAACCAAACCAGATACGAAAAAAATGTTTGTACAAAATACTTTTCCACCGTTTTCGCTATTTTTAAAAAGGTATATATCTATTTGGGTTTTGTGAACCTCACTCGCAATAGGTCTGTTTGATTAAAGCCATTACGCCAAAACTGGGCATGTTTCGGATATGATAGTCATTAAGATATATGGCAAAATCGAGCCTAGTTTTTATTTGGCGTATTTTGTCGCAATTTGGGGTGCCTCCTAATAATAAAAATCTATCTTGGCCGCCTACCCCTCTAGTCATTCCCCCCTTACCCCCCTTAAATATTTGAATTTAAAGCTACCATATCTCGGGAACGGCAAGAGATAGAACAATTTTTTTTTCACTGTTGTATGTCTGTTGACAAGTAGATTGTGCAGTGTATTTCCATTATTTGCATGTCTCAAAAACTAAACAAGATATAAAATAAAACAATTGGTTTTTCAATTTTTTGAAAATTTTATTTTTGCCCATATTTTGCAAACTAAAGCAGATATGAAAAAAATGTTTAAATAAATGGTTTTCTGCTGTTTTCGCTCTGTCCAAAAAGATATGTAGGTATAGTTTTGCCAACGAAACTACTAACATACAGCGGCGTAGCGTGCATGTAGGGGCGGGGGGGGCCGACAATCAAAAATCTTGCGACCAAAAAAAAAAAACAAAACGTCATGTCTTTAGTTTTCTTTGCCGCCCTCTTAACTGCCGTTACCGGCCCTGCTACTTAATACTAAAGGGGCGCTTCGGGCACCCATGGGGCGCCAGTACCCACGGGGCGAGGGGGCGACAAACCCCCCGCGTCTCCTCACGTTACGCCACTACTAACATAGCCGTTTGATTGGTGCTAAAACGCAAAACCATATATGTATATTAGTAGGTAAGTAAAATTCAACTTTGACAGGGTCATTTCCATGAGCATAAAGACATAAATATATAGCAGACTAAAAATACTTATACTATTACCCTTTCAGGTTCTCTGTTTCCCCTACAGACCCACCCAACCATTATCCATGATCAAAAAAATTAATAAGCTAGGTAGGTCTTACTTAACATTTAATAGATAAGTTTTTTTGCTAATGTTGATAGTCCAAGCAAGGGATCTACTTGAGGAATCCGGCTGCTGCTGCTCTGAGCTTTAAGCATTATAAGATATTCAAGATGGCGGTAGATTAGGGATTCAAATTTTTTTAATAAAAATCAAGAGTGGGGGCATTCAATAGCTATTGGGGTCACATTAAACATAATAAAAACCCCGACCCCCTGCCCTTTAGGGACATTCTCAAAATGACGTAAAAAAAATGTAATGTGAGTAAAATGTTTACAAAATAGTCAAAAATTAAAAGAGAAGGGGGTCGATACTTTTACCGTGTATAATGGGACCCCAATAGCTATTGATTATGCTTAGTCTTGATTTTTATTTTTAAAATATATATACTTTTATATACTCCCGATTACCCATTTAAATAATGAGCGGATTTTTCCACATAAAGAGAAAACTGTATCAGTCTTCATTACAAATCCCGCACATTGGTCTGCGATAAAAACAAACTTAAGCGTAATTAATATGTACTTATTATTTTTATTTCGTAATGTGTGCTTCACGAAATAAAAGTTTCCGTGCGTTAGAACTTGACAAGTTCCATACCCCGATGGGTATCTATATTAGAATTAAGTTTTAATTAATTTTGATACTGTAACAAAACAAGTAATAGATACATATATATACAGTTACATTTAGATTTGGAGTAGTATGTATACGCCACAACAGGATTCCGTAGTAGAGCCCTTGCTTGGACTAAAAACATCTGTAATAAAATTTATCAAACCATTCTTGTTAGGTATCTAGCCTATTTTTTTTATCATCGGTAATAGTAGGGGGTCTGGAGCCAGGGGTGGCTCGATGGCCGATTTGGGTACACCAAAAGGAAATACCTACGGTATTTCCTAGTATTTCCCAGTAGTTCTCAGTACTTCCTTAAATTCCAATGGTATTTCCTAGTATTTTTCAAGCACTTTCCGGTATTTCCTAGTATATTTCCCAATACTAACCTGTACACCAAAAGGAAATAACGAGCCACCCCTCGGTCTGTTGAGGAGGGGGATAAATTCAAGGGCTAATAGTTTAAATATTTTAAGGCTGCCATATTTATTCGTAAAAAATATTTTATGGTCACGGAAATCACCCTGTCGACGATGGATTTTACTTATCTGCTCATATACGTATATAATTTTGTGTATTGGCACCAATCAAACGGCGGTGTGGTAGTTGCGATGGAAAAATCCCATATCTATATATATTTCTGGAAAAAGCGAGAACACCAGAAGAAAATTTGTCGAAAGTTTTTTTTTTATATTTACTTCAGTTTATAAAATATTGGAAAAATATATTTTTAAAAAAATTGAAAATGCAGTTTTTGATTTATTTTGTTTGGTTTTTAAGATATGCAAACAATGTAAATGCAATGCATAAACTACTGGTCAAACGACATACAACATTAAAAAATGTTTCTTCTATCATCTTCTGTTGCCGAGATATGGAAGATTTAATTTCAAATATTTAAGGGGCGGTGAGGGGGAATTACTAGAGGGGGTGGCCAAGATAGATTTTTACTATCAGGAGGCACTGTAATTTACTAAAAAATACCTCAGATGCTGATTTGGCCCGATTTTGCTAATTATCTTAATGACTATCATATCAGAAATATGCCTAGTTTTGGCGTAATGGCCTAAATCAAAGAGTGCTACTGCGCTCCGGGTTAACAAAACGCCACGGGTATGTACCTTTCTAAAAAGAGCGAAAATGGTGGAAAAATATTTATTAAGGCATTTTTTTCGTATCTGGTCTGGTTTGGAAAATATGGACAAAAATATAAATAAAAGAATTTGAAAATTCATACCTTCGTTTATATCTTATTTAGTTTTCGAGATATGCAATAGAGCGTAAGTACATCATATAATCTAGAGATCACTAGACAAACAACGGTCGTATCTCTGCTGGTTGCTGAGATATTGAAGAATTAATTTTAAGGGATTAAAGGGGGGTGGAGGGGGTATGACCGAGAGGAGGGGAGGCCAAGATATATTTTCGTAGTCAGGAGTAACCCAAGTTTCAAAAAATATACCTTGACAAACATCATCATTTAAGTGCAGTCGAAATACCCTACGCCGCTCTACTAATAGTACCACTGGCTAGGACAATTGAAAAAAGGACTGTAAGTGATTTTTTCCAGAATATTCGAATATACTTATTTAACCATATGGAAACTTCGGCGTTGCCTAGGTTAAAACTTGCACTTTATTTTGTCCTAATAAAAAAACCTATTAGTGGATGAAAACAAGAAACCTATAACATTTTGTTTAGCAAACGTTGGTTAGTTTCGCTAGTTTTTTGCATATCACTTTCAGCTGTGGTCACAACACCGCGGCCATTTTTGCCGGAGGACAACCAAACCTTGAACCAATCTTGATATTTTAAGGATTGTTTTGTATTTTTTTCGTTGTTTTTGTGTTTATTTTTTCATCAAACCACAAAGCACATAAAAATCCACCGTTTCGTGCAGTGTTTAATTTAAAAATCGCAAAATGTTAATAACCTATAAAGCCGACTGTCCATAGAGCTTGTTATTCGCGCATTTTTCTTGAAGCATAATATGTTCTGTCCGAAATGAGCACGGATCCTTAAAAAGCAAATCGGAATATAATTTTTTCAACTTTGCAAGCTCAACTCTCTCTTTTTCTCTTACATAAACTATTTCGCTTTCTTTCCCTCTCATACAAATCGGTATCATTGCCAACAAATTTTTTTGTGCAGACCTCCCAGGAATGGGTTACATATTACTTTTTGTTTTCAAATGAAAAGGTCCCAAACCGACGCTTTTGATTTATTAAAGATGCGTTAAAAAATACAAAAGTTTCATATTTAAGTTATGTGGTCCAGGTTCTTTTACTCGATTCGGATATAGGTCCTTATAATAAAAAAATAAAAACCTCAAAAGAAAGCAGCAATTTTTTCAAATTTTGTTAAGGGACATCCAATTACCATTTAAAGAGTGACAATAGTTTTGTTTGGGCAAAATTTAGCAAATACTAAATTTTTTATTTTCTTATTATAAAAAGTTAAAAATAATGAATTGCTAACTTGCTAAAAAATATTACCATATTATTACAACCCACAGCTAGATATTGGTAATCAGTGTTTGTTTAATTTATGACCTGCACTAGATCTCTCCATGATCAAACCAATATTTATTTCTAAGAACACCTCTTCAAATCCTTAGACAAAATTGAATTGAATGAATTATTTCAAATTTTTTATGTCATTTTTATAAAACTACAACTAACGCTTTCTGAAGCGTTAAATGTGCCTTTAGCTAAAATGCACATAGAATTAGTTACTTGCATTTTAAGCACCAATTTGTTAACTACATAATTTGGATATATAATTCCACCTTTGAACGGCTTGGCCCCTCTGTGCATCCCGTCAAGCACCCCCACGCCCACGGTAGGCACTTTTATTTTCTCATGGAGGATTTAATTTTGCCTGATACTTTCTAGCGCTTAAAAAAGTCTTTATTGTGCTGGCGCCATCTATGCTCTTAACGCGGCACCATCCGCTTAACGTGACTTCCGAACTACGGCCTTGTAGTGATTATCAAATTTGTCTACTTCGTTAATACCCAAACTCTGCCAAGAGAGGTGTTACCCCTACCTCCGGTAAATCTGTATTCATACACGGATAGTAGGTCCAAGTTAATAATGACAGGCTTGGGAATTGTTCCCACCACCCTCTGATTTAAAGCGGGCGCGCGCGCAATGCACCATCTGAGAATTCTCTCCGCGTTATTGGCTTACCCTGTCATGTTTTATGTTTTAAAATAATTAAATAATGTTAAAGTAGACAGTAATTCGTGAGCAATCTAAGCAGGAGCTCCATTTTTCTCATCTTCGGGCAAATACTTTTGATTTTGCTAAAGATGATGCGACTCTTCTTTGCCTGTCTGCTAAAACTAATTAAAGTTTCGCCTCCCCTGGCCTTTCCGTTATAATAATACCACAAGCGATAGTTTTGACGCAGTATTGATTAATGTAAGAATCTTGACGGAATAAAGTTTCGGTTCCTTGGTATTTTATACAGTGTGAAACAAATTTACTCTAAGTTGTAAATATTGAGAGTTATAAAACAAATTACCATTTTTCGTTGTTTACAAACTAGAACAATTAATCGGTTTCATAACTTATTAGCCTTATAAGTTTTATGCAAGGTAGTTATGACACAATCAAAAAAAGTAAAGCGGAAATTTTGGAAAAGGCTGATAAAACTATTTTTAAGCTGTCACCACTCATCTTTTTCTACAACGTTAATTTTTTAGCAGGCAAACATTCAAAATAATTATAGCAATTCAAATGCTGTTGATGCAACATCATGCCGCACCTAAACTTCTTAACTAGGATTTTCCTATTCTTTCTTAGCTACTTGTGCTCTTAATTTTTTCCTATAATATATTCTGCATTTACTTGTATTTGTGATTTTTCATTACGTTTCCAAACTATTTTAATTTTTTTTTTACATTATCAGTCCAGGAAATTCTTGGCATTTGTCAATAAAACCAGCTTTTTATATTCTTGTAATTAATAGCCCATCGCACCGACTCTTTTTTTCGTTACTTACCCTAAAGTGTTCTTTATTACGTCACATTATGATTATATTAAGAAACGCTTTAAGCTATGGAACCAAAAAAAAAGTCGGTGAGATGAACCCTAAATATACTTTAGGCATTCTTCGTGTTAAACCATTTATAAGGCTTTCTTGAGTTCACAACTTTTTAAATGGGTTCAAATGTTTTTTAAACAATGTCCTATTTTCAGCGAGGCAAAGGCGTCAGGTATATTTCGAAAGCCATAATATTTTTTTTATAAAAATAATTAATGACCTACCATATAACCTTTAATAGGTGAAGAGCAAGT
Organism: Aspidapion aeneum; assembly: GCA_963576565.1. NCBI lineage: Eukaryota > Metazoa > Arthropoda > Insecta > Coleoptera > Brentidae > Aspidapion > Aspidapion aeneum. Next base: position 44,825,672 of record OY755046.1, on the reverse strand, counting down.
AGAGCTTGCCATGAAAACTTGGCCTTAACTTGGAAAGATTTTAAAGTTATGGCGAACAGCGTCATCATAATTCAGAAATCTTTCAGTACTTCCAGTATCAACATTGGCTAAAATGTTATCGATTTTGGCTTGGACAATTGCTTTAGATAAGCATTGAGAAACCAGAGATGCAGCAGCCATCACTTAAGCAGAAGCTGAAGAAGATGTCAATTTTGATCTAACGTGTTAAGATTTTAAGCAGACTTTGGCGAAATGTCCTAATTTGTGACAGTTTTAACAAGTCGCGTTTGAAGGGCTTTTATTTTTTCGGTTGTCTAATATTTCCCCAAAAAAAGCAATTTATTACAAATGTAGTAGCTGCCGAAAATAAAATCTTTCTACATTCATCAGTATCCATCTATCTCTCTATTTAGCCTTCTTTGATTCATCTTTGGATATATGCATGCCACCCCCAATATCTTCCACTCTTCTCTGTCTGTCGTCGTGTTCATCCATCTAGTTTCCGCATGTTTCTTCAGGTCGTCCGCCCATCTTATTAGCGGTCTTCTCCTACTTTTTTTATTTTCCCAAGGTCTCCAGTTTACAATACATTTGTTCCATCGATCGCATTTCTGTATGATATTATGAACGGAGAATTTCCATTTTACTTTTGCTATTTCTTCTCTGACATCACTTACTTTCGTATTATTTTTTATTCTTTCATTTCTTTTTCTATCTGTAATCTTTAATGTCCAGGTGTGGTATCCGTAGGTAAGTACAGGAAGAAAACATTGGTTATTCACTATTGTTTTGAGGTGCTGAGGATATTTTTTATTTTTTATTATGTATCTTACTCATCTCTTGATTTCAACTGTTTGGTTTTCTTTTTTTAGGGTAATAATTTTTCCCAGGTATATACATATACAGTGCAAATGTATAACATTCTTGTTTTGTTTATTTTTAATTTTCACACTATTTTAAACCACTTAACACACTATCTTATGCATATTAAATATTAAAATACAAAGTCCCACCCTGTACACACGCTAAAGATGCCCTGTACGAAATGAGTTTTCCAACAATAACTTTGCTTCGGTTTAAGCCTTGTTTAATTTAGTTCCGCCAGGCCCATAATATTATGTTATATAGCTGAAACGTGGAGAAAACCAGTGGCGTTACATAACTTATAAGAAACTACTAATAGTTAAATTAAAATCCTATTTATAAATCAACTCATACCACCGACATAATAGGACAACCTAATTAACTTAATACCTTTAATTTTAATCTTATTAGACCTCGCCAGTGTGGCATAACTAAAAAACAAACTATATAAAAGCCAACTGCTACTTTTCAGTAGATAATCATGATATTCTCGGGTTTGAGTTAAAATTTATTAAGTGTTTTACTGTATTTAAAAAAAAAACTTAAAATCTTAAAATATATCATATTTGTGTCTAAACGTCTTAAGACTTTTGGTTTGTATCACACCGCAGCCTTATATGTGTTTTTTTAGCAATAATACATAGAGAAAAGGAAGGCAAATGGGATACTTAATTTTATAGGCTTATTTCTCCAATCAAATGATCACCATTGAATCACCACAACATCTGATATTAAGGGGTTTTATTCCTGCGCAGTTTACCTAAAATTGCGTTACCCCGTTTTACCCCCGTTCCCCATTTTGCCCCTCTTTCCTCTATTTTTTTATGTAAATCATATTTTTAAAATAATAAATTTTGCAAATCAGTAGGTACGGTCGCCCAATTTTTTAATGTCGTCTAAAAAATGCTTAAACTTTTCTGGAAAGGCAGGAATTTCAGCACCCTTTAAAAGCTGTTTACAAGGGGTTTAAAGTACTTCTAGCCGAGATAGGTAAAAATGAGCCATCTTCTGAGCTCTATTTTCGAGGCGTCTTGAAATATTTAAACCGCTTCCTGAGAGGCTAGGAGGGTATTTAAAAAGTAGGCCTATACTGTTATTTATGGAAATTTTATTTTGGTCTCTTTACCGGACTGAAAAAAGAAAAGAAAGAGATAATTAAAAAATAAAAATAAATAAAAAATATATTAAAATATTAAGTGTGAAACCTCATTTTAAAGGATATGTTACGCTGATTCCGAATATTGAATAAGAAGGTCATTCCATAACAAAAATATCAACTTTATGTAATATCTCAAAAATTAAAAGTATGAGATTAAATTAGGATTGACAGTTGGATTCTTTATTAAAAAAATTTAAAAGGCAATTTATACCAAAATTAAACTTTAATAGATGAAAAAGTTAGAGGCCTATCTAGACGTAGACTTTTAAGATCTTCTCGTAACTGCAAAATTTCGAGGTCTACTAACAACGGTCTTGATAGTTAAAGACGTCTCGAAAATCCAGCCCAGGATATGCCTACTAGTTTTTATCTATCTGGGCTAGAAATACCTAAAACCCCCCAAAAATATCGAATTCTTCTTACACTGTACATTTCAAATACTACTACTACTACGTCAGTTCTCCATCTGCTTCGGTCCTGTCAATCATCTTTTGTCAGGTTTTTTGACTCATTGATCTGTGGATTGACTGTTGCCATTCCAGTTTAGGACACCCTCTTTTTCTGATTCCTATCGGTTGCCATTCTTGGACCGGCTCTGATAATCTTTCGTCGTTCCTTCGTTGTACGTGCCCGTACCATATTAGTTGTTACTGACTTCCTCTGTTGTAATTTCCTCGATTAACATTCTTTATTTTATGGTATCATTTCTTATATGATCTGTTCTAGATATTCTCATTGATCTTGTTATTGCATACATTTCGCCACTATCCATTTATGTTTAATATTTTTCTGTTATGCGATAAGTCTCTAATCTATAAAACATTCTTTTTTATTCCGCTCCACAAACTACTGTTAATACATCCAATAACCTTTTTTGTATTTACTATTCTTTTATCCCGTTTTTACAATCTCTTCCGGGCTTATCAAATATGGCACCCAAGTATATGTATATACTGCATGGAGACATTGTTTGTCCATTATCTCACTTGGTTCGTTTCCAATACATAAGTAATGTATCTTGTTTAGGTTCACTGTTAATCCCAACTTTTGGTATTATTCCGTTAACTTTCTCATCACATAAACCATATCTTCTTTATTATTAGCTTCAATTACTTGGTCGTCAGCACATTTAAAATATAATTCCGTAAATGCAAAATTAATAAATATCTTACGTCTTAAAGTAGACGTTTTTATTAACTTAAAGATGTCTTGATGCTATTTGAGTGTTGCTGTATGAGCAGTGTAAAGATTACGACGATGTCATATGTTATTCTAGGGAGATTTAATTAATAATTTTTTTAAAGGAATTAAAAAAACAATACTGTACCTTAATGGTCAAACACCTGAAAAATACGAATTTGTCATAGATAAACTTTAAAAAAAAAATTGACCCAAGAAAAAGATAAGCGAAGTCTTTGTTTTTGAACAGACGTACTTTTACTGTTTTGCCATTTCACATTAATAAATCTTTTTAATTAGTTTGTAGTGCAATGGTGAAGTCTAATAATTAGGGTAACGTATGCATAGTAATTTTTTTATATAGTACGTATTTTTCTTCTATATAGCGCAATTTAGAGATAGTCCAAAAATTAAAAATAAAAAAAAATTAAGTTGAGATATTTTTCTTATAAGGTCGTATATGGTTGTCAAATAATTATGAAAATTTTAAACATGGTTTCTACTAAAAGTCAGTTAAAAGCCTATTAGGTAATAAAGTTTTTTTTTATTAATATGTTTTTTTTGTTAAAACCATAAGTTGGCAATGGTGGAAACCTAAAAAAACACCCTGTTTAAAGAAATAATAGTTTATTTTTTTTAAATAACTAATATGTTTCCTTTTATTAAATAATAAATTAGTCATGGTGCAGACTTAATAAAACACCCTGTATTTAAAGATTGCCTTATTATATTTCTAAAAAATATCTAATATAAAATAATGAAACTGTTTATAACCTATAAATAAAATTAAAATATATTTGTGTCATTGTTTTAACATTTTGAGCTCCATGTGTACCATTTTTCGTACACAAAAAGTTTTTAAAATGGACCGTGTGACCATTTCAGGTACACGGATTATTGATCGATATTTAAGGTTGAGATAACGCGGGGCTCACGGATTGCATTAATTCTTAAGAATAGGATTCTTGGTCTGGTTAAATGTTTTTGTGGTATTTGAAGCAATCTGTGAAAGAGTGGTCCAAGTCGAAAAAAATATACTTTCTATGGGTAGGAGTCAAAGTGTTAATTAAATCCCCCTAGATCATAAACAGAAGACAATGTGCGACGCTGCTGTGAAACTTAAAGGAACTGGCAGCAAAACTGTAGTGCATTTACAACGAAAACCAGGGCGAGCGTATGCAAAGGATGCATACCTAGCAAACTTTGAAATTAATTCCATTAGGAAGTTCCCTAATTAAGGACAAGTTTTTTACTATGTTCAAATACTTATGGAGAAATATTATTGTTTAAAGAAAAAAAGGTTAAATAACCTTAAATACTGTAGAAGGGATGTTACTCATAATAATTTCTATTTAATTGGACAGGCCTCATGTGTTAAGAAAAAAAAATTCAGAAAAAGTATATTTTTTCACTTTCTAATTCAACTTATGAATAAATTCACTGGATTTCATAAAGAAAATTTAGGCTTAACATTTCAGTAACCTTCTTAATCAAAGATTATGTTATTTGCCAAAAACATGACACTGTCGATTCTTGTTGTTTATCCAAGTTTTCCAAAATGCCTCCACAAATTTCCGAAAATGATAAAGCTCAAATTTTGGGAAATTAGATGCCCGTTGGTCGATGTGTTGAGTAGCCGCTTACTAAGGAAGAAACACGTCGACGATAGTGCGAATCAAAAAAAAAAATTGAAGGAGAGATAAATGTTCGACGAAAGCAAGGTACTCTCTGAGAGGAAACTAATAGAATTTTTAGAACAACAGCCTTTTTCCAACGCTTGTGAAGCAAGAATTGCCTCTAATTTTCCTGGTTCACCTACAACGAGCTAAAGGCAAATAACCCGTTCCATATTAAGATGTGTGGCAGCAAAAAAAGCAGTGATCGAAAACAAATTTTAATTTATCTGCTACCAAGAACTCGCTATCAAGAAATATATATTTCGCAAAACAAAACTGAGCCGAAAGATTTTCTGTGAATGTTTGGGGGTGGATTTCGGCAGGAGGACTTGATGCCCTTTTTAGAAAACTTGGTAGGTTTAATGCTCAGGTATGTTACCACCATGAGAGACGTCATGCTTCTTCAAATCAGCGAGACAACTGCCCCATCCACACAGCCCAAATATCACGACACTGGTTTCAAGAGAACCATGTCGAGGTTTTGCCATGGCCAGCCAAAACTCCCGATGCCAATCCAATCGAAAACGTGTGGGGCTCATTTTAAGAAAATTAACAAAAATGAATATCACTCCTAGAAACTCGAACCAACTTATGGAACTTATTATACAAGCATATAAAGACTTCATTCAGGCAAACCCAAATTTGTTTAAAAATTAATCAAATTCAATGCCTAGAAGACTAGCAAATATTATCCAGGCCGATGGGGCAATGACACGTTATGAAAAATGGTTTTTGTTTTTAAATTTCTTTAATTTGCTAATAATGAAATAAAGTTTTATTTTCCCAAATTTTTTATTAGTACTTAACATTAGTAGCCTTAAAGAAACGTTAGTCACTCTATAACTATAAGAGAAGTCTCCTTATTAGTATATTTATTTGTCAAAAAAATTAACCTTTTTTACAAAAATTAGTTATTTTTAGTTATTATTAGTTACCATATCCATATCTGCGGCTAACTTCTGCTGTAAGCATTTCATGTGGCGTTTTCTATAAGTTTTTAGCTTGGTATCCATTCTGACCAAGGGCAACTTTTGAAAGCCATAATTATTTGTTTCATAAAAACATAAACCTACCCGGAGGAGTTTATTTAGTTTTCTACTTTATCAGATCATTGTTTATCAATAATCCCTTGTAAATAAAGTAAAAGAATAAATAAACATTTATTTAGGTAAAAGTGAGGTAGGGTAAATGCGGGAGAGTTGCCGCGGAGAGAGAGACGCCGCTTTTCAATTATTTCAATGATTACGCTATAACATAGGCAACCAAGTATGCCCACATTCAGAGTTCATCATTTAGTGAACGGTTATGACATCGGACTTGTTTGTTTTTTAAAATATCGCTTGCAATCCTTCAATTTACGACGGTAAGGTAAAATATTCTTGGCAAAATTTTAAGTACTGTCTTAATAAGTGTGGTTATTTACAATGTGGTAGTTTTTTTTCACATCCGTGTGTTTTATTCAGTATTTTGGGGTTATGTTTACAGGTGCCATGCCGTATTTTGTTGCGTTTTAAATCTGTGACCTAGATAATCAGGTGCGGCATCTCCCCCAACAAAAAGGACAGTTGCCGCATTTTCAAGAAGACCGAGAAAAAATTCAATGGAGTGACAGCGATGATGAACCTCTAGCCAAAAAGAAAAATAAAAACCAGAAACGCTGCGTGAATTGCTTCACAGTTTACGCAACTACAACTAAAAAAGTGAATTGATTACAATGTATTAAATGCTTAAAATGGCTACATCTCACTTGCAAAATGTATGGTGAAGTTTGTAACATCTGTTCCAGACTCAAATTAAGAAAAAAAAATTAAAATTAGAGGTTTTTTAGAGAAACGGTTACAGCGACGTTTCTCATATTTTCACGCGGCATCTCCCCAGCAGTGTGGGAGAGACTTTAATTTAAAAAAAAATTTTTTTTGCTATGTTTATGTTTTCTTACATATATTTTTAATTTTTGTATTTTAATAAAGTTTAACGCCGTGTGCATTGATTTATTTTAAAGAAAAAAATCTCAAGACTTACAGATGTTACAGCTATTTTTCAAAAAGTGCGGCAACTCTCCCGCATTTACCCTAATGTAAGCAAGTTAGATTATCATTTATTATACTAAAATTCTCATGAATTGCAGATGTACAGGGTTTTTTTCGTATATTCTTGCACCATATCTAAAACGTTGATTGGAACGGGTATTAAAATATGATAAATACAAAAGTCTCATAATTTTTACGAAGTTTAAGAATATTTGTGTCGGAATGTCATAAAAAAAATTTAAATCTCAAAATTTGACAGGTTGATGGTTTTTTTTAAACGAAACACTATGTATATTATTTTAGAATTTTACAGATGTTTTCTTTCTGATTGTAAAAATATATTTGCTTGGATTATTTTGTTGATTAGTTTTAGAGATATATGCGTTTAAATGTTTTAAAAACTTAATATACATATACCAAAACCGAGTTGTTCATATTATAGGAGTTGATTTTGGTTAAAATAGGCTTACCTAGGTATGCTGTTCTCCACTGATGACGTGAAATACACAGAAACGTACGCCTGGAGATGCTACCTTGAGTGAGTTGGAAACAAATCAAAACCAACTCTTCCTTTTCCTTGTGACACTCGCGATAAGCACACACACCTTTATGTCAAGTATAAAATTATTATTTATTTTGATTCGGTACACAACTCTTTCATCTTTTTCTTTACACTTAAATGTTTTCTGATATATTTTTTAGCTCACACATATACTATATTGTAGTAGTGTGAGCTATGGTGATCCTAATTTTTTCGAGAAAAAAAAAGTTGCTCCGATCTCAAAAAATTTTATATATATTTGCGTTTCAGATGATTTTGAAACTTTTTTGTCGCGCCGTCTGTCTGTCTGTCTGTCTGTCTGTATGTCTGTCTGTCTGTCTGTCTGTATGTCTGTCTGTAACGACCAACGCGCATAACTCAAAAACCGCTTGCCCGATTTCAATGAAATTTGGTACTTAGCCTTGGTCTTGGGTCGAGATGGTCCCATTTAAAAATGAACAAAATCCACCGAGCACAAGCCAAGTAAAAATTAGAGTTTATGTGAAAATATGGCGTGTGTGATATTAAACGAAAGGTAATTAAGTGTGGAGTTAAACAAAATAAATTTTAGTTAAAAAAAGGGTGGAGGTAGATTTCAAAAATTAGAGTTTACGTGAAAATATGGCGTGTGTGAAATCAAACGAAAGGTAATTGAGTCTGGAGTTGAACAAAATACATTTTAATTTTTGTTATTTTTTATGGGGGGGGGGGGTTTTAAAAATTTCAGTTTAAGTCAAAACATAGCTTGTGTGGTATCAAACGAGAGGTAATTTAGTCTGGAGTTGAATAACATATATTAAAGTTGTTAGTTATATTAGCTGACACGTACACTATAACTATAGTACCTAGTGTGAGCTTAGGGGCCCATATATTGGCAAATTCTATTTCATGTTAAAAAAAATATATAGAAAAAAACGTTTATTTAACTTATAATTAATTAATTATTTAAATCTACTAAAATAGTGAAAACTGAGACTTTTTTCACAAAAAAAACCTCTGGGTACTTAAAATTTAGTTTATTTTCTATAATTTAAATAAATAGATCCATGACGGATCTGACACATTCCTAGCTAGCCTATTATCGCACTTCAAGTAAAGCCATGATAATATATTAGCGTTGAAAACAGTTTTTTGTAAATGATAAAGTTTTTGGTTATAACGCGAATTATTGAGCAAAATATAGTCTACTATATTCCGAAAACAGTATATTGATACGATGCTCCGCTAAAAAGTTAGCATTTTTTTAAGTTTTAATCTTCAAAAAACCATCATTAGCAGTACTGGATTTTGACCAAAATCTAATCAGCTCGTAAGAGTGTCGAACACTATTTTACCGAAAAATTTTATGAAAATCGGTTTAGCGGTATAGGAGCTATCGTGTTACAGACGGAAATAATATACACAAACATACACACACACAGACAGACGATCACGCTAGGGTAGGTCAAAATACATCCAAATAACACCTTTTAGGTGTTATCTCAAAAAATCTCGAAAATAATACCTAGAGAACCATTCCTAAGCGGGCTAGGAAGGTAAAAATGACAAAATAATTTCAAAAAAAAAATTGTGACAAAAAGGGATTTTTTTTTTATTCCTACCTTATTTCCAGAAAAATTATTATTTTTGTCATAATGCATAACCTTATAACCAATCAGTTTCCGAAATTCTATTACTTTCCAGAACACCTTAGCATTCATCAATTAAAATTCACCTGTTTTTTTCTTTTTGGCTACCCTAGCGTGATCGCCGCTTTCCAGTCTACCCGATAAAAGTTTCGCGGGTAAACTTTCATAACGTTATCCACAAAATCTTAATAGAAAATCCCACTGCTATTAACGTCACTGCATTCTGGAATCCTGGCGTTCAAAAGACGCAGTTTTTCTGATCTAACTACCCCCCTATCTAACCCTAACTGCGATAGGATATTTTACGGTACTGACCAAAAACTGATAAACACTTAATTGTCAAAAACAAAATTAAAAGAAGTATCAAATTGGTTCCTTGGTGGGTTGGCCTAGAGAAAGAAAACAAATATTTTCTTTATATATCGCGTGTTCAAAATTATGCCCCAGTCGATCATACGCCTAATGAATTGACATTCGGTAGCTGTTCAATATTCGTCTTTGTAGAATATGTAATGGGCAAAGATCTTATTTCACTTTTTATAACCAAAATAAAGGTTATAGTATTATAGTTTTATCTTAAAAGGGTATAACAAACAGCAAGTCTGCTAAGAAAACAAGTTCAACCTTCTTAAAATTTCCCAGGATATTACTTTTTTTATTAAAAAGACCTATTATACAAATAAGTATCAATCACAATTCTAGATAAACAGGTTGACCCATAACGTTTCACAAAGATACTGACCCGTGGTCAAGCATATCTAGATTTTTATTTCTTTCGAAGTGTTACTTCGGCAAACTACACTATCTCTCACGGTGCAGGGTATAATAATACTAGTTTTTCTGGATACGATGCGTTACTGACCGGTGGTCAAGTAAATTTGGAACTAGACGCGATAGCTCAAGAAATTACCCTAAGTGAAATATCTCACGATAAAAATACATGTTTTTTTTTAAAGATGATGAACCAAACAGGGTGTACACTAAAAATATTTCTTGACCTTTGTAAAAAGTGAGGTCTTTGCTGCTCAAAATAAAAAAGTGTATTTATTAAAAAAAGATCAGTGGTGGATCCAGCATCTCCAGAGGGGGAATGAAGATGCAAAAACAAAAATATTTCTTGGTTTGCGTATGCGTTGTTAATAATTTTTAGGTCTGAAATTTAAATTCAAAGTATTTTCTATTAAAAAAACATTAAAAAAGTGGTGTTGCGGGTAAATTTTGTTTAAACTTGCGGTTGATGCATTGGCATTTTCTTCCCTTTATGTTAGAAAAGGGGGGGAGAGTGCCCGGGCCCTTCTGGCCCCCCTGGACCCGCCACTGGTAAAGATTTATCCTGAATTTGTAGATCATATAAACCTGCAAAATTTTTCGCCCGGCATCTTCCTACCTGACAATATGACAAAAATAAGCAAAATATTAAATAAGGTTGGAAAAATCACAGATTAGAAATGAAAAGTAAAAATCAGGTATAAAAAGTGACACATTAGGGATAAAAAGTAAAAGGGACCGTAACAAAAACCTAAAAAGTGCAAAAAGGAGCGTGTGTAAATTTCTTTATAATACATTTTTATTTCTTAAAATTGTATGTAGCCCTCGCTATGCTTGTGATACAAACTATTCGCTTCGGCATAAAAAGTGCCACTATTACCCCTGGTATAGATTATAAGTACTAATTTGATATTTCGATAGCATTTTTTTTTTTACGGGTATGCGCACTCGCAAGGAGATCCCTATCACGCTCGAGAAGCGGCAAGTGCGCGAAAATGTTGGTGTGTATTGGTTTTGAAACGGTTCAGGTTGTAACCTGCAGGGGAAACTGTCGCAGGGAGTTTATTCCACAGCGATGCTGTTCTCCAGAGATATGAATTCTGATATAATGAGGTTCTTGGTGCCTCTATTTTGACAATAAATTGATGGTTACCGTCTGTTTGACGTGTTCGCCTAGTAAGTGCTACTCCCGGGGGGATCATACGTGTCAACTCTTCAGAGCACTTTCCGTGATAATACCTGTAGAAGAGAGATAGATCGCCCACAGTTCTTTGATGTTCGAGACTATCCAAGCTAAAAGCATTGAGCACTGGGCAGTAAAAGCATATTTAATTAATAGCCATATAGATCACAGATACACAGATTTAATAGCCACTATATATAGCGAATCAACTACATCAATCAAAATCCACGAAGGATCCAAACCAATCTGCATAAGAAGAGGTGTCACACAGGGTGACAAAAATATCCCCTAAACTATTTAACCAGGCCCTAGAAGATGTTTATAAAAAATTTAGAATGGGAAGAAATAGGCATTAAATTAAGCGGACAATACTTGAACCACGTAAAATATGCTGACGATATCGCGTGAATTAATAACAGATAAGAAAGAAGAACTAATAAAAATGATGGAAGAACTGCATCCACCAGCTAAAAATATTGGCTTGAGTATGAACTACACTAAAACTAAAATCATAACAAACACAGATGAAGTTATCACGATCAGAACAAACCCAGTAAAAATAGTAAGTAGAGGAATATATATATCTGGGACAAATTGTTTAAAAAAAAAGTAACGTAATCTGCTGAAATCAAGAGTAAGATTGAACACCATTCGGTAAATTAAGCTACATATTAAAAAATGAAAATAGATATCCTCAGTATCTCAAAACGAAAGTGTATAACCGATGTACTGTACTAACTTATGGATCCGAGTTCTGGACACTAAAGCAACATGGATACGGTAACAAAAGCTCAAAGATCAATGGAAAGACAAATGTTACATGTAAAAACATATACAAAAAGGAATGAATGGATAAGAAGAAAAAAACAAAAGTCAGGGACGTCAGAGGAGAACTAGCAAAATTAAAATTGAAATTTGTATACTGGAGACCCTGAGAAAATAAAAGAATTAGGGGCAGACCCCAAATGAAATAGGTGGATGATTTGAAAAACATGCGGGAACTAGATGGATGAGCACGGCGACAGACGGAGAAGAGTGGAAGATATTCGGAGAGTCCTATGTCCAAAGATGGACGGAAGATGGCTTAATAGATAGACAATTTTTATCAACACTAAATATCACCTAAATTACATCAACCCCAAAAAGCACTTCTAGATCCACCACTTAATGGAAGTTCATATAAGACTTGTTACCGAAATTTTCAGAATCTTTTTTTTTGCTGCTTGCTCTTTTTAATTAAGAACATTTAGTTTAAATCCGAAGCCTGGCCTAACCTATAAAACTCGCGTCATTGGGTATTCCAAATTTTATCTACCCTTACATTTTTTTGCAAGCTAAAAATTTGTTTTTTTTACTTCATCAAACAATAAAAATTAAAATATCGTATGAACGGCCCTGTGTAGCGTATTTTAACAATAACAATATTTTTTGTTTTAGAATATTTAAGAAATAACTTTTTTAACAAAAAGGTTTTAAAAAGTACACCGAGAAGAAAAGTTATGAGTATTTTTAACCATTACAAGTGCAGTCTGAACCTCTGTCACGGCTATCAATTTTGAAAACAATACGGCAAAAAATCAACTTTTTTACTTTTAACACCTCGGAAATGAAGCAATGTCAGACTAACGTAAATTGCTTTAAATGGGTTTCTTTTGACCCTAAGAATATTTGATAAGCTGTTATAAAGACCTTTTAGGAACACCCTGTATATCGCTTGTTTTAGCTCAAAACCCTAATTCAAAATTTTATACGCCCACATTAATTAAACATCTTGAACCCTACAGCTCAAGACATTATTCACCCGGAGGTTCTAAATATATGTATACCTACATTCTATATAGCTTTTGCTTAGCTAGCTATAGACTTTTTCCAGGGGCTCAAAAGCAGCTTGAATTTCTATCTAGCTAGGCCGCCGCTTCTCCGCCACGCCGTGCATCCAGGACGCCGCTTTCTTAGAAGTATTGATGTTGAAGAGCGAAAAGGCGCCTCCCTCCATCGCGGTTTCCAAGGTAACGTCGCCTAAACCAATGAGATATAAGTATTCGCCGCGCGGTGCGGCGTCTTACAACTTTTCTGTTTTCTAGCTTGGCTACGATGCGACGCGACCTAAGAATGGTTTCCACGAGCGATCGCTTGCTCTATCCCGGCTCTATTCCCCAGCCTCTCCTCCTTTTCTACACTGGCATGTCAAACGAAGAACGAGACTCAAGAAATAAGGCATGAGGGTAAGGTGCGAAAGTTTCGGGGGTAGTAAGGGCGAAAATAGCTTGAGATAGGGGCTGCGGGCGTTTTGAAAAATCAAGGGAGGAGTTAAGGAGTGGTTATGAGTGTAGAGAACGGCGTTCGGTGTTTCTCGAGGTAAGGTAGAGTCGGGGGGCTGCAAAGAGGGAATATTTTAAGGGATGCTAGAGCCGCGAGCAAGGCTGATAAAGATTATAGTCTGGAAAAATCAAAAAATCGTAGGTCTAAAGAAATTTTGGACTAGATGCCACAAAAAAATTTTCACTAGCAGCAATGTACTTTCTTATACATTCAATACACTTCAAATGCTTCTTTAGAAAAATCTTCGTCCTAGTCCAACATGCTCTGTATCTGTAATAAACCCGCTTCCTAAGTCTATACTTGACTTAAAGAAAGAGCCAGAAATCACAGGATGATAGATTAAGGCCGGTTGTCTAGAACACTCAAGCCATAGTTTTCCAAAACTCCTTGTCCTTGTGTAAGCTAATTTGGCTGGATTTGGTGGATTCTGTGGACCATGAAGTCGTGACTAACTTCTGTTCTTCTAATTCCTTTGACGTTTCTTAATTTACCAAGCGTAAATTAAGTAACGTCATGGTAACAAAAAACGAAATTGATAACATACTGGCTGAAGAGGTAACAGTCCTTAACAGCTTTACAACAAGCAGTGATCAGAGGATGGTCACAACGACAACCCGCATTGATAGCAGTTTCGAAATGAAAGAATAATAACAATGAACAACTTGGCATGAATAAACTTACACAAAATAAAGCTATATACAAATAATAGCTAAAGGAACAGCTTAAAATACGAAAACAAAAATATAGAGGAAATAAATGATCCCGCTGACAAGAGCCCAAAAATAAAAGAGCCCAGAAATAAAAATTGAGAGAGTTATAGAGAATAACAGAAATATGAAATGTCTAATGCAGACTCTAGGTGGATTTGAAATAATTAAAATAAACGATATGAACGGTATAGAAACTAACATTAAAGAGAATATTATTACACAACTATTCTATACAGAACTATGTCAAATAAAAAGGGAATCATTGCGAGAAACAAGGAAGAAACTCCAAACAAAATTAAAAAACATAAATTTAATAACAGAACTATAACCTAAAATAAGAAATGCGGAAATAAAGAGAGCATTAAAGAAAATGAAAAATAATAAATCACCAGGAAAAGATGAAGTATAGGCAAGATCCTTCCCAATAAAAAAATAAAGGAAAACGTCAAAAATCAACCTACAACACTCCTTAATGTAATTTGTAAGTTTTTCACGAAAACATTAACAGACAGGCTAACAACTAAATATGACGGATATCAATCAAAAGAACAAGCAGGCTTCAGAAAAGGTTTTATTACAGTTGACCACCAACTAATCATGAAAATTCTAATAGAACCAGCTAACGAATACAACACTCCACTATATATTGCGTTTATTGACGTTGAAGAAGCTTTCGATAGCATTGGGAACTCGGCAGTAAAAGCATCTTTAATTAATATCCCAATAGATCGCAGATACACAGACTTAATAGCCAATGTATATAGCGAAGCAAGTAGGTAATTAAGTATGTGTCAAAATCCATAAAGAACCCAAGCCAATCCGCATAAGAAGAGGTGTCAGCCAGGGTGACACAATATGAAATTATTTAACCAGGCCTTAGAAGATGTTCCTTAAAATATAAATTGGAAAGAAATGGGCATCAAAGTAAGCGGAAAATACTTAAACTATCTATGACAAACTGACGATATCGCCTTAGTAACAGATAAGAAAGAAGAACTAATTAAAATGATGGAACAACTACTACAGCAGCTAAAAATATAGGCTTGAGTATGAACTACACTAAAACGAAAAAATAAAGGAAAATTGGCCTGGGCAGCATCTAGTAAATTAGGCTACATATTAAAAAATACAAAATATCCTCAGTACGTGAAAACAAAAGTGTATAACCAATGTATCCTTCCTGTACTCACCTTTGGATCCCAAACCTGGATCAAATAGGATAAGGTAAGAAAAGCCCAAAGATCAATGGAAAGACAAATTCTACATGTAAAGCTAACAGACAAAGGAATGGATGGATAAGAAACGAAACAAAAGTAAGGAGTGGCAAAATTGAAGTGGCAACGATTTAAAATGCGGGAACTAGATGGATGAACACACACATAAAAGAGTGGAAGATATTGTATGAGGCCTATGTCTGAATATGGATCGAAGAAGGCTAAATAGATAGATAGAATTTATCAAAAAATGCCAACATAATTTTGTGGTCGGCTTGGCTTGAGCCCCAAACTTAACCTATATAACGCGAAAAAAACCACTGCCAAGGAAAAAATGCTACAAAAATAAAGAATTATTATTTTACATGATTATCCACTATGACGTCATTACAATTGTATACAGTTTTGGCTTTCCATCGTGCGTAATATGTAGCGTACATTACAAAGACACTACGTTAGACAAAAACGTACGTTACATTAATATA
Organism: Aspidapion aeneum; assembly: GCA_963576565.1. NCBI lineage: Eukaryota > Metazoa > Arthropoda > Insecta > Coleoptera > Brentidae > Aspidapion > Aspidapion aeneum. Next base: position 44,809,913 of record OY755046.1, on the reverse strand, counting down.
AGTACCTTGGCGTTTAGTCCTAAATATAGTAAAGTGTAAAAAGTACAATAATGTCAACGTGATGAAAGTGCAAGCCTGTAACTTATAGATTCCTTGTCGCTTTCCTAGTCCCTTATCCTTTAGGGCTGTTTCTCCGAGATTGAATTTCTAATATGTGTTCTGTTTTTGATTAAATTTATGCCGGGTTAGTTTTAGTTTTCGGTGAGGTGGAATTTTGCTGCTACCCCTGCTTGCCTCGTTGGAAATTGCAAAACTTTGTTTAAAATTGCCAGAAACCCGGCGGCTAACAGTGAAATATTACTTTTACAGATATTAGAAAGTTTTACCAAAAGCTCCCTACCTACCGACAATATTAGAATTAGAAAATGAATCGAGTTTTGGATTTGTTTCTATTGTAATTATGGCATCACGTAAAAGCTTATTATGCTATACAGGGTGTCCCAAAAATATACCGACAAACTTTAAGAGTTGGTAGGGGCCATCAAAACAATTTTTTTTTTTAAATTCGGGCTAATCCTCAGAAACCGGTCATGGTAGCCGCAGACATAATTATGTTTCCGTCTTGTTAGGGTTCATCAATACGGTGCAACCAAAGTGGATGGACAGGGAATGAAATTAGGATGATGAAAACTGAAAAGCGAAAATGAAAACCAACCGCCAATTTGCAGTGTCATCTAGAGTAGTCTCAGGTCTGAGACAAAAAGCTAACATCACTACGGAGACAGCTAAAGTCAATTGTACTAGGTATCCTACCCAGGTTTAATATTAAATACATTCTTGGAGGTGAAGTCAATTATAAATTAATTTTCGGGCTAATCTTCAGATAGGGATCATGGTAGCTTCACACATAATTATGTTTCCGCCTTGTTAGGGTTTATCAGTACGGCGCAACCAAAGTGGATGGACAGGGTATGAAATGAAGATGATGAAAACTGAAAAAAAAATTAAAACCAACTGCCAATTTGCACTACGGAGACAGCTAAAGTCAATTGTAGTAGGTATCCTAAGCCCAGGTTAATATTAAATATACAATACATTGTTGAGGTAAAGTCAAAGACTATATAAATTAATTTTCGGGCTAATCCTCATAGGGATCATGGTAGCCGCAGACATAATTATGTTTCCGCCTTGTTAGGGTTCATCAGTACGGTGCAACCAAAGTGGATAGACAGGGAATGAAATGAGGATGATGAAAACTGAAAAGGAAAAATGAAATGTGGATACCTACTTTAGAAAACCAACTGCCAATTTGCAGTATCAGCTAGGGTAGTCTCGGAGCTGAGACAAAAATCTAACGTCACTACGGAGACAGCTAAAGTCAATTGTAGTAGGTATCCTAAGCCCAGGTTAATATTAAATATACAATACATTGTTGAGGTAAAGTCAAAGACTATATAAATTAATTTTGTTTCCGCCTTGTTAGGGTTCATCAGTACGGTGCAACCAAAGTGGATAGACAGGGAATGAAATGAGGATGATGAAAACTGAAAAGGAAAAATTAAATGTGGATACCTACTTTACAAAACCAACTGCCAATTTGCAGTATCAACTAGGGTAGTCTCGGAGCTGAGACAAAAATCTAGCATCACTACGGAGACAGCTAAAGTCAATCGTGGTAGGTATCCTAAGCCCAGGTTTAATATTAAATATAAAAGGAATTATCCGAGGTGAAGGGCTAATCCTTAGAAAGGGGTCATGGTAGCCGCAGACATAATTATGTTTCCGCAATTTCCATGACAATTTTTGGAAATTATTATGCGAATTGCAAAGATTTTTACTTACTAATCAAAAAAAAATCTAGTTATTAATATGCATGAGGTATATTCTCAAAGAAAATGGTGGACTAAAAAAATTTGTTGCCAGCATTTCGTGTTTAAAACTAAAAAAGTAAGAGCATTTCTTACTTTTTAACGACACGTCGCGTTGTATAACGTTTTTAGGCTTAGATATAGTTTGTTTTATTTATATTGGCGGTTACGTCATTACATATTTACATTAGTGGCGTATATAAGGGGGAAGCCTGGGGGCCTGCCCCCCCCCCCCGAAGTTAAGATTTTTTTAGATACAGTGAAGTCCGGATATAACGAACCTCAAAAATGAACTAAATACGGTTCGTTATATATCAATAAATTTTGCTTAATTTTTTTAATAGTATCCAAGATTAAGAAAACTAAAAATATTACAAAAAATACTATACATTTTTATATTTTTAGAACAAGGCAGAATACATACGAATAAAGACGTTTATTATTATTGTTATACATATAAATATGTAAAGTACATAATATGGTGGTATGTAATACATACATAAAATAAGCCTAAATCTTTTTTTTTATTATTATGAAATCCATAATTTTTGTGTGTACATTTCTACGTAAAAAATATTCCCTGTTTATATAGCGTTAAAGGTTACAAAATGATGCCCATATTTTATCAGGAACTTGGCGTAATTTCAAAAAATTACGAGTTTCCGAAATTTTGTTCTCCATTTCACGAATGGTTGGAACATAAACCTTAGTGACAACAGAATTCTCTTGAACAGGATCATCATTATCTTCGTCATTATCACTTGAAACCATGTTTGAGGTTACGGAGAAATTATAATTTGCTCATCAATCAACGTTTCTCTTGCTACAATGTCTTTATCAATAGTCACATAATCGTTAAAATCGAAGTCACACATTTTTCTCTTAGCTTGTTCTTCTACAAAATCAAGTATATTATCGAATTCATACTCGTGATCAAATTCATCAAATTCAAATTCGTGTCATTGCCGTATCGTCTAGTGTGAAAACGCCCATTGTCTGCTTATATAAAGTTCGTTTTAAAAGAAAAATACATATTCTAGATTATTAAAATTGGGTTCGCTATATCCGGAAGTTCGCTAGAAGCGGGATCGTTATAACCAGCAAGACAATACATGGGGCTCCCTGGTGGTCCAGATAGGAGAGTTGTCTGGAATTTAACGGTGTCAGATGTGGACTGTAATTTTAAGGGAATAAGGTCATAGGCTAAGCTGGTACAAGGGATTCTGAAATGGTCTAGTTTACCTTCTAGGTTAGTGTAGCAATAAACAAATGTATGTAAGGTAAAAATAATGCATTTTCACTTACCATTTTTATACAGGAAGTGGAACTCATGGGAGGACGCGCTGTTAAACCGTATTTTTTGCACCCCACATTCATGTGGTAGGAGAGTCGCTAACACGCGTGTATTCTCGTTCGAAGACGAAACGGTTCTCTCTGATGCTGCAGCAGGTATCGCTCCTGCGTTCGTTCTCCCACATGTCGCCCAGTGGCGTCGTTAATCCATAGGCGTAGGAGAAAAGGAATAAGTAGGAAGGAATGAGATTACGAAGGTCCATATTAAAGGAACTAGGAACCTTAGTAATTCAAAATGCATTTTATGTAAAGTAAATTAATTATAGCAAATTGTAATACTTGCCTTTAAAACCGCGGGAGTTTCAAATGCAAATAACCCAGTAATTTTAAGTACTTAATTAGTTAATTAATACTAAATAAACAAAAAATAGAAAATGCTCTAGTGAATCACCAAATAGCCTAATTCGAACCAATTTGGTAAATTATAGTAAAAAGAACATATTTACAAAAAGGAAGGCGGGACGAACCATTTCCCACCCCCCTGAGAATGCCCAGGGGCATTTCAGAGAGTTTAATTTGTAGGCAGGGCGCATAGTTTTACCAAAGGCCGTTTGTAGGTACCTTTAGTAGTCTTTACAATAGCAACCCGTGGAACATTATCAGAACCTTTAATAAGGTCTTCAATGCGGCCTAGGGGCCAATCCAATGGAGTGGAATTTTCATCTTTGATCAGTACCATAGTACCAATATCAATGGAAGCAAGAGGTTGGTGCCATTTGGCTCGCTGTTGCAAAGTGTGCAAATATTCGCGATGCCAGCGAATCCAAAAATCGCGGTGCATTCTCTGCAACAGTTGCCACCTGGACAGCCTGTTTAACGCAATATCGCAGTAGTTTGGATCGGGTATTGTACCTGGAGGCCTCAAATTTAAAAAATTATTAGGAGTCAAGACCGCCAGATCAGTAGGATCGGTGCTTAAGGCACATAAAGGACGTGAGTTCATTATGGCTTCAACTTGGGTTAAAACCGTATTTAATTCCTCATAGGTGAGTATTTGATTTCCAACTACCCTGTGAAGATGAGTCTTTAAAGATTTAATGTTTGATTCCCAAATGCCTCCCATGTGGGGAGCAGCAGGTGGGTTAAAAGACCAAACTATACCTTCCCCCTTCACGCAATCAGAAAAAATTTGTCGCAAGTATTTTTCAGAGGCCACGAAGTTGGTCCCGCAGTCTGAAGAGATCTTTGAGCATAGTCCTCTTCTAGCTATGAAGCGGCGCAGAGCAGCCAGAAAGGCTTCTGATGTCATATCAGAGACTAACTCTAAATGCACGGCTTTAACAGCGCAACAGATAAATAAACAGACATATGCTTTCATGGTTTTTGCACCTCTGGTCCGACCAAGAGTAATCGTGAACGGACCACAAAAATCTATACCTACATTTTCGAACACCTTTGCTTCGGAAACTCTAAATTTCGGTAGGTTACCCATAGGGGGTTGAAGGGAGTTAGGTTTAGTTTTCCAGCAAGTATGGCAAGAACTTAAAACTTTTCTCACTACCTTTTTAGCAGACAATACCCAGAAGTTTTGCATTAGTAAAAAAGTTGTGGTCTGTATACCACAATGAAGATTGCTGCGATGCAAATCTAAAATCAGTAATTCAGTGAATTTTGCACTAGACGGCAAAAGAATTGGAAATTTTTTATCGTATGCTAAATTTGAATGGCATAAACGGCCTCCAACACGAAGCAAATCGTAGCAGTCATTATGCAAAAATGGACATAATTTTTGAAAAGCTTTTGGAAGCTGTTTCTTATCTTTTAGTAATTCAATTTCTTTTAGGAAAGAAAAAGATTGTACGCATTTCGAAATAAAAAGTAAGCTTTTGTAGTAATCCTGATTTGTAAGGTAATCAGTAGCAAAATTGTATGAGGGATTTTTAAACTTTTGTAACCCTCGCAAAAAGTAAGCAACTATTCTCTTAATTTTAAAAAGAGAACTGTATTTTTCAAACAAGTTGTTTACATAATATTCAACTGTTTGTTCGCAAGTAAAAACGTTAAAAATATTTTTTCGCTGTTCTTCCAAAACTGCATTCCCATCGTAAGTAACTGTCATAAAATCCCAAGTATTTGTAGGTTGCTTTAGAAAAGAAGGCCCTTCTAACCAAAAATAAAATCTTTGTAAATCAGAGGGATACATTTCCCTAGTACCGCAGTCAGCAGGATTTTGTTCAGTAGGAACATAATGCCAAAACTCAGGGCTAATTCTTCCTTGTATATAGGCAGTTCTATTCGAAACAAATGTTTTAAATTTGTGAGGAGATCTCTGAATCCAAGATAAGGTCACTGTGCTATCAGTAAAAGCAAGAATTTTATCAAATTTAATTTTTTCCGAGAACGTTTCTAGTAAAAAATCCATTAATTTAGCCAACAAAACAGCTCCTAAAAGCTCTAGTCTTGGTAAAGTTAGTTTACGACGCAACGGTGCGACTCTAGATTTACTACAAACAAAAAAAACTTTAATGTTTCCATCAGAATAAAAAATTCGAATATAAGCGACAGCACAATAGGCCCGTTCTGAACTATCGCAAAATCCTACTAGCTGGATTTGACTAGCATTAGGCAAAATTATTTGACGAGGAATTTTAACAGAATGCAAAAACTTTAATTCATTTTTAAATTTTTCCCATTTAAAAACAATTTCCGGACTGACAGGGTCGTCCCAGTTTAAGTCTTCTGCCCAGCAGTATTGAACAATTAATTTTAAAATTAAAACTATTGGCGCCAAAAAAGACAGAGGGTCGTAAATGCGGGCCAAATTACTTAAAATTGTTCTTTTAGTGCATGTTTGGAGAGAACAGTCGAAAGTATAAAAAAATTCATCAGTATGAGGGTTCCAATTTAAACCGAGAATTTTCAAAGTTGAATTTTCAGCATCTAAATCGAGAGAAAGAGCCTTCATCGAAATGTGTGACTCAGGAAGATCGGATAGTAACTCGGGACAATTGCTCGCCCATTTACGCAATTCGAATCCACCTCGGCTAAGTAGCTCGATTAATTGATTTTTCATCTCAGTGGCCTTAAAAAAGTCATCACTTCCCGAAATCACATCATCAACAAAAACTGCCTCCTCAATGATTTTTGAGGCAAGAGGAAGGTCCTCATGCTCTCTAGCAAGTTGCAGCAAAGTTCTGATAGCCAAAAAGGGGCTACAAGAGACCCCGAATAAAACTCTATTTATTTCGAAGTCTTGAATAGGCTGGTTAGGATCAAACCTCCAAACTATTCTTTGAAAATTAGTTTGACTAGGGTCAACTAAAATCATCCTGTACATTTGACGGATGTCGCAACAAAAGCAAAATTTATGCAAACGATAAAGTAATAAAATTTTTTGTAAGTCCCTTTGTAAAGGGGGCCCAGTATAAACAGCGTTGTTGAGCGAGATTTTGCCAGGGGCGTGCATGCTCGCATCAAAAACCACCCTCAGGGGGGTGCTAGTAGAATCTTTTTTAAACACCGCATGGTGTGCAATATAAAAATGATTTGAAATTTCGGTCGGCAAAGGTGCAGAAACCGGTTGCATATGATTATTATCTAAATAATCTTGTAAAACAGAGCTGTAGGCAGCATAAAAATCAGGGTTTTGTAGCAATTTCTTCTCAAGGGAGAAAAAACGACGTACGGCAATGGATCGAGTGTCGCCAAAATCTGGAGCAGTAACTTTAAATGGTAAAGATACAATATATCTCCCCTCCTCATTTTTTGAGGTAGTTTTCAAAAAATAATTTTCGCAAAACTCATCTTCGGGGTCAATGGCCTTGACATTAGGTATGTCATCTATTTGCCAAAATCGTTGTAGATTTTTATCTAAATTGACAAAAGAATCGTTCATTGACGTAGTAAAAAATGTTTTAATTTGATTTGTAGTTGAAGGTGAAAGTGAAAGATTGCCCATTATTCCCCAACCAAAAATAGTATTAATGCAGACGGGGTTGTTGGGTCCCGTAGACAAACGACCATCTAGCAAAATGTAAGGGTACACATCGCCGCCCAACAATAAATCAATTTTATCGCTTTTATTAAAGCCTGGGTCAGCTAGTTTTAAGTTGGCGAGAAAAGGAAAACTTTTAATCGAAAATGAGGAATGAGGTAAATCACTACAAATTTTATCGAGTATTATCGCATCAAAATTAAAAACAAAATTATTATCACGCAAAGAGGATATATTGCAATTAATTCCAGATTTTGCCGAAGTTGTCATTCGATCTAAGCTTTGTAGAGTCATGGCGATATTAAATTTAGGAAGGCCCAAACTATCAGCACATGACTTAGATATAAATGAAGATTGAGCACCAGAGTCACAGATGGCGCGCACTGTGTGCCAATTTTGAAAAACATCCTGTATTTGTATTAAAGCGGTACAGAGAAGTACTTCGCGATCATTTAAAGACATACCAGTAACAATGGTGTTAGTGGTTCTATTAAATTCGGTAGCCACGGGGCTCCTCGGGGGTTGCACTGCAGAAGTAGAGGGGCTACTCGCAGAACTAGGTGTAGAATTAATAGGAAAAAAATGTAAGAGACTGTGATGAAATTGGCCACAATGTAAACATCTTTTTTCTGATTTGCATTGCTGGGGTAAATTATGCTTTGAGGCCAAACAGTTGACACACGCTTTATGTTGTTTAACAATCTCAAAACGTTGCTGGGGAGTTTTCGCCAAAAAATTAGGACATCTGTATATTATATGATCGCCACTTTTACAGAGAAAACAAAAATTTTGAGGGTTTGGAGTATTATTTAAGCCACTTTGGCCATTTGGAGACTGGGAGGCATTTTTGGAGGCTCTCTGAGTATTAGCAAACAAAGCAGATCGATTTTGAAACTTTGCTTGATTTTTCTGACTTGAAATTGACAAATCTTTATTTTTTAAGTAATCTTGAGTTTGTTGTATTTGTTCCAACGCAATGCAATGGCTAGAAACAAAAGCACGAATTTTATCATAAGAGGGGATCTCATTGGAGCAATAATTTTGCTCAAATGCCTTGCGCGTGGTTGGGTCCAACCTATCCAAGAGCATTTGTGCCATAATATAATCCCAAAACTCCGTTTTAAAACCCATGACTTTTAAAGCACTTAAGTTTTTCGAAAAACAATCAAGCAAATTCCTCAAATTCGTAGCATTCTCTTTAGTAAGAGGAGAGAAGCCTTCAATTGCCTTCCAGTGAAGGTAAGCTTGTAATCGTTTATTTGTATACCTATCCACCAAGGTGTGGTAGGCATTTAAATAATTTTCAGCAAGGATAGGAATGTCAGAAATGACATCCAGGGCAGGGCCCTTTAAATTAGAAAAAAGCAAATTGAATTTTTCAAAGTTTCCCAGCGACCTATTATTGTGCACGGTAGCATTAAAGGCTTGCAAAAAGGTTGGAAACTCCTTAAATTCCCCTTGAAAAAGAGGTATTTTTATCCTAGGCAGTAAGCCATGCTGGTCTGTGGAGGCACAGGGACTGCCCATGGGATTTATCGTACTGCTCAAAAGCCCTCCATCTTCAAAGGGTAGTTCGAAAAGTTCGTAAAATATAGTGGAAATCTCGTCACAGCGTTTGCAAAAGTCCATAAACACTTTGTTTTCTACTACTAAGCGATCCTCATCAGAGGCTACCAACGTCAACAAAGTATTATGGTGCTTTTCAAAATCTTTTTTGATTTTTGACAATGTCCGAAATTTGACTTTAAAGCCGCTGTGATAGGCAGGGTCATTTTTTGCGAGGGTCGCGGATTCAATGATCAAATTTAGCTGTGAAATCGCACTATAGCGCAAGGCTTTAGCCTTTAAAATTTTATCCGAACTAGACATGATTTAAAAAAAAATCCAAAAAATAATTGACAAAAATTAGGTAAACTGAAAAAAAAATCAAAATTTGGACACCCTGTATAAATATTAATGTCCTACGTTTAATTACAATAATCAAACTATAAGCGCACAAAAGTAAAGAAAATACCCGATGCAAACTAATGATAACAAAAAAACTTGTGTATAAGTTTTTTTATCTTCGCCTCGCGAATTCAAATAAGTAGGTACCTACTATGTATTAAATTTAAAAATAAATACCTACAATATATTCATAGCAATTTTTACGCAAAAACGAATATAGTAAAGCATCCGCAATCGGATATAGTCATAGCAATTTGCAATAAGCAAAAATGAATATGGCAATTTGGAGATTTTTTTCGAGCAAATTGGATATAATTATAGCAATCAACAAATGTGAAGGCACAACGGCTAAAATAATAGCACTTTGCAGACACTATTTTAAACTATTTCCAGTGACAAACAAAAAAACACCCAAATTCTATACGGTTTTTTTTTTTACAAAAAAGAAACGAAAAAACTTGATTTATTCGAAACAAAAAAAAGCATAGTAGTTTACAGATTTTATCTGTGTTTGGTTTTTCGCATGAAAAGGCTAAATTTATTGTTAAAAATATTTAATTTTTACACAAAAAAAATCGCAAAATGTATTTTAGAAACCTAGGGGTTTTCTAAAGTAGGCATGTAAGAAAAACAAGGGTTTTTCTTGCATTTGTTTTTACACAAAAAAAAATCGCAAAATGTATTTTAGAAACCTAGGGGTTTTCTAAAGTAGGCATGTAAGAAAAACAAGGGTTTTTCTTGCATTTGTTTTTACACAAAAAAAAAATCGCAAAATGTATTTTAGAAACCTAGGGGTTTTCTAAAGTAGGCATGTAAGAAAAACAAGGGTTTTTCTTGCATTTGAAACCAGTAAAAAAGGCATTTAGGAAAAACAAGGGTTTTTCTTGCATTTGAAACCAGTAAAAAAAACTAACCTAAAAAGGCAAAAAAACGATTCCAGAAATCCGGGTCGCTAAGGATCAAAAATGGGGCTCCCTGGTGGTCCAGATAGGAGAGTTGTCTGGAATTTAACGGTGTCAGATGTGGACTGTAATTTTAAGGGAATAAGGTCATAGGCTAAGCTGGTACAAGGGATTCTGAAATGGTCTAGTTTACCTTCTAGGTTAGTGTAGCAATAAACAAATGTATGTAAGGTAAAAATAATGCATTTTCACTTACCATTTTTATACAGGAAGTGGAACTCATGGGATGACGCGCTGTTAAACCGTAGTTTTTGCACCCCACATTCCTGTGGTAGGAGAGTCGCTAACACGCGTGTATTATCGTTCGAAGGCGAAACGATTCTCTATGATGCTGCAGCAGGTATTCGCTACTGCGTTCGTTCTCCCACATGTCGCCCAGTGGCGTCGTTAATCCATAGGCGTAGGAGAAAAGGAATAAGTAGGAAGGAATGAGATTACGAAGGTCCATATTAAAGGAACTAGGAACCTTAGTAATTCAAAATGCATTTTATGTAAAGTAAATTAATTATAGCAAATTGTAATATTTGCCTTTAAAACCGCGGGAGTTTCAAATGCAAATAACCCAGTAATTTTAAGTACTTAATTAGTTAATTAATACTAAATAAACAAAAAATAGAAAATGCTCTAGTGAATCACCAAATAGCCTAATTCGAACCAATTTGGTAAATTATAGTAAAAAGAACATATTTACAAAAAGGAAGGCGGGACGAACCAATACATGAGTATTAATGGATGACTTTTCGTATAAAGAAAAAAGGTTCGTATTAACCAGAAGTTCGCTATAAACGGGTTCGTTATAAGCGGACTTCACTGTATTTTCCACAAATTTCATGAATACAAACATAAAATAGCATAAAATACGACTTCATGGGGTCTCGGGCCCCTCTAAACTGTCTCGTGCCCCCCGAAACTTTTTTCTATATACGCCACTGATTTACATTAAGTTAAATGAGAAAATGCCAATGACGAGCCGTCATTACAAAAAAAAACACTAAATGTACCTAAACTGTGAAAAGTTGCAGAAGTAATTATGATTCCAAAACCGGGAAAAGCACTACATGACGTGTCATCTTACAGGCCAATATCTTTGCTCCCAATTATGTCCAGGCTCTATGAAAAATTATTTCGTCAAACAAAAAACCAGTCATAGAAAGACAATAAAATATTCAACCTCATCAATTTGTGTTTCGAGACAAGCATTCCACGATAGACCACGAAGAACGCAGAATTACCAATATACTAGAAAAAGCACTAGAAGACGAAAAAGTTAGTTCTGCAGTTTTTCTAGACGTAGCACAAGTATTTGACAACGTGTGTCATCAAGTCCTTCATTTTAAACTAAATTGCTTTCTGCCAAAAATATTTTGGAATCTTTGGTTAATTGACAGTGGAAAAATCTATTGAAGAATGCATAAAAAACTTCAGGTTGCAGTCACTGAAGTTCACACCATACCACAAAGTGGCAAATAAAATTAAATGAAACCAAATCAATTCATATTGATGTTACAAACAAACATGAAAATCACATAAAATATCTCAGTATGACACTTGATGCCAAATTGAGCTCAACATCAAATATTAAGAAAAAAAAAAGAAAAACTTGAGATAAGATATCTCGCTAATTGGAAAGAAGTCCAATTTAACAATGTATAATAAGTTACTGCTTTATAGACAAATACTGAAACCAGTATGGACATATGGTATTGAACTATGGGGTTGTACTAAAGAGAGTAACATTCTAGTTTTACAAAGATTTCAAAATAAAGTATTAAGAAATATTGTGAATGCACATTGGTATGTTCGAAATAGTGGTCGCCATCGGGACCTAAAAATCGAAACTGTAGCAGGGACCATTAAAAAGAACGCAAAAAGCCATTGACATGTGAATATGGAAGCAATTCAGCTTCTAGACAATACTATGCTAGTTCGAAGATTTAAAAGAGTGAAGCCGTTTTAGCTAGTGAACTAAATAAAATATATAAAACCAAATAATGCTATAAACATAACATAATTATAATCCAGCTTTTCTAGTAAATTAGGAAAAAAAAATAGCTAATTAGTCTTATTGGCTAGATTGTACTCAACAAACACAGGACCAGACTGGGAGTAAGTAACACACCAGAGTGTAGGTTCTGTGGTGTTGAGGAGGAAACGCCACTTTATCTAATCTGCTACTGCGTAGCAAGACAGCGAGCTAGGGCGAAAATATTCGGACCTGGACAAATAGAACTTCATGATCTTGAGGAAATATCACCAAACAAACTGATCTGCTTCATAAAGGAGATAGGTATTGGTGATATTTAAGTTGGAATGAGCCACAATAGACCACTTGAGTCGCAGTGGAGCGACATTCGCACCACTCATTATCAAACCTAACCTAGATTGTAATACAATAAACAGGTGTTTGATAAATAAAATAAAAATTTAAATTCCGTCAAAGCCTTTCTGAGACATTAAAATTGTGTTATAGGATTATACAGCACATTTGTCACTGATGTTAGTAGGGGTGGGTGGATAAAATTATGTTTGCAAAATGCAAGGTAAAAGGTCACAAAAAAGGAAACCAAAAGATAAAAAGATTAACACTGAAGCAATACAATATCTTGGTATTAACAGGATTCTACAGCAGTCAGTGACGGTAATAGGGGCGGATAAAATTTTGTTTGCAAAATGCAAGGCAAAAGGGGGAAACCAAAAGATAAAAAGATTAACACCGAAGCAATACAATATCTTGGTATTAATCAGCTAGTACATAAACTTAACCATGCATTTGTATGAAAAAAATTAAATAAAAATAATAATTGTTGCATTAACACATAAAGTTGTGAATTATATATTGATAAAACAAAATGTTTTATAGTGTTAGTCCTTAATTTATGTGACAACCTCTAATAATTTAACATATAATAAGATTGCTAGTTATTCTATTATGACTAGGTTATTTTAGATGGCACTTTGTTAAAAAAGAAGCTTCATCTGAATTATGAAGGCTTACAAAGGGTTGTTACCTCATGGAAAACACACATTGATACATGTTTCAAAGTGAATCTCTGCGGACCCATACAACCCTATTTGCAAAATTAGATAAATTTCCAACTCCCCTTTACAACTAAAATGCGTACCTAAAGTTAATCACAAGACGATAATATTTCAAGTAAAATTCCTTTTGAACTAAAACTGGCGAATCTGTGTCTCTTGTTGGTAATGATGGCAATGTTATTAAGAATTTAATAATATTTCTTGATGAATGATTTTTCTCTAGTTTTTTAAAGAGATTTTAAATAGGTGCAGCCCAGTTGAAGCGCTGCCTCACTTCTTTTTTCCAGACTAAACAATATATTCTAAGGATCTAAGACACGACAAAAAATTAAAAATTGGAGCAGCGTCGCTTTGCTTTGCGTCAGCACAACCGAAAAAGCAGTTGGTCACTTTATTACCTATTAATGAATGAAAAACATGAGCGTTTCCCGACAAGGATTCTGTGCGGGCCCAGCTTACAGACAAGCATTGTTGAAGCCATTTTTGTTTTAAGTTCGCCTGTGTCTACTCGATATGCTGCGGGGTGAAGGCGCACAGTGGTTTAAAGCGGTTAAATTTCGGAAAAAAGTTAATATCTTTAAGAGTATTTATCACATAAACTTGAAATTTTGTACATATATTCAACATATATTTACCAATTTATTTTAGCTAATTCCCCTCTTCTCTTCCTTGCAGGGTGTAGGGTAAAAATTGTGTAATATAAATAAAAAGGTAAATAATTACTCAATATTATGAGCAATGGTTACTAACTTAGTAACCATTGCTACTAGTTTGATTGATGATTGTTTTTTCAAAAAAACTACTTCCGCCCCCCATTGTGGCATGACATAGGCGTACTAAGGGGAGGGGACTGGATGCCCTTCTGCCCCAAGGCCCTCGCAGTTCCTTAAATTTCATTGTGGAATCAAACATAAAGTACTATAATTTTTGTTAAATTATTATTTAGCCCCTCCCTCATGAGTAAAAATAAAAAATAATTTGCCATAAGGGCAATGTGTTAGCCAAGGAAAAATAGTATAGCTAATTCTTTGTTCAACACATTGCTTTCTCAAGACAAAGGTGAATAAGAAAGAAAAGATCTATTAAAATTTTGGAAAAATATACAGGGTGTACTATTAAAATAAAGATCCAATGGTCATCTTGCGTGTAAGGTGTGATTTTTAAACAAAAGTGAAACCGTTATAAAAATATTCATTATTTCGTAAGTAATTCACTTTGATGATGATGATCATTTATCCTCGAGGGGTCATCGGCACCCTAAAATTTTGTACAGCGTCCAACAGGACTTGGGTACTGACGTGTACTGTTGGGTCCTGTTGAGTACTGTTGGGTACTGTCGAGTACTGTTGGGTACTGTCGTGTACTGTCGAGTACTGTCGAGTACTATTGGGTCCTGTCGTGTACTGTTGGGTACTGTCGTGTACTGTCGTGTACTGTTGGGTCCTGTCGTGTACTGTCGAGTACTGTTGGGTACTGTCGTGTATTGTCGAGTACTGTTGGGTCCTGTCGTGGTACTGTCGGGTCCTGTTGTGAAATTTGTACAGTACTGTTGAAAGCTGATGACCCCTCGTTTATCCTTTTCTGTCAAATAACAAAAAAGTGGAACTTTCTATACGGTCACCCTGTACATTCCATCTTAAACAATATAATTTGTAAATATGGTGAATGAAATAAATAAATACTTCAAAATATATAAATATATCCATATTAACACAGCAACTAAAACCCGTTAATTGTGTGTATTTCTAGTTTATTTGAATAACAAAGCAACAATTTTAGGAACCTAATTCACAGATAGGCAGATATTGGCAGCTGTAACCTATGCAGTCATAAAAATAAGACATTGTGGATTGTAACCATAAAAAAATCTCATTGCGGGAGGCTGCGGGAAGATAACTTTTAGTCTGGAGAAATTTGCATACATCAAAATAACATAGTTTTTTCCGATATTTTAATTTTTTTTGAAATTATAGATAAAACTTTTTTTTCTTTTTAGGCTTACAAAACACTAGTAAATATACGCACTAAACGTAAAAAGGAAAAAGAAAAATTGACAAAGCGGTTTTTGTTTAAGAGATAAATAAAGGACGGGTTGCAGATTGAGAAAAAAATTAAAAATAAATACAAAATTTTACTTTGCTATCCAATTTTTTTCAAAATAGATCTGAAAAAAACAATCATAGGTTTAAACTAAGGGGACATTTCTTTACAAAAAAATCGATTTTTATTTAAATCTTGATATAAAAATGCTTAGTTTTTTCATAGGGATAAACCATTGTGAGGCGTCCGATGGTTGTTATGACGTCGCATGCTTTGGCATGGCCAAAAACATTATTGAAATAGTGTCCGGCGTATTGTATACAATCGGTTCTGATTTGGTTTTTATTTTTATTATTTTGTACAGTGTTCCGTGTATACGATGCAGTGTGCACTTTACTGGAAAAACTCTTTTCGACATGGAACGACGATGACAAAAAATACTTTTTGAACTCTGAAAAGCCGTCCCCTATATTGAACGTAATTAAACCGGCTAAGGTTAAAGGCAAAGTGTACATTCGACATTTTAAAGAGTCGTGGTACAAAAGTTTAAAGATAGTCGCATTGTCTCACAAACAAGCAGTAAAATTTAAATTAAATTTCCATGATAGATAGAATGTTATATGTTTGTATAGAAAATGGAGGTAGAGAAATCCTCCGTCAATTATTGCGAAACTCACGAGTCTGGCTCTGCTTCTTACTATACGGTTGCAAGAGAGTTTTCTTTCCTCCAGACTGAAAAGATGTAGAGCTCTAAATTTTAATTATTTTGAAGTTTTATGCATCAAATTTATTTTGGTTGATTTGCAACCAATTTGTCAATTGCTACAAGCCCTAAAGAGGTCCGTTCGTTTTATGGGCAGCAGTTCTAAGAATAGGGCCAATTTAAATGACAAAACGATTTTGCGAAATTAGGTAATTTTAGGCGACAAGTTTCCAGGAGCTTGGTAGCTGTTAACGTCATTTAAAATGTGAAAATTTCAATATTTTCATTTATTTTAATTATAATTTTTGGTTTGATTTATTACCTTAGAGTCCTCAACATTCCCTCTTTGTTACAAATTTTTGCCACCTTTTTCTTTAATTTGCTAAATAACAATCTTAACGCAATTGATCCACGTTTTTTTTCTCTCCTTTTTTTAAAATTTATTTGCCTCTAGTATAAATAAAAGTAGTTCTTTACCTATTTATTTTCTTTACATGTCTCAAAGCTAGCTAACTTTTATTAATTTAAACATTCTTAACGTGTTGTTTCAAAATCATTTTTCATTTTTTACTGAAAAATACAAAGAACATAGTTTCTAATCCATCAGATACTATATCTGAGATTCTAACTTAATTTAAAACCTTTTTCTAATGAAAACCACTTCATTTTATAAGGGGTCGCCCTTGGAAGTAATTAAAAATTTTAACTATTTTCTAATCTAAAACAAGCTTCAGAACCCTCCATTAACCGAACTCCGTCAAAGTATATTTGACGAGATCCAACTTTGCAAACAATATTAGCGCTAGGCGAGAAGAGAGGTTCTAAAGTAGAAAGAAAACTTTTGTGCAAAGAGTGATGTCAAAGGATGTGAATTAATTCGTAAACTTTCGTACTAAAACAATTACTGCCGGACTTTTCTTTTGCTTCTCAGTACTTAAAGTGCTTATGTTAAATGAATTGTGGAGATCATTTGGAAACAACTCCGTTTCTTTCTGATAGAACTCATGTTGTTGTGATAAAATTGCACCGCTTGGGTTGGGCTTTGCTTCTGAAGTTCTTGAGGTGTATGTTAATATTTTATCTATTTTTGTATTAATTATTGTTCGTAATTCTCTTTTTATATTATTTTAATTTCTTCTCGTGGCGAATGTTGAATATTATCACAGCAATTCAGCTTTTATTTGATGCTGCTCTAAATAGTTGGTTCGACTTCATGTTGTATATCATTCTCCGTAATTCTTAAATCAGCAGGTTTCGTTTCTTGCTTTGCTCTTTTGTCTACACTTTTTTCTTCTTTTATTTTATGGGGAAGCTTGTTATTAGGACTTCCTATTACGCGACCACATATTTGTCCAAAATAGTTTCTTATTCCTTTTAAATTATCTGCATCAGTTTTTGATTCGTTACTAGCAGAGTTCGCTTCTTTCAAAAGCTTTAAGTTGGTCTCTTTTGCCCTTTTTGTTACTTTTGCTTCAGATCCAGATTCTTCTTCAGTTTATATAACTGGCATGCTGCGTCTATCATTTTTAATATTATTTGTAGATGGTAGTACAAACTTTACTATTAGCTGATATGTGCTCTTTACTACTACTATGTCGGTTTGGAACGGTTTTGTATGTTCTCCACCTCCTTCGATCCTGACAATCATCTTGTCAGGTTTTTTTGACGCATTGATCTTCGGATTGACTGTTGCCATTCCAGTTTAGGACGCCCTCTTTTTCTGCGTCCTACTGGTTGCCATTCTAGGATTTGCTTTGGTTTTCTTTCGTCGTGCATCCGTTGTACATTTTCGTACCATATCAGTTGCCTTTTAGTGATGTCATCCGTTATGATTCCCTCAACACCCATGTGTTCTGTTCTGATCTCATTTTTTCTGTTCCAGATATTCTCTTTTTTTTTTACATCCATTTCGACAATTTTATTTTTGTTTTATATTTTTCTGTTACGCGGCAAGTCTCTATTCCATACAACAGCGTGCTTTTACCATTAGCTTCAATAACTTAGTCGTCAGGTAGCATGTATATGATAAACCGGTCGTTAAGTTGTATTCCCATGCCGTGTGCCTGACGTTTCCAATTTTTTAGAGCTACTGTGATGTATATTTTAAAAAGGATTGCAGAGATACAACATCCCTGCGTCTTAACCCTTTCGTTATCAGGAATTCTTTTGAAAATGGATTTCTAATATTAATTTTAGAGTTTGACCATTTGTATAGTTCTTTTATTGCTTTTATGTATGTATAATTGTAACTAGTTTCTAGTGTTCTAACAATGTCCATAACTTTTCTACTGGAATGGTATCATATGCTTTTTTTAGATCCACAAAGGTAACAAAAGTCTCTATATTTCTGGCACTCCTTTTTTTAATTGCCTAAGACAAAAAACATTATTATAACAAGATCTGCCTGCACGAATCCCACTTTGCTCTTCTTTTCGTTCGTGAAAATCATTCTCTATTAGATCTCTAGGAATCCTAGCGTACAGTATACTAAGAGTACTGGTTACTGAAATTCCTCTCTTATTGTTGCAATTCACCTTGTTTCCCTTTTTATGTATTGAGGATAGCTATTTTACTGGATGTCCGTTTATGCATTGATTGCTAGATAATATATGTAAGATTTTCTCGTAGTTTCTCTGATATTTGAGCATTTCAGCGTATATGCGCTATTTACGGTCACTTAAATCTTCAATAACGACTGTGCCAATGTAGATAATAGACAGTTTAAGTTATACTACGTATGCGTATGCAATACTGCACTCTGTGTTTTGTTCAAAATTGTAGTTGGGGTTTATACGTGACCTTAACATTTGTAAATTGAAGAAATAGTCCATGTTAGGTGGAGGTGATTTATAAATTGAACAAGTTTGGTCGCTCTCCACTAATTTTATTATTACAACATGTATCGAGAGCTTACGCTCTCATCTTCAGGTTGTACTTTTAGTGTACATGTGTATATGTGTGTATGCTCTCGAAACATAAACTTGTTTGATTTTCTTAACATTTCTACCGATAATAGCGAATAATATGGAATGTGTCATTCTGTTTTTTTTTTAACTAGCACTTGTGTTTTTAGTTTCTTAACTACCGAAGGTACAGGGTGTCCCAAGTTGGGCACTTTTAGGGGATTTAAGGTACTTCCAGGGGAGACAGACAAAAACTGACCACGCATTGCGAGGCTCAAATTTCAAGAGAAGACTTATAGTGATAACTGCATTTTGAAATATCGTCTCGTCTTTGAACTACGGGGGCTTTTTGAAATGTCTGCATTTTGGAAGGGGGTCTATAACTTCGTTATTAGTGGAAATTTTTATTTAGAGTAAATTGCAATTTTATAGACCTTACCACGAGGAATTCACCCGCTAAATTAAATTTTAACTGTCACTTTTATTTTTTGAGATATGAAAGTTGCATTTTTTCTTATGGAATGGAGTATATTTTAATTAATTTTCGAAAGCGTCATTGAATTCTTTTCAAAATGATGTATCATATGTCATAGTTTATTGAGCGGTTTCGGAGATAATTAAAGTTTTTTATTTTTGTCTAGTATGCGTTGAATGACGTCATGCGCCATTGACACGAAAGCTTGCGGTCAAATCCTACTTCCATGCTCCTATAGTTTTGTTGTCTGATTCTATGCAAATCAAGTTGGCCTTGCGTCTTGGCGTTTTGTCATTGTTTTCAATTGTCTGTTTAAACAATTTGACATTACGCTTTGATATGAAATTATTTTGCACAAAAGCGTTTTTAATTTTATTTTGAAATATGCATCAAAACGATTAAAAGTATGAGATGTTAAAATGTTACTGGGAAAGTAATGATAATCGACAGGGCGCTGGAAACTTATATCTTCAAAGGTATCCCGAACAAAGACAACCGTATATGGATATATTTCCAAAGTTGAAAAGGAACCTTGTTCAGTATGGCTCTTTTTCAAATCGGCGGGCCAAAATATATGATGTTAGGAGGAACCGTGAGTTTCGCGATCATTGAGACAATTAGAAGCTGCCACAAGCAT
This sequence comes from Aspidapion aeneum, assembly GCA_963576565.1. NCBI lineage: Eukaryota > Metazoa > Arthropoda > Insecta > Coleoptera > Brentidae > Aspidapion > Aspidapion aeneum. Next base: position 44,790,112 of record OY755046.1, on the reverse strand, counting down.
ACCGAGAACTTCAATCCACCGAACACTTAAACGGAATAATTATAAGCTTTAAGGGCCGTCAGCTGAATTATAATTTTTTCAAACCAGGCTTACTATATTTTTGACTGTGTAAAAGAATAAAAATACTGGAGTGCCTTGACCTGCCTCAGCAGGAAATCATAGCGCACTAGAAATAAGTGAAAAAGCTGAATATCCCCTAAACCGCTCAATCAAACTATGACATATGATACATCGTTTTGAAAAGAATTTAATGGCGAATTCGAAAACCCTCCGTAGCTCAAAGACGAGACGATATTTCAAAATGCGGTTTTCAGTACAAGTCTTCTCTTGAAATTTGAGCCTCGCAATGTGTGGTCAGTTTCTCTCTGTATCCCCTAGAAGTACCTTAAACCCCCTAAAAGTGCCCAATTTGGGACATCCTGTACATATTTGAAAAAATTCATTTGTGCTGAACACAGATCAGTTGTTGTTGTATAATGCTCAGTGAACCCTCTAGTATTTATTATAAAATATGACGATACTCACAACTCTTATATTCTCTGAGAACGAGTAGAATATAAAATCAATTTTAAGCATAAACTTTATCCTAACCTCGCCCTTATCTCGTCGAAACTTAAGGCTGTGTTTCCCTTAGAAAATTCAAACAACGCTATAACTCACTACCCAACGCGCCCGTCTTAAGTTTTCTGAATAATTTGCATAGTGGCGGTGCACAATGGGTCAGAACACTAATTTAGAAATACATAATTTTAATTTTCATTGGAGGCTGTAAAAGCCTGTGCCAGTTTCAATAATCTGTATACACAGAAAACTGGATGGGCTTCGATAATCATGCAAAGTGAGGGAAATATATTAAATATATACTTTTTGCAAAAAATGTTGGTACACTCAATCTGTTTCTAATTCTGCCTACCGACTAACTGAGGATTTTAACGCGAATGTTTGATTTTTTGTATAATTAGGTATTATTAATTATTGTTAAATAATTAAAGATACTTATCTAAAATTCGAACCTTTTTTAGCCCTCAGGAGAATTTGCATGCATCAAAGAACCGATATCAGGTCATTCTTTTTTGGGTTCCAGGTCACTTGGATATAAAAAATAATCAGGCAGTCATGATAGTCACCGATTTGACATTACAGTGACAATTCGAACGGGCATGGTCAAAACTTACATTAGCAAAACGGGGAGAAGATGGGCATAGAAATAGGGATGAGATTTAAATGCTATCGGGTGCAAATAAAACGACTTAAAATTATATTTGAGAAGGTAAGAAAATTTCTTGGTAATTTTGTTTTTGAGGCAAATTTCCGGTTGGACGTAGACAAGACAAAATTTTTAGGTAAGGAACTGTTTTTACCTTTCTAGCCCGAGTAGCAATGGCTAGAGAAGATATTGTTTTCAATGATTTTTTTTTTCAGGTGACGCTCAAAATATGTTATTTTGGTGTATTTGGACATATCTTAGCAATAACGGCTTGACGTCTGTCTGGTGTGTGTTTGTATGTCTGTCCGTAACACGATAACTCCTAGCCGCTAAACCAATTTTCACAAAATTTTAAGGCAGAATAGTGTTCAACACTGTGACGAGCCGATTAGATTTGGCTAAAATTTATTGTTGCTAATGACTATGAATACTAAAAGAATGATAATTGAGAGTTAAAAAATTGAAAATGTGCTTACTTTATAACAGCGCATCGCAATAATATGCGGTTTCCGGAATTTAGTATAATAGATTTCTCTTAATAATTTATGTTATAACCAAGAATTTTATAGAGGCTTTGGTTTCTCAGATATTTAAAAAAAAACTGTTTTTAATGCTCATATAGCATGGAGGTTACTTGGAATGTTAATGGGCTAGGAAGGTACCAGGTCCGTTCGAGATAAAGTTCGAAAACGTTACCTAAAAAACTGCCTTTTAAAAGCCTATTTTTCGAAGCAGCAGCAATTCCTTTTACTGCACATCACTAGTTAGAAATCTTTAGTACCGTAATGGCAAAAATAAGATTTTAAGAGGATAGATATCTTACTTAGATATATTCCTAAACTTCTGAGAAGCTTTATGTCACTGTCTCTTTGAAAAGCTTGCCATTGGTTTGAACCAGGCCCTGATCTTGGAAGGGGTAATTTAGTCACACCACACATATAAGATAAGTAGAAGCACATGTTATGATCCCACAAATAAAATATTTTGCAGTTTATGCAAAATTTTCTACATTAAGAGGTCATTTTAGCGCCGCATGTAAAAAAAATTGTAGTTTTAATCTGCGAATTCGAGCACACTACCTAATTTTGAACTAATTTCACTAAAAGTTGTACAATTTCGGTAATAATAAAAACACTTTTTTGTGCCACAAGTAAAATTTGTGAATTTTTTGTTGAAAAATCTTTTTACCCCCCATTACCTTCCCTTCCCCTTGCAGATGCCGGTGGTATAAACATTATTGACAAACGACTACTGTCGTGGTCGTAGGGACATTGTCTAGAACAGCATATGTTTGCTGTTCTTGGCATTAGAAATCTGCTTTGTGAATACGCTGGACTTGCCAGGACGGTACGCAATGTTTTAGGTCTTTTATCCAATGCAGATCTAAAAAAATTAATAAAAACATGGGGCTTGGCGCTTTTGTCAGTGCTATAAACAGTTTTAGTTGGTTTATCTAAGCACTCAGGCTCTCTGTCCCTTAAAGCAACAAAGAAAGGGTTGAGGTTACTTTCAAGAAATTATGTTCATGCACATGTGGTAATACAATGGACTTCAAGGTCTGTATGATATTTGCTAAAATTGCAAAATAGTGGTCTACCGATCCTTCTCTTAGCTAAACTAACCTTCTTTAAAAAGTACCTCGGATTTTTAAGCATATAATTACTAGTTCATTAAGGGCCCAAAAACAACAACATCCAGTACTTCCCAAAATAGTTTTGTCAAAAGCCATCAATTTTTCTGTGTCAAGTCGCCTTTAAAAATTTATTCAAGTTCTTGAATTTTTTGACGAATATTTGGAAGATGGTGATACTCGATTTTGTGGAATTTGAGTGTCCTCGTAGGTACAACCAAAGGACTAAAAATTCTAATGAAATTAGGGTAAAGTGTATAGGCAGAAAGGGAAATCGTCTTGTTACATCATGCAGTGCAGTTTAATTTAAAAGCAAGGGTTTTCTTACACTGGTCAGTCCTATCCTACCCTTAGCGCTGTACGTACCAGGCTGTGAACAACAGTTTAAAATCAGACGAAAATACTGTAATAAAAAGTGGAAGAGAGAACTTTATTTAAATTATTTTTCTTCCCTACAAATCTTTTTTTAATCAATACATAGGTATATTTTTTCACAAACACATTGTGCCAAAATAACGAAAATCTAGCCTTATCTTTTGCAATAAAGTTTTGCAAAATCATTTTTATTTATTTGAAGATTTTTTTAGTGTTTTTATAAAAAAAACATATTCGTTACTTTATTTATTCACAAAACACAAAAAGACACCTCCACTTTAATCACAACCCTCTGCTCATTTGTAGGTATTGTCAGTTGCTATGGCTATGCCAGGCGGGTAACATTAAGTGATCAGCATCTTATCTTTAGGCAGCTCTTAAGGCACAGTAAAGTCACGAAAAAAGCTGACTTAATTTTAACAATACACTAAGAAAGAAATAAGTCTGCCTTTAATTTCGGCGCAAAGAAATTTTATAAAAAATCTTTAGGCTAAGAAACGGAAAAAAGTCGGTGCGATGGGCCCTAAACGGCTTTCAAACTTTACCCTTTTTACTGCTAAAAGTGTAGAATTTTTGTTCATTTTAAATATTGTGAGTTGGATTACTGTGCTGCGACGGAGAAGCCATTTTGAAAGCTCGTTTCAAGTTTCCCAAGAAGATGCTACGATGCTGTGTGTATGCTCGTGAAAGTTAAGATACAAGTATCCACTGAGCGTATTTTCTTGTTTAATTAGTTTTGATATAGTTAAAGTGCTTTTAAATGAAAAGCAACGAATATCATTATACATTTAATTAAACCCAACAATGAAATTAAAGGTGTGTATCTTCTGGTCGACCTATTATACTTTCCTAGCTAGCCTATTAGCACACTTCAAGTGAAGCATGATATATCAACCTTGAAAAAAACGTAGTCTACTATATTCCGAAAACCGCATATTGATGCGGTGCTCCGTTAAGAAAGAAGCATTTTTTAAAAATCTTTATTTGTCAATAGTGCCAAACACTATTTTACCTAAAATTTTTATAAAAATCAGTTCAGCGGTTTAGAAGCTATCGTGTTACGGACAGACACACACGCACACAAACACACACACAGACAGACATCACGACGATATTGCTACGATAGGTCAAAATACACCCAAAAAACAGATTTTCGGCGTTATCTCAAAAAATATTTTTTTGTCGAAAATAATACCTTCTCTAGCCATGCGCGGGCTGAGAAGGTAAAAAAACGGGGGTTAAAGTTTATCATGGAAAGCTGATAAAGTTATACAGTGGTGGACTCAACTTCTTTTCGGCAACGATTTTTTATATTTATTAAAAATTTTTTGTCACGCAAATGCTTCACTTTTTATCTAGATTTTTAAGAATATAGGTAAAACAAACAACCAAGATAAAAATTGAAATGACAGGGATAAAATGAGAAAAACAAAAAGAACGTATAAAACTTATGATAAAAGTGTCTGTTATTCCTCGACGAATTGTACAAGCTTTTCACCACGGGATAAAAATTATAACTTGTATCCCTCAAATCTATACAGCTTCTTCAAAATTTAACATATCGATGCGAAAAAATCTTTCCATACTGTACGGAAAAACGGATATTCCGCACAAAAAATAGTGCGATTAATCGCTAGTTTGTAGAAAAAATAGGCTTCTGCAAATGACAGGAACAATTGGCTTTCAGCTAAAAGGTAATAGAGGTGTTTTTGGGTATTTTTTGTGCGAATTTGGAGAAACGCTCGAACACGTGGATTTTGTTTGCGAGGGGGACATTTTTTTGCTATCTTGAAATTTTTGTAGCACGCACAATCTTTGAGGTGTATACTTTACCCCTATATTTTGAACAGGGAATGTGGATCTAGTGATACCTTGTTTTAAAGTTTTCTTGAAGATAGCCAAAAAGTGTCCCCACCAAAGCAAGCAAAATACCCAAAACACATTTTTTTTAAATTTTAGTTGGGACACCCTGCCGAAATCAAACCACACCACCAAAAAAATATAGTTTTTTACATTTTTATTTACCTAAAACACTAAAAACTTACAGTAACACCATACGAACCAATGCATTTCCTAATATATTCAGGTTTTTCAAAATTTATTGTGTTTCGCACTAAAAATAGTGTAGAAAATATAATATTTTACACGCTCATAGAAAAAAAAATTGCGCTACTATACATTCTTCGTTAAACGTGACAGCAACAGTAATACATATAAGTATTTGCAAAATTAATATTTCGTCCCGTTTTGAACATAAATGTTAAAAGATTGGGATACACATTCTATTATAAAATTATTTATAATTATTCAAAATTTTATATTAATACATTTTTGTCTGGTGTTTTAAAAATAATTTTTTAACATAAAGGCATTGAAAATTGTGAGTGAAATATTACAGTTTTACTCAAATAAAATAATAACCTATATAGTGGTGAATCTCCATAAAAAACTTTATAGTTTATACATGTAATTTTTTTGTTTGCCCTTACAAGTAATTCATTTTGCATTGTTTATTTATATTCAAAATTGTAATTATATGTATTGTACAATTGTCAACCTTTTTCACAGAGATGGAGCTTACAGAGCAAAAAAGGCAGACTGTTTAAAATAAAAAATTAAGCAATTATTCTTTTACCAGAATTTTCTATATTATAAAAACCTGTTGCTAATGGTCTAAGTTAAAGAATTAATAGTGTATAAATTGGTTGGGTAGGGGTCAGGTGTTTCATAAAAACTTTTTGGTTCAATTACCGAGGTATCGATTTATTTAAAATCGTCATCAGGGTTCTAAAATAGACAAGAAAAAAACTGTTAAATAGCATTTTAGTCGATACATAATTCTAAATTTAACAGCGAGAACAAAGTAAAGAACTTTTGATTTAACTGTCCTTATATGTATATGTATGCATGTTGTATGACCTGTATGTGTAATTTTTGCCCCTTTATTTGATAAAAACTAAAAAGTAAAGATAAATATATTGTCAATATAAAAAATTCACAGATTTTTAAGGAGGGCTCAAACATTCCAGCCCTCCTGTATACGATCATGTCTACAGAGATAGTTTTAAAATATTCATGTATTATTTGGTTTTGAAGGTTTTTGTCTGTAATTCTTTTTATCAAGCATTAATTACTTTTATAGTTCTACATATTTCAAACCATCGATTAGGGTTGCTATTTAAAACTGAAACTATTTTATACCAAATCCTATAACAGCACCTACTAGATTACAAAAAAATCATATTATCTGAAAAATTTTATTTAGTTTTTCTCTATTTTTAAAGTGAATTGAAAACTCACTGTACGTTGGCGTAACCAAAATATTTATAATCATTTGACCTATAAGTAATAAATAATTTACTTAAAACGGCCAAGTTTTTTTTAGGTTTTATTTGACATTAAACTTACCAAATTAGGTATTAAAGTCCTTAAAAGTTGATACCAAAAACACAATTAATCTAGAACTTGGTTTAAATTTTTTCGAAAAACCCGGCAACACCATTTTATATCAAATCCCATTACTGAAAAGAACTGGTCAAATGTGGCTGATAAAACACAAAAAATCACGAGAAGGGGAAAATTACATACATTCACATCCATAAAAATGCCACCTTAAAATCATACCTTTAAATAAAGTATATATCAATGAAAAACATAGATTTCAAAGGAAAATTTTCCTGTATATTTTTTGAAATAGCCTAGTTTTGGCCTTTTTGGAATTTATTGCGAGGTAAGTTATTGTTATGTTATGTTATTAAATTAATACTTAAAATAATTTTGATTTCCAACTTATTAAAAATTTTATTAAAAAAAAACAAAACCATTAAAAAAAAAGACCTTCTTAAACTAGCAACGACGTTAGCTTAACCTTTTAAATACTTGTTGCAAAAAAACGTTTTTTATTTCTTATACTGTAGCCCCGTAAAAACCCATATCTCGCTTTTTCCATTCGACACATGCGCTATATGGCTTCATTCTTTCATTTTTCGTATTTTGGATAACATATCTCTGTCTCTCTCTACTCACGCATTCCTTATTAAAAATCAGCATTAGTCCGACAAAGAGGGAATATGGCCTTATTCTTTAATTTTTCGTGTTTTATGCATATCGCGTAGTGTCCTCCTTGTTCAATATGCAGAAGGTACCGTAAAGGAAAAGAGATGGAAAAGGGTTTATAATGGGAGAAAAGGCAGGGGAAAAATAAGTTTAGCGTCCCAGTGGGAGAGGCAAATTATAAACAGGTTGTGGACGAAATGCACCAATTTTTAGAAGGAATATTATAAAACCTTTTTGTTGCAAAACCTATCAAATCTTAATTCAAATTTTCTAAATAAAATTATAGTAATAATCATTAAATGCAAAAAAAACAACACAAAGTCACCGGTCTCAGTAAAAAAAAATGTTAATAGTTGGTTCCATACAGGGTATTTCAATTCAATTCTTTATTTGAAAAATAATGAGTGCATGAGACAACGCATGCAAAGGTATATGATATAAGTGTACAAGCAAACGATGAGCAGCCAATGAAAAGGCAGGCAGCGGAAGCGTTACTGACTGGCTGTCCTTTTCATGTACTTTTCAATTTCATACTTTATCACTTGCACTCACGATTTCCAGATGAAAGATTTAAATTCCTCAAAACGCAATTAAAACATAGTAAAATTAAAATTAAAATTGTATAGGATACAAATTACTATTGCACGAACATAACATAAAAATATTTTAAATAGCTTTATTCTTTGGATTGACAAATAAAGGTATGATGATACCAGAAATGGCAAAACATATTATAGCAAGCTATTATGGTAAATTTAGTAATAACATTTTTTTGGACTGTGACTAGTAACTTTGTGTCATTTTTTTTCGTGTTTAAAAGTTTCTGTTGGTCCGTTGGTCCTCAGAATGACGAACAACTTTTATCACGTTCAGCACTAAGACTTCTGGCCAGCTATTTAAAACATTACATAAAAAATACTACTTCTTTATCTCCATTGGAGATGCTGCTTTGAGTAGGTTAGAGATCCAACTAAAATAATCCGTTTTTTCTTTTTGTAGCACTCGGGAGTCGGGACTGACAAACATAATGTGTTGTATGTGACTTTTTAAATATTTTTCTTTTGTTTATAAAGATTTAATACTTATTTACCTTACTACAGTAAGGAGGGTCGATTGTTAATAATTGTTTTTGTTTAGTCTTAATATAGAGTCATCTCTAGTTTGGAATTAAGCTGCTTTTGTGTATATTGGTGCAAGCAACTGTAGGCCATAATTCGCTCGGAAAGATAAAGAGGCAGAAAATGGAGCCCAGGAAGACTGCCATTAAGAGACCGTTAGTTTGGTTAATGTTGCCAATTTATTTTCGTTAACTTTAACTAAAAGTCGTTATATTGTATCATAAAGGAAAGGAAAACTCTGTCTAATGTGGACAATTTTAGACAGCCGAACATGGATAAAGAATTAGGAGGAGTGTTCGTTTGAAAGAAATATTATCGAGAACCACTCTTGATTGCCCTGCAGCCCACTTCCTTTTCAGCGTTCAACAAACGTCATCAAAACGGCGTGGGATGTTTACAAAAGCATGAAGGTGTAGTCCAAGAGCCGACACGTAGTCAGCCCAGGAGCCTGCTATAAGTACTATAGTCGGTACCAGGATGCCCTGAAAAAGTCTACCATCTATAACCAAGTTCTACTGGGACGATAGCGATGTTAGATAGATGCCAACTAACATGTACCAGGACCAACTTTCGGAAGGAGTGTGAAAGCGTGGGTCCACTGTGTATACCTTGCTACGCAGTAAAATGATCCCTGCCCTCGATAAACGGTGCCAGGCAAAATTGAGTCCTCTTAGAGACAGAAGACCTGCATCTTAAGAGGCATGTGTATTGTTTGGTATAAGGTGTAGGGAGAAATCCGGAATTGTGAAAAGGGCGCCCCATGTGCCTAGTCGCTAGTGCAAAAATGGTCTCCTTACTAAGATTATTACTAGTGGGGAGATATTAGAGAGCAACTTTTGAGCTTGTAATGGATATCAATTTGCGACAGTGCTATAGCAGAACTTATGGAGCGAAAAGAGAGCTACTCCATACAAGCCAAGTCTCAGGAATACTCAGAAAGGCACACATTTGCGATGGTAGTCTCAAATTGACAAAGGATTGAGAATAACTCTTAAGAGAACCTTTCTGCAAATAATCTCATTTGGACAAGTACCTTTAAGGTTCGTCTTGGAGATGCCACTTCTGGCAAAATTTATTGTACTCCATTTGCTAAATCAAAAATATCCATCCCAAGAAGAAATATTATCGGCACCCCTACTAGATAGATCTATTCTGCTGTAAAACTACATTCTTTAAAAATCGTTTTTCTTTCAGGGAAGATGGACTTTCAAGTCCCAAAATAAAACCAAACTAGTCTGACTAAAGTTTTTACCCACGAAAACAAGAATCCTAGGAAATAATACTTGTCCTTATTTTACGGAATGTTCAAGTAGATGTATTTAGGTGACGTGTGTTAAATAAGGGGGTTGAAAAGTGAAAAACACCTTGTAAAGCCAACAGGTTTGTTTCTTGATTTTGGTATTGGATCTTGCATTTTTAGACTAGACTTGTGGGAACATTATATATAATGGGTATAGGCAAAACGTGTTCCTTTAAATTTTATAAAAAGGAATCAAAGGGTAAAAAGCGAGAAATAGGTTCTTGGAAAATACTAGTTTTTGGGGATTTGAATTACAATTTAAAGTAGTTGTAGTGTGGGAATTCAAAGCTGATTTTTTTGGGAAAACAATTTGGTGTAGGTAAAAATTGCCCAAAAGTTTAGTAGATATTTTGTCGCGACTTGATTCACGGTCTTGTAAAACAGTTTGTGTTTTTTTTAGTTTGCGTGTGGTCGTTTTAAAGTAAATATGACCTAAACTTTAAACATGTTTTACTTGAAACGGTGTTTCGAGTAGTTTGGGTTCTAACCGCATCGACTGGAAAACTCCATAAAGATGTAGTTTCAAAATTCGTTTTTGTTTTTCGTCTTTTCTAAAACAAATTATATTATGGTAGGTACATCCTTTGAACTTTAAGCTTACGGTATTTAATATATAAACTAAATAAAATATTATAGGTTAATAATTCGGGGAGGAGTTTAGTTCCACTACCAAGTTATTTATTGTTTAAAGATATTGTCGCTTTGTTAGTGTATAAACTTAAATTGCGTAGAAAGAGACCAGTCAGGAGTAGAGATGGAAGATATAAGATGTTTATAACGAAGGCATATAAAGTTTTCCCCGGAATAACCAGTGATATACAAAGTAATATTTGTTAAAAGATGAAAGTGATGAGCTTTTTGCATCAAAATTCCTAATTTAATTTGAAGAAAATAGGAAGTTAGAAACTAATAATTGCTTTATCATTTCTCTAATCAAGAAATTTAAAAGATTTTTTACTTTGTATCTACGGTTCGGTTTGGGCTGTAGCGCAAATAAATCACTTTTTCTAAAAAATCACAAAGATGTTCGCGGGAATGTGTCAATATGGACATTTTGATTAGCTAAAATAACAGAAAATTGGACAGTTGTTACCGTTATTGTTATTAAGAATAACGGTTAAATTCAGCGCAAAGTAAAAGATTTTGGAAAACTAAAGATAAGCATATCACAAACGTTAATTTAGTGAACACCTTGAACTTTTTGTTTATTTATATTTGTTTATTTATTTTTATTAGATTTATGACTGTTAGCAAAATAAACTACCGAATTTTAGTAAAAAATTCCACTGCATTAAAAAACAATACAAAACTAATTTTAAAAAATAACATTAAATGACGGCCACTGTAAGTACCGGGCGAAGTTACCATAAATAACAACAAAGGAGCGAGAAGCTAATACGGAGACTCAGTAATAACCATAACGGTAACAAAATGTAAAATTCGCGACCCAAAATGTCCCAAATCTACTGTCAACCTTAGGATATTTAGGTAAACAGACAGACTCTAGGGAAACATACCGGCGCTGCGCCGGCGGTCGGTTCGCCAAAATTATACGAAAGTAGCCTTGAAGTAGTTTAATCGAAAAGAAAAGTCTTACAAAAAAATGACTTTCGAGTGGCAAGTGACGCACTTGGGTCACGTGTGTTAAATAAAAGGGTTGAAAATTAAGACAACACCTCGTAAAAGCCAACAGGTTTGTTTTTTGATTTTGGTATCGGATCTTAAATTTTTAAACTAGACTTGTGGGAACATATTTGTATATATGGGTATAATCAAAACAAGTTCCTTTAAAGGTTAGAGAAAGCTATCAAAGGTGTCAGAAAGGGTTAAAAGCTAGAAATAGGTTCTTAAAAAATACTTGTTTGCGGGGATTTGGATTTCAATTTAAAGTAGTTGTAGTGTGGGAATTGGAAGTTGATTTTTATTGAAAACCAATTTTGTAGGGTAAAAATTGTCCAAAAGGTTAGTAGTTATTTTGTCACGACTCGATGCGGTTGCTAGAAAGTGCGTGTTTTTTATAGTTTAAATATTTATTTAATATTTACACTAAATCAGCATAAAACTTATGCGTATTAATAAGTTCGCGAAAAAGAATTTTACTTTAGTATGACTATCAATATTTATTATTTAAAGTGATTGTTGCAGTGTTAGTGAACTTAAATTGCATAGAAAGAAAGGGAGACAAGCCAGAAGTAGAGAAGGAATATATAAGATGTTTATAACGAAGGCATATAAAGTTTTCCTGGAAATAACCAGTGACATACAAAGTGATATTTATTAAAAGTAAGTGATAGTTTTAAGTTGGCATAAAAATATTAAATTTAAATTTAAAGAAAATTGTGAGTTTACTAATTGTTTTTTCATTTCCAAAATCAGGAAATTTAATTAATTATTTACTTTAATCTACTAATACTTTGCAAAGATTCATCACAGACTTTTTTAAAAAGCACATGATATAATTCAATTTTTATTAAATCGAGATTCAGAGTTCCGTAAAGTATCTAAGAAATAAGAAGATGTATGGAAGTAAGCAGTACGGAAAATGGCGTTCGTAGTTCATTTAACGTAAAAAGTTGTATAACTAAAAGCGGCTAGAACATGAACGCAAATACTGTTTTTTTCTTATTTTAAATCCGGACTAGACTTCAGAGGAAGAAGAAGACTGTGAGACAGGGAAAGAAGATATGCGCTTCTGTGGTTGGTCGTTAAAAAAAATTTGTGTTTCTGTGGTTAGCCGTGAGGGTTTTGATGTATATATTTGTGCTGTTGTTTTGTTTACTATAAAATTTCATGAATGTGTTGTTGTTATATGGTTTTTAGTTTGTTCTAAATTTTCGAACGCGCATGATTGCCTCCATATGAGGCCGATTCCGTAAGCCTTCGCTTGCCAAAAGTAGCAAGGAATAAAAATGTTCTTACTGATAATAACTGCATACATCTTACCACAAGTGAACAAAAGCACATGTTAAGGATCTATAAATCCAGATTTAGTCTTTTACTAAGTTTAGACCATGAGCCATCTGTATTTGATTTTGGCCTTTGCGCGAAGGCCAATCACACACAGCCTACTTATGTACTTAATCTCTGAAGAAAACTTTAGGTAATAATATCTTCTCTCCCTCGATAGTTGGTTTTCGTATTTTATTAACAGAGCTTTCCACATTTTATTTAAGGTATCCTAAGATATCGAAATTCTATTTGCAAGATAGTCATGCTTTGTTTAAGAATTTAGTAGTCGCTATTCAAAATCTAAAGAACTATGGGCATTAAACACAACACAAAGATAAAAAGAAAAGACATAGAATACAAAACAAATGACTGAGCCGGATACAACAAGAAGGAAGAAATAGAGAAAATAGTAGACCAAACTAAATAATGAAATAAGATAAGAGTATTAAAAAACTTTAACAAAATAGATCAGTGGATTTCGCCAAGGATTATTCCAGAGACGTTAAACTTTTAGAATATATTAAACTCCCGGTAATCTAGAGTCGCGTTGCTTGCTTGCTTTCTAAACGGGAACGGAGTGGGAGAAGAAGGGAGTTGAATTTGCACGCTAACTTAGATTAATACCTTTGAGAATTTCGAATTTAGGAAGCGTAAGTCATTATTTATGCCTGACGGCGCTTTCCAAGAACTGCGAGGAGAAATGTGTAATTTAGACCCAACTTCAGACGAGATTATGTTTCTATGTTTTCACCTAAGATATTCTAATTGACTAAAATTGTAAAATATTTAAGATAAAAGTAAGACAAACTAAACATTTACAAGAAAGTAACAGCACTATATTAAAAAAAAAACAATTGGAACCATTGTGGCCAATTAAAATGCGTTGGGTAACATTTGTGGCAAACTAAATACGTTGCCGCCATTTTGTGACACTGTAAATAGAATAATAACACTGTGCCAATTTGTGACACTAAAAAAAAATTACTGAGTAATTAAACAAATATCTAGAAGCAGAACTGTATTTTCCAGCTAGGTAAAACATTGATATGCCCCGTAACTTTTATACAGTGGAGAAGAGGGGGGTTCAGAAATAAGAAAATTTTAAGCGCCACAGTGTTTTAATATCAATGTTTTACAAAGAAGATCTTAATTAAAATACAGTTCAACCCAAACGTTGTAGCCAAACAATGAAATTCTACCCAATTCCGAGGCTTCCAGAGTATTTGTCCAAATAAAAAAACCAAAAAAAAAATTGGCTCATCGACAAAATAAAATTGTAAAAGATTGAATTAAGATGACAAAACTAGAGGCACGTTACAGGTAGATGGACTCCTTTAACAGGTCATAGTGTACCTACATCTGAGTCAGTAGTGTGAGACTCAGTTATATAAATGATTGTAAAAAAAAATATACTTCCAAAATTATTCCGTGATAGGGGAGATCTGGACCAAATATCTGCTGTCATCATTCTACGTTGGGTAGAATGAGACAGTCGGAGATCTACCCCATGAGGTAAAACAATGTAAGGAAACCGCTAAAAAATATAACCTCATCTCTCTTTTGTCTCTGCAAAGTTGGTTCACTGGATTGTACAAATAACACAAAGATTTAGTTCATCTTGTTTATTTTAAATCCTGATAAAAATACCAGAAACTTGAAATAGGAAAAAAAATGAAATGGTTGGAAATAAAACAAGGCCAAAATAGCAAGGCACTATAAATGTCACAGGAAAATTTTCTTAAATATAGCGAAAAATTGGGGCTCTGACGTCATACCTTTTTGCGTTTACAAGCAATATTGAAATTATACAAAGAAAATTATTATTAAAAAAAAAAAGAAATTAAATCTAAAGCTCGCTCCTACCTTGGTCCTTGATTATTGTATGAGTAAATGTGTGTTTTATTTTGTAAACCTGGTGTTGTACAGACATCTCCTTACTGCTACATCGGTCCCAGTTCTGCCCGCGCCTCCCTGCTGATTATCTAGCACATGACGCTAGGGCAGTACATGGTCAGAAGAATGCTGTTGGATTCTTGCCCGAGCGTAAAAACCCTTTGGAAAATGAAATGTTTCAGTTTCCTGGAATTCGTCCATTTTGCACGAAGTTCCCCTACACCGAGTAACTTAAATCGAGAACCCCATGTCGACTCAATAAAATAAAGTATATTTAAACAGATGAACTAAAATAATCCTAACGTACCTTTCCCAGGGTTACAACTGGCTCGAACCTCGTTCCACCAGCAAAACTGTCCCGTCGATGGAATGGACGGGCTGTAACCAAAGGAAAAAACAATATATAGTTTTTATTCAAAACGTGGTTACAAAAAAAATATAAAAAAAACTCCAAAAATTCCCCACGTCTTTTGTCGAAAAAGTACATTTCACACGAAAAATAATTACAATTTGGGAGGTAAATATTGTCTTGAAAAATTAAAAAAAAAAAAAAAATCGAACTTACCACGCTTCTTTCCCGTAGAAACGGCGTAGGCCGCCTTAAATCCCTCTCAGAGGGTGTGAGCGTCACTTAAGTTCGCCTAAACAACGACGGCTCACAGTTATACCGTCTTTGGTATAATCTGCAACTACTGCAGTGCCATTAAGTGCCAATAACTACAAAAACAATGGCGACACCAATAGACGGCCACCAGCCCAGCCAAAATTCTTTAGGAAAGAGACAAGACACTTTGTCAAGAACACAAAAAAAATGAAGTTGCCGGAAATCGTTTCTTGATTTGGTGGGGACAGTACAGCGTGACCCATTTTCGATGGGATTAAACGGGAAACTCGGTTATTATTAAAGATATTGATTTCACCTTACCGTGCTCATTTTTTGAGCCCTTAAAAATGGTGTAATCAGATTTTTGCTACACCCCGTAGTTTTGCTAATACAGGGAGTTTTTGAAAAAATTGCATTTTCAATAATCCCTTATATCTCGCTTATTTTACAAGATATTCTTATTCTGTAAAAACCTTTTTATAGCAACTTTTATAGAAGAAAATAATGTCGTTGTCAATTTTTTTAAATATTGCTTAGTTTTTGAGATATGGTATTTATCATAAAAAAATTAAATACGGACCTGTATTTATTTTATTACTATTTTGATTGGTTTCATGCTATTATTATCTTAAAATGATAAAACTTTAATATTTATTTGATTTAAGGAAAAAAATATTTAATATTTTTAAAAAAATTTTAGTTTGAACCTGGAAATTTCCAACGTAAATATAAATTGAAAATTGCAAGACACACCAGTTGAACGATTTTTAGTTTATCTGTTTTAAGACATTAATTAAAAGATTTATAAATAAAGTAAAAAACGTTAAAAAGTTACAAAAATAATATCATAGTAATTATTTGATGGTAGCAAAGCAACTCATGAAAATCACTTTAACATGGAAAAACAAAAGTGTGGAACTGACATTGTCATTTTACTTGTCACTTTTGTGAATAACTCACTCAAAATTATTCTAAAATGGCCAGAAATCGACCATATCCAGATTTTGAAAAATGTAATACGTTTGACTGCTTTATTCAAGCAACAAAATCCCAATATTTAAACGGCAGAAATATTTTTATGCAAAATACGCAAAAAAAAATTACTCAACAATGTCTTACACATAATGGCAATCAGTTTGAGCATTTATATCATTAAAGAAAAATTAGTTATTATTTTTTGTATTTGTCGTAGACTTTGTTTCAAATAAATCTTTAAATTAACGTAAAACAATTTTAATTTGCTAAGTATGAAAACAGTTAAACTAAAAATCATTCAACTAGCAATTTGTAATCTATATTTATGTTGGAAATTTCCAGGTTCGGACTAAATTTTTTTTTTAAATATTAAATATTTTTTTTAACCTTAAAACAAAAAAATATTAAATTTTTATTATTTTGTTAAAATAAGAGCATGAAACCAATCAAAATAGTAATAAAAAAAATCCAGGTCTGTATTTAATTTTTTTATGATAAATACAATATCTCAAAAACTAAACAATATTTAAAAAAATTGACAACGTCGTTTTTTTCTTCTAAAAAAGTTGCTATTAAAGGGTTTTTACAGAATAAAAATATCTTGTAAAATAAGCGAGATATAAGATATTAAAAATGCAATTTTTTCAAAAACTCCCTGTATTAGCGAAACTACGGGGTATAGTAAAAATCTGATTACATCATTTTTAAGGGCTCAAAAAATGAGCACGGTAAGGTGCAATCAAAAAATCAATATCTTTAATGGGACACGCTGTACACAGTACCAACCAAATTTTCCCGGTTAAATTCAAATAAGGATGCGAACCCATTTATAAAAAAAACGCTCTCGCCGAAAAATCACCAACTCCGGTTTGCGAGTCTGGAGAAAAAACCCGGGGTTTTCAAACTAACCAATGAGGAATTACACTAATACTTCCGTACCCTATAGGGGGCAGCATCGACCAAGGGGATATCGAAAATACGTAAAACGCACATTGAGGTGTTGTCGGATCTATTTCCACGGTTGAAATTTTTATAACAAGGACATCGAGACACCCTCCATACATAGACTGAACATTTGCCTACCGGACCCCCGCCAACATAGCAAGTAGGAGGAAAATAACCAGCAGGACTACAAGAAGCTCACCATTGAAACCATCAACTGTAAAATCAATTACTGGAGATCAGAGCATGCATCAAACCCAGGAATATTCGAACACTCAACCAATTCCCATATGAGTAAAAGCTATACTGAGTGTAGAATTTAGTTGTATTTTAGTTACAGTTTTAGTCAAAAGTTTCCTTTGCTCTTTAGATATGTTTTCTCTAAGATTCATATGGTTTGACGCCATTTTTGTAAAACATTTCTACATTAATAAAGTTGTTTCTGAACTTGAACCTAAAAATACACATTGAACTACTGCTTAAACCCGGCCTAAGAATGTTCAGATGTTAAGTTTGCTCACCACTAGCTAGCCCTACACAACCTTCCAATCCGACTGAGTTAGCTATTAACTTTATTTAACTATGATTATATATAAATTTATATAATATAAAAATACGATTTTGTTTATTCTTTTAGTTCTGGTTTTTGTCCCTCGTTTATCTCCCATTTACAAAAGTGCATAACTCGTATTTATTTTATCTTCTCCTTATCAAATTAAAAAAGATATCAAAGGGGCGGAGCCTCGGTTGTTCCTGGTCGAACCGTGGACCCAAATATATTTTCGTGCTATCAAAACTAGCTAATCCGTGAAGGATATGAGGTTCGAAAGAGAAATGATTGTCCCAATATCCTCGAAAATAAACATAAGCGAATGAAATGTTCACATAAATGTTTTCTTCCTGTTACTGAAACCATTTGTGATGCGGCAACGCCGCCATGCCCCAGCAGAACAGCTGTTTATCTTCGTCAACAATCGAAAGTTTTTATGTGATTTTTCCCGAAACCTGTAATCTCAAATTCCAATTACGATGCCCAGATAATGCGATGTGCGCAGTGTCCACAGTAATTCGATGGAATGCCTCCTTTTTAAGGTATCTTCCTGGACCATAACCTCCAAACCTAGCTCTATAAAATACCCTTAATTTGTGTACAGAAAGACGAGTCGAAGAGCCTTGATTATTTACCTAAATAAACAAATATATAACGTTTGCCTTAAACGTAAAAATGACACGTTACACCATAAGGATTTGCATTAATCTTCAACATTTAAATCAGTTCATTATATAAGAAAAATTTAGTATCCCTATTATTACAGATTTGTTAATTTTACTTGTAAATAAAAATAAATAAAATGTTTTCGATAAATTAAGCACTGTTTATTATTAGCATAGTATAAAATTTAAAAAATATAAAGATTTAAAAAAAACAAAAATATAGAAAAAAAAAGAAAAGTTTTTTAAGACATAAAAATTTTTGATAATATTTGTTTTCACCTAAGATATACTAATTGGCTAAATTTGTAAAATATTTGCGTTATTATGGATTTTACGTGACAAATTAAACGAAATAGATATTTTCGAGCAAAAAAACAAATGGAACCTTAAGCACTTTTATTAATTCCAAGTATTTAAATCAGGTTATTGTAGATGAAAGATTAATAATCTCAAATATTACAGATTTGCTTGTTTTAATTGCAGTAAAAATTTAATATAGTGTTTTGGATATTATTGAACGTTTGAGTTATTACGCCTAATTTTGTTTTTTGTGTTGAAGCGTGAGGAAAAACATTTTATTTAATTGGTTACAATTATAAAATTTTCAAGATAAAAAATCTTAAATTGCCATGTTAGATTAAATGAAAAATATAGACCTCTGGTTAAAACCAAATAAAACAATAAGAACTTGTGCTGATCCTAAGAATTTGAATCAACTTATAGTACAAGATTAATTTACTATTCCAATTATTAAAGAATTGGTTACTTTACTTTCAAATAAAACAGTATTTCAAAACTTTTTTTTTCTAAACTTGGCTATTACGACTGCAAATAACTCTTAGTGCTAAATTGAACATAAAGAAGTTTGGCTGTAATAGCAAAGTTTAAAAAAGCATTTCCAAACTCGCAAGAACCATTCATTTTGAAATTTGTATTGGTGAACTAGGCTTTACTTTTATTTTAATTCTTTTTACGAAAACCGCGGCTTTTTTATATGAAATGTTTTTGTTATGATTGAAAAAAAGTGTATTTTATAATTTAAAATAAAAAAAAATCAGAAAAGTTCTTAAAACTTGTCAACTTTACGAGTTTTCTATAAATAAGGTAAAAACCTTACCTAAAATGTAAAAAAATCTTGTTAATAGACACTTATTGGAATAAAACCTGACCTTGTTTTAAAATCGACCTTATGATGACAGATTTACATATAAAAGGCAGCTGCTCTCCTTCAAAATTCGGCCTCCTTTAGGTTTTATTCCAAGTCCCTAATGCTTACAGTGTCAAGAACTAAACTTTAAGAGAAAAATTATAAAGTAAAAAAAAAAGAAGTTTGTCAAAACGCCTAAAGGACTATGGATGACACAGAGCTAAGAAGAAGGGTAAAAGGGGTGAGAAATGTGATGCTGCCTTTGCAACACCCGCTCTACTCGCACCATCTTAAATCAATATAATATAAAATGGACGAATCTCAGCGCGAGCTCGTATACCCTTTTAGACGGGGTAAAGCATAGATTATTGTATAAAAAATATGTTATTTTGCGTGTCCAAATTAATTTATATTCTTGTCAAATTTTTGGCATGATGCGTAATATTTTCGTAGTGAATCTTAATCATTGAATCTTACAGACAAGGTTTTGCCAAAAGAAAAGCAAATCCAGATACCACCCAAGAAACTTATTTTTTAAAATAAAACTTTTTTAAAAAGTAGTTTTTTATCTAAAAACGAATTATTTTTTACAAAAATTATTATATAAAACATAGACATAGGCTTCCCCCAATATCTTTCACTCTTCTCTGTCCATCCATCCATCTAGCTCCCGCATGTTTCTTTAAATCGTCCGCTCATCTCGTTTGAGGTCTTCCGTACTTCTTTTGTTTTCCCAAGGTATCCAGTTTACAATACATTTGTTCCATCGATCGTCTTTCTGTCTGATATTATGATTGAGAAATTTTCATTTTTCCATTTCTCTACTTCTCCTCTGACCTTTCTTAACTTTTGATATGTATGCCACTTTCATTTCTGGTCTATACTTTTCCATATCTCAATTTGGCACCCTTGTGCAATTTTATTAGATATCGAGGGGCCTTTTGTAGGTCCCTGGCCTGTCTCCAGGCTGGTACAGAAACACATCTTGTACTGCGGAGTTTTGATGCCCCTGGAACCGTTTTTGAGATTGTTTCTGAGATATCTAATGATGAGTTTCCTCTTGATTTATACGTTACGCACAAACCAACGGGCTCGCGCTATCTACCTAACACCTCTGTTTTTTAAGCTTTGTAGCTGTCCAATTTGAGTTTTGCACACTTTATTCCCGCATGGAGCTGCATATGTTAGTATTGGGCGAACGACTTGTCCCCATATTTATAATTTTACTTTTAGGTGTGGAGTGTGGAGTACTCCTGGCATTTAACAAGTATAGCTTACACTGTGGGATCCCCTTGCTTTTTAAAGTGCATTCGATACCTGGTCGTTCCAGGTAAGTTTCTTGTCGAAAACTAACCCCCAGGTATTTTATGTTCCTTCTTTACCAGGGTATCCTTCGACCCCCAGAGAAAGCTCTGTTTGCGGATTTCCTCTTTTCCGCGTAAATACAATCGCTCGAGTCTTGTCTCTGTTGATCTTAATTTTCCTCCTTTTATCCCGGGTTTCTCTGAAGCTTTGTGACGATATATTGGATTTTATTACACTCTGACATTGTCAAAGTGTCATCCGCGTACACATAGAGCTTCGTTTTTCGGTCTTTGGGGACGTCACAGGTATACCAGTCATATAAGAGTGGTGAGACTGAGGAGCTTTGAGGCACACCCGCTCTTATTACCTTAACCGGGATCATAAACAGTCTACTTCCACCATAAAAGTTCTCCTTCCCATGAACAACTGTAATAACTTAAGGTTATGTGTCGGTACACCGCAATTTTCCAGTTTTTTTTCTTTTGGACGGTTTAGCGATGGCCAATGCTGGTTACCTATACAGTGTCGGAAACATTAAAAAAAGTGTTAGAATCGGTGAATGCGTTGTGGACGGCACACGGAGGTCAGCTTGTCTAATTTAGACGATCGAAACCTCAATATCGAACTATTTTCTATCATAACCTCTAAGTCTTAAAAAAGTGCCCAATTACCTTACTAGTAGACCCCAATGCAGAAAATGGATCAACTAACTCGTTGTCACTTGTTACGACGACAAGTCATATGGCGTTTGATAGCCTGCATAATGATCCGCACTTATTATGGTGATATCTTCACGTATATTTAAAATATGGGTTAGTATCTTTCATTTTTACTATTAAACCATATGCAAAGTTTCAATTTGCTTGCTATTAAAAAAATTAGATAAAAGTTGTGTATTGATTTATTATAATTTTTTAAATATGTATTATATATATTGGACTGAAAAAGTCTGGATCGTTACGTATCAATTACGTTTGTGACTTTATTATTTCAATCATGCATCAAGGGTTGTATAGGTGCTACATTCAGCTGCCGCTTCTTGCCGCTGTATTAGCTATGATTTATTGTTTCAGCGTTGGAGCATGGGATTGGCCGACGTAATTTATTTAAAATGTGGCACAAAACAACGGTTTCACATGATAAAAATCAATCCGGTTTGAACTATATATGTGAAAATAGTAAATATAAAGACTACGATAAAGAATATCAGGGCATGGTAAAAAATTGGTATATAGTATAGCAAGATTAAAAAATTTAGTTAAATTTTTATAAAAGAGCTGTGTTAAATAAAAAAGCTATAAACTAGTTACGTACACACTCTCTAAGTATCACTTTTTCAAGTTTTTTGCTTAAGAGGAAAAAAACGATATGCATCATAATTTTTTAAGGCGACTGTACCATCTCCAGAATGCACAGTATATTAAAATCACATTTTTTAAACCCTAGTTGACATTTCCTAACTTTCACCATCAATTTGTCAAAATTAAAAACATAAAATAATTTCGATCGTTCAGAACCGACAAGCTGCATCGGCATTTTGGAATACCGCAACGCTGTTTTATTCCCAACGAACATTTGCTCATGACTGCAAATGCAATATGAACGTTTTTTCGAAGACCAACGAATGTTCGATAAATATAGCCAAATCTTAATCATTGGACTTGGCCATCGAAGAAATAACTGGATATATGTTCTCTGACTTGGCTGACCTGGTCTGTACACACTTTAAGGGTCAAACCAAGGGATGGAAAAACGATCTTAAGGAGGAGTTAAATGTTCAGGAAGTTTAAAGAAAAACCATTATTGAGAAAAATCATTACCTAAACAAAGACCCACAAAAGCAACCTAAAAAAGAAGAAATAAAACACAGTAGACATAAAAACTAACCATGCTGGACCAAGGCGAATAGTTGCTATGATATATCCCATATTTTCTCCAATGTCTATGGTATAGACAAAGAAAAGCCGCAGCCAAGAAGCACCTTGGGGAGGCAAGGAGGGTGGAAAGAGGCTCAAAGAGGATGGAAAACGGTATAATAAGAAGGCGCGGGTGGAGGAGAAAGGGGCACAATTTAATGTGGGGAATGCTTCCCGCTGGGATAGATGAGACCGGGTGAAAAGGGTAAAGATTTGGGTTTAGGAGATGTTTTAAATGTATGAAGCTGGGGGAAGTCTTAGAAAGGATGAAATATTAATGTGCTTAAGTTTGGTATTACTAAAATTTTAAAGTAATTAATTAAATAAATTAGAAAGCTAAATAATATCTTTGATAAATTTTTTTAGGTAATTTAATTGTTTACTTTGTAGTGTACTAGGCAGCCATGGGTCGCGCTAAATTATTCTCAAACATTTGATCGATTGTTTTTCAAACCGATCCTTCAATTAGTTCCTTTAAACGGACATTTGTTTGAAAACAATTTCTTTAAACGGAAAATTGTTTGAAAAATTTTTCTTTCAACGACATTTTTATCGAACGACATTTAAAAAAGCATGTCCACCTAACTCAACCCCGCTGAATCCGAATATCCCGGTTGCCAACTCGAAATATCGACATCGACGGAGAAAATCCCCCCAAACCCCCAAAAACCTTTTTTAGTTTTATTCAATTTTCTCGAAAACTAACTTTTTTGTCCATAATTGCAAAGAACAGTTTTTTATAAAGAACAAAATTCCCTTTTCAATAATTTATTGTTAAATAAAGTTAGAAGAAGGAAGTAAATCTTCAGTGACGACCGTAACTTGGAATTATTTAGAAAAACATGTTTATTATAGGTTTTATAAAATTTTCGAAAAACTACACTTCTTGGGAAAAAATATGTTGTAAACTTTATTATAGACAATAAAATTTCATTTTAAACGATATAATAAATTGTCGTGTTTATGTCATATGTAAGTCTCCAGAGGCGTACTGAAATAAATAAATTTTTTAAATTAACCAAAAATATCAATTTTTGTTACATATTTTATCTATTTTTTTTTTTTAAATAAGCATTTAAGGAAAACAAAAACTTTTTGTCTTATTCTTATTTTTCTGACGTTAGTTTTTACGAAAATTTGCAAAAAAGTTTTTTTTTGGTAATTTTTGAATGTGACCTCTATGTTCGGACGCCTCTGGAGAGCTAGCCATATTTTCGATCACAATTTGTGATACACCGTTAAAAAGAAAATTTCATTATTCATTCTAAAGTAAATATTACTTATATTGTCGTTAGAAGTTTAGTTCTTAAGAAAATTGGATAAAACCTGTAAAAAAAATATTAGTTTGGTTCTTTTAAATAATTATTTTGAATTAAGGACACTGGAGCGGTAACTATGAAATAACTTCCACTTTATTATAGAGCGTTTAAAATTAAAATTTTATTATCTGCGACGAAGTATAGAATACATTTTTTCATTTTCAAAGTTTGATTTTTCAGAAAATTGAATAAAACGTGTGAAAGGCATGTTTTTTTTTAAACTTTTTTAAATCACATCCATTTACGGACGTCGCTGAAGAGTTGTATATAAGTCAAATACCAACGAGTTTCATATCGCTAAAAAGGAAATTTTCCTCTCTATAATAAAGTATAGTATCCATTTTTTCATATTATGCTTAGTTTCTGAGAAAATCAGATAAAACTTGTAACAAAAATGGCTTATTTTCTGGTTTTTTAAAATTGATTTAATTTACGGACGTCCCTAAAGTTTTAATTATAAAACCAATTCGACCATGTTATCCACCGTTTTAAAGAAACGTTTATTGACTATAACAAAGTGTGACACAAATTTTCTTGTAGACGTTGGGTTTTAATAAAATCGAATAAATCATGGGAAAAACATGGGTATTTTTTAAACATATTAAATTAATAACCCCATTAAATTATACCTTATAAATTTTTCCCTTCGCAGCTTAGTTTTTAGGAAAATTTGAAAAAACATCAAACTTTCAAATTTTGGAGGTCTGGGGGTATTTTTGGAGGTTTTTGCAGCAATGTAAAAAACTAATGATATTATTTTTTGGTACATAAATATATATTTTGAATCCCCTGTCAACATTTGGAGGTGGTCAAAATAGGGGCAATGCAATTTACCATTTATCAAAAAGTAATATAAAATACTTCTAGAAAGTGGATCTTCCGAAATCTTGTTATAACTAATAGTATTGAGCAACTTGGTGCAAAATGCTTACTTATATAGAAGAAAAGAAGAATACATATTAACTTCAGTAACCATGTATCTTTACTATTATATCTTAAGGAAAATATAGGGTTCAACTTAATACCGAGTTATTTGCATTTATATTAAGTTATAGAGCCATTGCCACCGCACTATAGAGCCCGTCTTTACCCTATTGTGTTGTTTAGTGTTAGTTTTAGGGCGTAATGCTTTCATAACTAATAATAGAGAATTATTGGAAGTAAAATAAGGTTTAGCAGTAAATATGCTAGCACTATTTTGACATCTGCGCATGGCAGTTGTGCCGTAAGATAACGCAGACTTTAGTAATGATTCTTACAGACTTTATTAACACACGATTGCAGCATTTATGTGAATAATTGGCCTTATTTTGATGGGTTTTTAAATTCATTATCTGAGTTGGTATATAATTAACTAACCATTTTCCAATCTATGTTTTTTCTTTTGATAGGACTTATTTTTGCCACATGATGATTTCACATTTAAAAGTGAGTTTTAAGATATGGGACGGCCGTATTAAAGGCATGTTATAATAGGGACTTGCAAAAAACAAAAGTAGTAATAGTGCCGGGCAGTATTCTGATAAAATTTAAATATAAATTGTTTATTTTCCTTTACTTCAGAATGGCAGTAATATTTTCGGTTCTTGTATTAGATCACAGCTGTTCTTACAATGTGAAACTGTCAAAATACTGCCGGGCACTATTACAGCCTGTCTCTATTGCAATAATTTCCTAATAATTCTATTTTCCACCCGCGTTAAGGTTTAGCACTATTTAAATATAGTTTTTATATTAGAGTAGGATTTTTTTTTCTTGGGTTGATGCTTTTATTTTTAAATCTTTAAAATTTTATAATTTTAACTATTAACAGATTATTTGAAAATTTTAGAAGACTCATTGTAAACTTTGCTGAGAAAGAGAAAGAAAATCTTTTAAACTTCTTTATTTAGTGTTCCATTTGTAGGAGATGAAATTCAAATGGGTATTTAAAAACACCAAAAATAAATACATGAAAATGCATATTAAAATAAGTTCGAAAATTTTGTCAGAGAGTTAAAACACATACAAATTAAATAATAAAACCACTTTACTTGAAAACTAGACTTTGTTCTAACCTTTTTAGGAGAGACTTTGACCAGTATTTACTAAGACCTTTAAACTTAGCAGTTTAGAATGAGTTTAAGTATCAATTCTATAGACTTTATATCGACAGGTTTAAGTGTATATTTTTTAATACTCACAGGTTAAATAATTGCAAACATTTGGTTCACCCTCATGTGCAATATGATAGCATTTCTCAGTGAGTTTCATCTAATACAAATTCACATTGACTTTAGAAATAATGAAAAACCACATAAAAAATTTGTAACGAAATGTCATTTTTTAGAAATTTGGTCCGTCTAGTCGTAGGATTCCCATTAAAAATATATATAGTCTTATCCCTGAGGGGTGATTTAAAGTTCGAAAAACTATAGAAATAATCCATGATCGATAAAAAAAATTATATTCAAAAATATTCAAAGCTAAATAATACATAAGTAACTTAAAACTATATCTGTAGATGCATTACAGTATTGAATACGTATTAATATTTAAATATTATAAAAAGCACAAGATATATTAGAATCCATCAAAATAATTGAACATCGGTTTAATCATCGCTAACTTGTCAAAATAATTAACATGTAAAATACAGCGAACGGCTGAAACTGACTAACACCGTTTTTATTGGACATCTCCTAATGACAAATATATTACATTATATTTATATATAATGACATTGTAACACTGAAAAAAAATGGCCTATATGGTAAAGTCTTTCTTTCTGATCTCGATATTTACTTTTTTTATGGGGTTGTGTAATAATTTATAATAATGTCTAAACATCCATTAAAGAAAAAGGTTTGATAAATTTCGTTTTAGTCCCGTATAATTAATTAAACTTCGGCAAGTTTCATCCATTAAAGTTGGCAGGTTGCCTTCAACCTTCGCTTCCTTCCATTTCATCCACACCGAAGCCAAGAAACTCCTGCCAAAACAAAGAAGTTCTTGGAAAAACGATAAAGATCCATTTTACGACATATTGGGGACTGTGAAAGGCTTTCGCGGCCATCGTCCAATGGTGGATGTGCTTTCGGACTGTTCGGCCGTCGTCGTTGGAAATTCGTTCTCGACGTTTCGCTATCTCGAGTGGATGGCATCTTCAGGAGATGTCGACTGTTTGTCGGCTTCTCGAAGACTGGTGGTTAGTCTGTCGCGGGCGCAGGTTATATACACTATGGTGAGCGGGGCGTATATCAGAGCTGGTCGGTGATTGGTCACATTCCCTTGATTCAGTTTTGTTATTGTAAGCGAGCCGTTTAGTGTTTTTAAGAACCGGTACCCATGTTCTGTTAATTTTAAGAGTTTCTTCAGATCTGTTGAAGTTCTGCTGGTGTTTATGAATTTCGATTGCTTCTCTATAGAGTCTTGGATAGTATGAAGAGGAAGCGAAGAGATCTTGTGTGTCTTCGAATTTTATTCGGTGGTCTTCATTGTTTAGTGTGTGGTCTGCAACTGCGGATTTTTCCGTATGTCCGAGTCGACAGTTGGCTTTGTGTTCTTTGATTCTTTTGTTTACGGACCGTTTGGTTGTTCCGATGTAGACACTTCCACAGGTACAGGGAATGCGGTATACCCCCGAAGAACTTAGTGGGTTCCTTATATCCTTCGCAGATCTGAGGTGGTTCTCGATCTTCTTAGATGGCTTGAAGATCGTTTTTATGTTGTGTTTTCCCAGAATACGTCCGATCCTATCTGTCACTCTAGGGATGTAGGGCAGAAAGGCTCTTGAAGTAACTTCACGGAAGTTTCCACTCTTCATCTACGCTTGGTCGCACTACGCAAGAAGAAAGCGCAACTACTGTCTTCGCTGACTTTCTTATTACGCTGTCGCGATGAGTAGGTCACGCCGAAATTCCTGAGATTTAAGCATACCATGAAAACACCTCAAGCCTACAGAATCTATAGAAGAACTGAAGATGCCCTTTTAAGAGAACGGATCCATTCAACAAGATCGCAACAACACCTAGCCAATACCATGAACAAATCAGACTGGGACAAAATTGATGCTATTTCCTACAGATCCATGGAAAACGAACACCACAGAGGTACGGAGAGGCAAAAAACCAAATACCAGAGACTAACTGACGACAACAATAAACGGGATAACCAGCAGCCCATCCTTGATTCTACAAAAACTGTCATCAACCTATCGGACCGCCCGCTTTCTCAAAATGAAGTCTCAGTACTCTCTAAGGGGGGGGAACTTTGCTGTTGCACCTAGGGAGGTTCCCAAGGAGGAAATAATTGCCAACTTAGAATCTGCTATTAGAAAGTTTCCCGAAGATCAGACAGAAGAAATACGCACGGAGTGTTCACAGATTTTGCGAAAAGCCAAACCCCCAAAACGCAACATTACAAGGATGGAAGAAAAGGCCATTAAGGATCTCAACAAGGACGAAAACATTCTGATACTGCCTGCCGACAAAGGAAACGCCACTGTAGTATTGAACAGGGATGACCACAACAGAAAGATGGTCGATCTTTTAGAACCCTTAACATACAAGAAGCTAAAAAGAGATCCTACACAACCCGCAATTAAAAAAGTGAATCACTTAATTAAGATTTCTTCATTGGAGGACCCAGTCAAAAAGATGCTATGCCAAAGTGAAGCCCTTACTCCGAGATTGTATGGACTACCAAAAATCCACAAAAACGATGTACCTCTTCGTCCCATTGTGAGTACTATAGGCTCACCAACATACAAACTTGCGAAACATCTTGCTTCCCTCATGCAACCCCACATCGTACTAACGGATTCGTATGTAAGAGACTCCACCCACTTTATTGAGAAGATCAAAAACATCGTCATGGACGAGAAAGACATCTTAGTTAGCTTTGATGTTGTGTCTTTGTTCACGAAGGTACCTTTGGCCGAGGCAATGAGGGAAGTGGAACACATTTTTCCGAAGGACATCACCGACCTGTTTAAAATCATCGACATCATATTTCACCTTCAATGAACAAATTTATGAACAGATCGATGGAGTATCAATGGGTAGCCCTTTATCTCCAGTGATTGCGAACTTTTTCATGGAGAAACTAGAAGAGAAGGCGTTGAATAATGCCCCGCATAAACCCAAAGTCTGGTTTCGATATGTAGATGACACTTTTGTCGTTTAGCCTTATGGTAGAGACAGCCTTAATGAATTTCTCAACCACATTAACAGCATACACCCCAGTATACAATTTACAATGGAAACAGAGAACAACAGAGAATTAGCATTCCTTGACGTACTAGTAACGAGGAAAGAGGGACGACTGGGACATACTGTATACAGAAAACCTACTCACACAGACCGCTACCTAAACAACACATCTAACCACTACCCGTGCCAACGAAAAGGGGTAATAAGAACATTGGTAGAAAGGGCGAAAAGAATCTGCGAACCAGAACATCTAGACAAAGAATTAAACCATCTTAAAAACGCCCTCGTAGCAAATGGATACACTCAAAGCGACATAGATAAATGTATACGACCAAAGCCGAGCACTGGAAGTAACAGTAGCGGTGGACTGAGCAGCCGTGAAGTTACTTCAAGAGCCTTTCTGCCCTACTTCCCTAGAGTGACAGATAGGATCGGACGTATTCTGGGAAAACACAACATAAAAACGATCTTCAAGCCATCTAAGAAGATCGAGAACCACCTCAGATCTGCGAAGGATATAAGGAACCCACAAAGTTCTTCGGGGGTATACCGCATTCCCTGTACCTGTGGAAGTGTCTACATCGGAACAACCAAACGGTCCGTAAACACAAGAATCAAAGAACACAAAGCCAACTGTCGACTCGGACATACGGAAAAATCCGCAGTTGCAGACCACACACTAAACAATGAAGACCACCGAATAAAATTCGAAGCCACACAAGTTCTCTGCGCTTCCTCTTCATACTATCCAAGACTCTATAGAGAAGCAATCGAAATTCATAAACACCAGCAGAACTTCAACAGATCTGAAGAAAGTCTTAAAATTAACAGAACATGGGTACCAGTTCTTAAAAACACTAAACGGCTCGATTACAATAACAAAACGGAATCAAGGGAATGTGACCAATCACCGACCAGCTCTGATATACGCCCCGCCCACCATAGCGTATATAACCTGCGCCCGCGACAGACTAACTACCAGTCTTCGAGAAGCCGAAAAACAGTCACCATGTTAGGGACTTATTGGAATAAAGTCATGCAATAATAGTTTTAGGCCGTATTTTGACAGTTTTGCATTAGAATGACAGCCAATCTTTCAACATAAGGATTTTGCTTACTATTCGAACCGAAATAAATACTATCGACTTTAATTGTAGATAAATAAACGACTTGTTGTTAAATTCGACTTTGGTATGTCAATTTTGAGAGATTAACTTTCAGCCTGCAATGTAAATCTGTCAAAATACTGCAATAATAGTGTCACAGAGAAAAATAGACCTAAGGGTCTTTAGTATGGGGGCGTAGAAAATTATCGGAAACTGGGGAAGTTTAATACATATATTTCGTTTATAATTATACAGCGGATAAATCGACAGAAATTATAGCCTACGCTAACCTACCCAAAAAAATATGGAGAACCATAAATACGGCCATTAGGGCCTTACTGTGAATTATGCCGGGTAGGACTCGGGGGACGCAGTACACAGGACCACAGGTTCAGGGTTTAAAAAAGAGACGACGTCCAGAAACTGGTTACGAAGCTCAGCGGACGTCCAGAAACTGGTTGCGAACGCTTAGTTAAGGGGCAAATGAGTCAAAGTCCAGAAACTGGTTACGAAGCTCAGCAGGACGTCCAGAAACTGGTTACGAACGCTTAGTTAGGAGTGGACCCCGGGTACTGGTCCCTTGTATGGTGTGTTACATCGCCTTTTATATTAAATTATTGCAAATTCAGCAATATTGCTAGTGACGATGGTTTTCGATACTTAGGTACCACAATTATTATTATTGCCAATAACTTGGTATTTTATAATAATAGATGCACCTCTTTAATTTATATGGATCCCAATAATTAAATGAATACGAAGTGCATCTGTTTTGTTTAGATAAATGTATCACTTTGGGATAGTTTAATTATGATCTGTGTGACAATAGTGTCATTGCAAGGCTTTATTCCAATAAGTCCCTTTTTCTTTTGTATTTTTGTTAAATATAAGTTTTGATGTTATTTTTAACCCTGAACGCGACTGCAAAAAAGGGATATGCTTTTTTCAATGTTGGTTTATAACCCATAGATATCAGTGAACAAAATATCAATACCACCCCCAATGTTTAAAGTAAAGAGAACTAGACAAGGCACTGCATCCGGCAGTGCAAAAACATCCAGGCTTACTTAGAAGTATGTGCTGACTGGTAAAGAGTACTCAGATAACATAAAAATGTAAATAAGCTACCACAAAGAAACTGTTTGGTCGCTTTCAAATCTAGAAGAAGAAGAAGTTCCATAGTCAATTCCAAATCAACTTATAAGCGTATACAGGAGCCCTCTTAAAAACTTAAGAATAAGTTATATTAAAAATATATATTTTCCTATTTTTAATGTAGGTACCATTCTCGTCATGACAAAGGAGGTCAAACCCCGATCAGTTTTAAACCAAATAAGATCTTACGGTAACAAATATGTGCAAAAAAAATAAATAAATGAAAAACCTTTGAGCAACTGTAAAAGGTATGAGCCAATTTGAATAGCTTTTGGTTTAACAAAACTAAAAGAGATCGGGAACAGGGTAGTAAGAAAAGAAGAGAAAAAAACCTTCTGCTTGCAAGACATATTACTCCTTTTAAAATCAGACTTGTTAGGACGAGAATAAGTTTACTTCCCAGCATAATGTAAAGATGGAGAAGAAAAACTTTGAAGTCTTGTTTATAGGATGAGGACTTAAGATGTAACAACTATATTTAGAACTTCTCGCTTCTTTGTACTTGTTCCACTATTACTAGATAGCAAGAGTAGCCAATCCTCTACAGAATGGCCTGGGTCTTCGTCTATTCTAGAAACAAATGTAGCAGAAGTAATGGAGGCATAAGTCCGGCAAGTAGGCCAAAATAAGCCCTTTTTGCCATGCGTTATGGCCTATCTCTACGCCCACTATCTG
Source organism: Aspidapion aeneum (assembly GCA_963576565.1). NCBI lineage: Eukaryota > Metazoa > Arthropoda > Insecta > Coleoptera > Brentidae > Aspidapion > Aspidapion aeneum. The sequence continues at coordinate 44,758,033 of OY755046.1, read as the reverse complement.
CATTTCTATTTGATATCCAGGTAGCTAATTGCACCTATCTGTTATTTCTGCAAGTTATATATATGTCAAGATTGGTGCCTCAGGTGCCTGTTGTCTCATACTTGTGCAAGCCTTATATTCGGACACGAGGTAGCTTGATGTCTCTTCTCCCGCTCCACAGGCTGGGCAGGTAGGGTTGTTCTTGACCCTTATATGTCTTATGTGCTTTATCAATATCTATTGAATACCTAGTAGCAGACCAATGCCTTTTGGTGTATGTCCCAACAACCATCTACGAATTCAACTTGTTTCTGTTTCCGAGAAATGTTGGGATTGAATCTGCTTCCACTTATTTTTATTTTTTGCCATTACTCTTCAATTTTTACTCTTAACGTTCAAAAATTATTTTCGACTTGGTCTCTAAACCTTAATCTGGACTACATCTACTTCGAGTTCCAGCTAGTCTTGGGTTAGAAATTTATTTTAAAAAAGTTATGTTGTCCTTCCTTTTCATGTGGCCAAACTACCAGAAAATTCCACCTAATAAGATTGCTAAATCAACCATGATTTGTAATGTCAGTCACAAAACTTGGCTCAAGAACTGGCAAACGTACGCGGTAAAATAAATTTAAATTGTGGACATATGCCGCTTCTTCTCGGAAAATGTTCAAATTGAAAATTTCCTTAATTAGCGTTCCAACAATGCCGAGAGGAGACGATCGATTATACTAGAACTTCGAGCTTGGTTCCCTCATAGGTACACCCCCCCCCCCCTTCAAATTTAGTTTTCCGCCGCAAGAAGAGCTTCTTTATTACCTTTGTCTGTAAAACTTTCTTGGAAACCTTATCCTTCGGTACGGAGAGTACCGTAGGATTTCTTTTGTTTGCTAAATTATAAGATAAAAAATATGTTTAAAAACACAAGATAGGAACCCGTAACAAAAAATTCAGCCAGGACGCCAGAATTTCCTATTAGGGGGGTCAGGAAGGACCAAGCATATTTAAAGAGGAGCCCGTTTTATACATTTCTGCTTTGGACTTGCAGGGCCGCAACGTGCCGGGGCACTTTGGGGAAACTTTGGGTCAGCGTTGAAATTATTAAACACTTTTGATTTTCCGATATTCTTGCGCACCATTTTAGCAACTGGGTTTTTCCAAATTTAGATCATTCCAAGTTTAACAGGTGGTATTATGTAACCAAAAGAGAAAACTTATAACACATAGAACTTCAAAAGTAAGTGTCTTATCCAACCAAGTCTCAGCATCTCACTTTTTGTAATTTGTTAGAAAATGGCTGATAAATCCGCATTGGCAACAATTTATTAAAAGTAAAATGCACTACAGATAAAAGGTTGTCGACACATAAAAAAAATGATGCCAAATGCTGAAATTTTGGAAAATATGTATTTTTCGGGACAAATGGGGCCCCCGAAGAAGTTGTTTGTAAATAAACAAATGACCAGAAGAAGTTGAGTTTAGCGCTTTTTGAAAAAAGTCGGGTAAAGTTAAAATTAAGTTTTTTCAGTAAAAAGGGCGCCAAAGAAGAATATTAATAGTTTAAAAAAAATATATAGCATGCGAAAATTTATTATTTGCACATTTATATATTCCGTGGGTTTGGATAAATGTCGAATAAAAGCAGACAACTGTTCTGCCATATTAAATAAATGTAAAAACCCTGAAACACCTTTACAACAACTATGAGCTAGGACAGCCACTTTTAGGACATGATTGTAGCAGTTATGTGAAATCAAATCACTATTATTTTTCTAGTACAATACTTTACGGAGTAGAAAACTAAATTTCAGGGGAGGAGCGCCTAAATTTCAGGGAAGGCCCCCTTCTGATGTTTTAGGTTAAATCATAAAATGAAAATTAGATTTAAAAACACAAGACAAGAGCCTTTAAGACAAAAAACACCCAAATGATTATAATAAAATTTTAACTTGCTATAGCAAGTAATTAAGTAAAGTTTAAATCTGGAAATTTTTTTACAAGTTTTTTACTGATAAAAACAAAATATAGATCTAACAACTTATATTTGTGAAGCAGTCTCTTCATACTCGACCAAAGAGTTAGTTTTCGAAAATCACCAGAGTGTTTCTTATTGGCCTTGATTTAAAAAAGAAGAGAAAGCTTATACAAAATTTAAAATTAAAATTGGAAATCGACTTTCAAAAGAATTCCAGGGAACGAAAGGCTTAAAACAGGGGTCTTGTATCTCTCCAACTCTTTTTAAAATATATATCGCAGTAGCTCTAAAAACTGGAAACGTAAAGTAAACGGCACGGGAATACAACTTAACGACCGATTTACCATATACATACTACAGCTTGCAGACGACCAAGTAATTGGAGCTAATGATAAAGAAAACACGGAGTATAAAGTTAACGCAAGAATACCAAAAGTAAGGGTTACCAGTGAACGTTGATAAGACACACTACTTATGTATTGAAAACGAATTAAGTAAAAATAATATTAAAAGCAAAAAAGTTATTGGTTGTCTTAACAGTATTTTATGTAGCAGAGAGATATAGAGACTTGTCGCGTAACAAAAAAATACAACACCAAGATAAAAAGTGTCGAAATGAATGCAATAAGACGATCAATGAGAATATCTAGAACAGATCATATAAGAAACAAGATCATAAAAAAAAGAATGGGAATCGAGGGACGCATAACGGATGGCATCAATAAACGACAACTGATATGGTACAGCCATATACAACGGATGAACGAAAGATTAACAAAGCAGGTCTTAGAATGGCAAACAGGACGCAGAAAAACAGGGCGTCCTATACTACAATGGGAACAGTCAATCCAAAGATTAATGAGTCAAAAAACACCTGACAGAAGGTGATTGTCAGGATCGCAGGAAGTGGAGAATAGGCGTCAGACAATGTAAAAAAACGTTCTAAACCGACATAGCAGTAAGAAAGCTTATACTCAGTGTGGGGATCTTACCTATACTGTGGCTTATGTAACTAATAAGCTTAAATCTTATACCTAGTTTATCTTGTAGCACACCCCGTTTATTTTAACCATATAATATTAAGCGAAATGTGAAGGCAACCCACCCCAAGTACAAAGTTTGTTTATTTATTAGAACTTTGGGAGAAGGTTCGCTGCTTTCGTAAGATAAGAAAGTTTTGAGAGCTATGGGAGATACGTGAGGGAGTTCTCCAAAATTTGAAACATAGAAGCTCAATTTTAAACTTAAAGTTCTGGTGTAGGTACCTTCTTTTTATACTACAATCTAAAGATTTGTGAATATATTTTTACGTGGCTAAATCTTTGGGTTCTAAATACTATTTCGTTATAATTCAAATCTATCTTTGTGAGCGATTCATTTTACAAACATAATATTTTCAGGGTTTTTAACCCTATCAAGGAATCTTTTTCATTATTAAATAATTGCTATCATCATGGGTATTGTAATTTTGTAAGCTGCAGCTTAAATAAGGTTTCCTTGAAAAATATTTAAAATACTATTTTAGATTCCTGAGAAGATGTTCTGGTTTTCACAGATTTCAGATTTTTTGAATTTAAATTTTTGCATTTTGATTGCACTTTCTATCTATCTATATTTTTATCTTCTTTAATATTTTCCTAAACTTTAGTTTCTTTAAGCTATTTTTAAAATTGTTTTGTTATATCAGTTGTAACTAATGTTTATTAAACCTCTTGGATAATTTCTTGACTTTATGTATTATTTTACTCCTCATAGGTTTGTTGCAGAAATCAAGTTGCTTCTCCTGTAACACCATAATTTTTTTAAATGTTGCATACGAAATTAAAAAATCAAAATGTTTTTTGCAAGTTAACTAAATTTTACTTTATTTTAAAATCTCTGTAAAACTAAAATGTTACTTTCTTTAGTACAACCCCATTGTTAAATATCTTCGGCATTTGTCTATAAAGAAGTAACTTATTATGGATTTCTAAGTTCGAATATGGTACAGGAATGTTGCTAATTGTTATTTGTATGTGATTTACATTTTTATTGGTAAAATCAATATTAATTGATTTGGTTTCATTTAATTTTATTCCCCACTTTGTGGTCCAACTGTGATCTTTGGTGACTGCCTTATGAAGTTTTTCTATGCATTCCCTAATAGATTTTTCTACCTTCAGTAAACCAGTATCATCGGCAAATATTGCCAAGTGACAATTTTCTGGCTCTGAGGTATCGCAAGTAAATATTAAGTATAAATAAGGGCCAAGTACGCTACCCTGGGGCACGCCTGCATGAATTTCTCTTATATTTGAGTATGAATCTTTCTATTTTAGAAATAATTTTAGTTTAAAAAAAGGGCCTTTATGCCACACTTTGTCAAATGCTTGTGCTACATCTAGAAACACTGCAGAACAAACTGTTGCCTCTTGTAGTGCTTTTTCTATTATATTAGTGATTCTGTGTACTTAGTCTATCGTGAAATGCTTGTCTCGAAACCCAAATTGATAAGATGGAATTGGTTTTATTCTTTTAAGCAATAAGTTTTGGAATTATGATAACTTCTACAACTTTTCACAGTTTAGGTAAATACCTAAGTAAAAATTACGCAATAATTAGATTCCATAGTTTTACGATGGCTTTCCTGAGTTGTTTTATTTTTTTATATATATATATTTAGTGAAAGGTGTTTCTTTTGCCCTCAGAGCGGGAGTGTTTGCTGTAGATGCAAGCCGTTACGGCGTCTTCAGATAAGTTATAAACAAAATATACTACACGTTATATTATTTGTTATATCGGGTCTATACTGTTCAAAAAACAATTTATTTTTTTCTTTGTAGCAAAATTAACTTCATATTCCTAATCCTAATCACTAAAAAGTTACCCAGAAATCGCTTAAATCTTCTTGGCAACACTAGTCAGTGTTGCCCAGTGTAGTATTTTAAATTTAAAATGCTTCTGACCGTAGCCCGTGTTTATGACGGCGCAAGCAAGATTATGATACTATGCAAGATAAGTTAGTTTTGGCCAGTTAAATTGTTTGAACAACGAAGTTTCGGGTCTTAAAGATTTTAGAGCGGGATTAGCGCTAAGAATATTAACTATTAAGTTTAATATTAAGTTGCGGTGAGATGGGGTCGTGTGATTTAATGTAAAATACCAAATACCCTTGCCAGGCACACTATATTACAGGGTGTGTCACATAAAATAAATGATTTAAAAATATATAGTAACCAAAGCCCGGCCCAGTGAAAAATGTGTCAATTTGATAATAATGAATTTCAATTTTTTAGGTGTAGATAACTGATTTTTAGAAGTTTAGGTCCTTTCTCAGGTGAGTGGATTTGCCGTAGACTTTTTAGTTTTATGGATTGGTAAATATTATTAAAATTAGGGACACATAGAGTAAGCTTTACGATGAGTATCCTTAATTAAATTTGGTCACAAGTTAAACAAAAAAAATATTTTTTTTTCTAAAGAAATACTTATTTGACAAACATGTCCAATAAATTATTCTAATTTATATAAATATACATATACAGAGGTTGTCTTTTAAGTTTTGCATATACTGTAAAGCCGCATTTAAGCTGGTTAAGTCGCGCGAAAAAATTTATTTTTTGCCTATCTGCGGTTACATTAAATTTATTTTGAGGTAAGCGTTCTAGAGTGCTTAGCTTTGACGAGAACTGATACTAAAAGTTGCAAAATATTGTAAACACTTATTTTTCTAGTGTGACCACAATATAGTTTTTAATTTGGATCAAGCACATAATTGTTCGACTTAAGTTTAAAAGGCATATTATTTCATTTTAAACATCAAAAACACTGGTATTAGAGTCTAGGTTTTACAAGTTCCTATAAAAGTTACTGTTTCTTATATCTAAGGCACAATTTTACCTTTCAGCACCAATTTTCTTGCTCCAAAAAAAATATCTGGTTTCTTTTATGATTATTCACTACTAAAAGTTTTTATGCACTTTTACCACCTGCATCTTGTTACGTAAAATACTGATTTTTAACTTTTTCTAGATTACTTCACCAACTAAGTGTTATCTTTTTTATGTTAATAGTTTCACTGCGTTTTTGATACTTATTCTAGTACTTGCGAGTCATCGTTTTATATCCCAAAATCTGCTTTTTTTAGGCAGATGTTAAGAACTAGTTCGGCAAATTTGATTAACAAGGTAATAAATAATTTTCATTAGATTTTTGTAATTATTAATATTTATTTGTCTTATATCAAACAAACGGGCGGATGTGTTTATTCTTATTATTAAAATATGTTTTATATTTAAATCAAAAAGCTTTTAAAATAGGTAATAAATATTAATCTGGTCCAGAATTATGCAAAACTATTTTGTTTCTTTTCAAATTTTTAATTCCGAGAAAAAGCAATAAATCAGCCTGTATTGGCGGCCGCTCGCCTCAAAGAAAAATAAATCAATAATTAAAAAATATTTAATATTTAATTTTTCCGCGAAATGGGCCGTAAATAATTTTATTATTCTGCCGACTTAGTGTTTTTGGTAACCTACTTTATTAATTTAAAACAATTTATTATTTTGTTTTTTAAAAAATCGTTGATCTATTTAGTTCACAGGTGCTTTGCTAAATTTGAATACACACGCTCTCTTTCTCCACTGTTATTGAAACATGGACAATATGGCACACAATGAATTTTATCTAGGTTATCATTTTATGGAAAATTAGAAGCTAACTTTCTCAGCTTTCGCAGTGTGAGAAAAGCGGTCCTTGTTTATTTAATTTTTTTACATTATAATCACAGATAAATTTTATGCAAACTAGAAAAGAAGCTTAATGCACAACTTTAGATGCTGAAAACCTTCCTACTTCGCGAATATAGGTGAGAGCAAAAAATGCAATCAACCGTAGTAAAATTTACGATGCCTAGTATTCTAGGGTTAAGAAAAAGTGCTGCTCACTGGCAGTAAAAATGCTAACTGCAGAGGCGGATCTAGGAACTTTATTTTGGGGAGAAATTCCATAATAAATATTGCAAAAAACTGTTTTGCATAGTGTGTTAATATAGTTAATATGGAGAATTGGGGGGGGGGCGAATTTCTCCTCTCGTCGATCCGCCCGTCGTAGTAGATCTCTCCTTAATTTGAATTTCAATGACTGATCTGTGAAACGTAAAAACATTTTTTAATAAAATGTGGTTCTAACTAAAAAGATTTACATTTAAAGGAATTTCAATAAATTATTTTTATTTATATTCCATTTAATTTTGAATAAATTTCTTGGTGTTGTTTTAAAAATATTATGAAAAAACTTTAAGAATATGCCAATCACACTTCCACAAATTCAGCTAATTTCGATTCTTTTATATTTTGTTCGTCCACAGTCCCCTTAAATTGTCAAGCCTGATCCTACTTTGAATGGCAACAGTTTCGAAGGCTAACAGATCTAAAATTTTGACTATTTTGAGAACAAAAAAATATAGGCTAACAAGAAAATAATGGCCTTCGACAGTGTTGTATTTCAACAAAGGATTAGGCTTGTTAACTTGAGGGGGCTGTGGTTCGTCCTATTTAGAGTAATTTTAACAATAATGAAAGTAAAATTTCTTTTGGTGTTTAAGGTGGCTGAAACTTTAGTGATTTTTGAGAAAACCACCTAAAAATATATAAACAGTTTCTCCTCCCACAATATTCTCCTTTTGAATTGCCTTTTAAAATCCTTACGGACCCTCCGCTCATAAAACCATCTAATTCAATATGGAATCTAAACCCTTGATTTCCAAATAGGGGTGTTTTTGGCAACCATAATTTCAGAACTCGGGGGTGAGGGCGACCGACGGTTTATGAAAGTTCGCTAGAAAACTACTAGCCATTTCGCAAAACTAGATAATAAACAGAAGAATAACAATTCTTTAAATAGATGTTGCATAGATTTACGGAACTTAAACAGCAGTGCCTAGTATTACCACGGATCACCTTGGGTTATCCGTGGTATTATTATTACTGTTTCTTTGAGTAATATTCTGTTTTAAGCAGGTATTCCCCAAAGTTCTTTTTAAAAATATAGAGGATATAAAATCGTTTCGACTTTTTCAACAAATTTCTAAGAGTTGTAATATGGTTGTGAAAATAGTTTAACCTGTTTTACTTTTTTGTACAGCAACCAGAATTAGATGGTTGCTGGGACGGATATGCCGAATGTAAGGCCTACTCAAGGAAAAGACAACCAGACATTTAGAACAGTAACCCTGAGCGAGAAAAACTGCACTTGTTTAACTATCTAAAGAGGAAGGCCTAATTCGCTACCTGAACTTCAAATGGAAGTGCAGAAAATGGGTTAAGAAATAGGCCAAAAGAGCTTTACGGGTCACTTCTACAATAGAAATACTAACACTACTTCGTATGTGCAATTTGAAAGAAAAAGCCGCATTTGAGATTTATATTTTGTAAATTTCTTTAAATTTCAATTTCAACGTTTATTACATTTAGAATTTTTTGTTGAAATTTATAATTATACATATAATTGTAAACCATATAAGCATTCCTAAAATGTAGTCCTTAAAAATGTTTCTCCAAACATTTCAAGCTCTAGTTATTTTTATAAAAGTTTGCTGCAATATCGGAACAGTGTCATAGAACAGTTTACTCTCAAAATCCATAGTGCTGTTTTGAAAATATGGCAAAATATTTTACTTATTCCTTAAGATGTCATGTAAAAATGAACCCGAGCTATCGATTATTTTCTTTGTTGGCCGTGCTTTGTGATGCATTTTTTTTATATAGATGGCTCTCTCTATCCAAGTGTTAAGACCATCACACACAAAAATGCATAGCGCATAGCATGGCGCATAGTGGTATATAGCATAGCATGACTGGTCTTATGGAAATGTCCATCACACACGAACATTGCATAAAGGCTGCATAACGCCTAAAAATAATAAAGTCCTTAACCTAAATTTTCTGGTTTTGGGGGTGATTTTGTCCGGTTAGTTTTTATGAAATTTGGTTTTCTTTTTTATTCACTTGTGATTTTTTTGAGATGGATAGCGATGAAATATTGTTATACAAACCAAAATTAGTACTTTACCTCTAATGTAATCAAATTCTGTCTATCCAGAGAATTATTCAATATACACACCACTAGATATATACAAAAGATATAAAAACTTTTTAAAAAACAATTAAAATACTGAGATAAAAATATAATATTTGTTAGGTTATTTCGTTGTTTTATTTTCTTCTTTTTTGTTATGTTGATCATATGATTTATTTTGATACATTCTATAGGCTGATCATAAGAAAACATCTGAATTCTCCATGGAAAGTTCAACCTTGTGGAAATTCCTATGCAAAACCAATACTGGGTCTTTTGGGCGATAGCTGATTGGTTGGAGTCTATGCTATGCCATGCTATGCGCTATGCATTTTTGTGTGAGATGGACTTAATTTTTCTTTATTTTTTTATGCAATTCATTGTCTCTATATCAAAAAATATAGAAACTCTTGTTATCTTTGTGGACCTACAAAAAGCATATGATTATTATAGTAGAAAAATTACAGACAATGTAAGAGCAAACTAATATCAATCATACATACATAAAAGCGATAAAAGAAAATCTAAAATTAAAATTGGAAACCGCCTTTCAAAAGAATTCCTGTTGAATGTTGTATCTCTCCAACTATTTTTAAAATATATATCGCAGTAGCTCTAAAAAACTGGAAACGTAAAGTACACGGCGTAGGAATACAACTTAACGACCGATTTACCCTATACACACTAGAGTTTGCTGACGACCAAGTAACTGTAGCTAATGATAAAGAAGACATGGAGTATATGATAAGAAAGTTAAAGGAAGATTACCAAAATTGGGGGTTCACAGTGAACATGGAAAAGACACAGTACTTACGAGGATGGGATGAAAAATTTCCGGCCTAGCCTATAGCAGGCCCGATTTGCTTTCGTGTTCCAACGTGTTTGTGTAGCCTTGAATGTGATCAGTATACCCTCGAAGTTTAAAGTGAGTGCGTCAAGTAGTTTGTGTCCTGCTTATTTTGAAAGTTTATACAGTGTGTCAATTTTAAAAGATGGAAAAAAACGAGATAAGGGCCGTGATAAAATATTTTAATATGAAAGGGTTATCGCCGATGGAAATAAAAGCTGAACTAGATGCTACACTAGGGAAATCTGCTCCTTCCTATACCACAATTAAAACCTGGGTATCGGACTTTAAACGTGGTCGTACTAGCACTGATGATGCTCCGCATTCTGGCAGGCCAAAAACGGCAACTTCTGAAGAAATGGTGCAAACCATTCACAAACTAATTCTAAAAGATCGCAGATTAAGACTGGAAGAGGTAGCTGAATCTGTGGGCATATCAAAAGAGCAAGTTCACCATATTTTATATGAAGTTTTAGGTATGTACCATTTCAGAGGAGAATTTGGCACTTTTTAGAGGTGATTCAGGGGACCTTGCGTATATTTATTACAGTTTATGAAACATGGGTTCATCATTATACCCCAGAAACTAAGCAACAGTCCAAACAATGGACGGCAAAGGACGAACTTGCTGGAAAGGTCATGGCAACGATCTTTTGGGCCGCTAAAGGGATACTCCTAATAGATTATCTCGAAAAATGAAGAACAATAAATTCGGAGTACTACTGGACTAGCTCAAGCAAAATATAAGCGAAAAACACCCTGGTTTGGCAAAAAAGAAAATATTGTTTCATCAGGACAATGCACCTTGCCACAAGTCCGTTCTTTTAATGGTTAAAATCCATCAGCTAGGCTTTGAACTGTTAAACCATCCACCTTATTCGCCAGGCCTAGCCCCGTCAAACTTTTATTTGTTTCCAAACCTAAAAAAATTATCGCTCGAAAAAAAAATTTCCTCAGATTTAGAAGTCATTGCAGCTACAAACGCCTATTTTGAAGAGTTGGATAAATCAGACTTCACTGATGGCATCAAATCAATTAAACATCGTTGGGCCAAATGTATTACCTTACAAGGGGACTATGTAGAAAAATAAATTATTATTTAGTCACTATGGTGTTGCGTTCTATGTTAGGCCGGAAACTTTTCATCCCATCCTCGAATGTATTAGAAACGAATCAAGTGAGTTAGATCTAGACGATGTAAAATCAATATCTTCATGCAATGGGTATGTATATTATATAAAAAATAATAGTAAAAGCAAAAAAGGTTATTGGAGGTCTTAACAGTATTTTATGGACCAGAGAGATAAAAAAGAATGAAAAATTGAACCTATATGAAACAATGGCAAAATGCACGCTGTTGTATGGAATAGAAACTTGTCGCGTAACAGAAAAATACAAAACAAAAATATAAAGTGTCGAAATAGATGGATGGATGAAAAGATCAATGACAATATCTAGAACAGATCATGTAAGAAATGAGATCATAAAAAAAATAATGGTAATCGAGGGAAGCATAACGGATGACATCACTAAAAGACAACTGATATGGTACGGCCATGTACAACGGATGAACGACGAAAGATTACCAAAGAAGGTCCTAGAATGGTAACCAATAGGGTGCAGAAAAAAGGGCGTCCTAAACTAAAATGGCAACGGTCAATCCAAAAATCAATAAGTCAAAAAAACCTGACAGAAGATGATTGTCAGGATCCAAGAAGGTGGAGAATAGGCGTCGGTCAACGTAAAAAACGTTCTAAACCGACATAGTAATAGTAGTTAATTGTGTTTTCAATTATAATAATTACGGCTTTATATGATTTTACTGAAAGTGGTACTACAGCCAACAAAATCATCTATCATACAATTTCATTAGAAAATGAGCACTAGTTTAAATTGTTTTAAATTTGACTGGATGCGAAAAAATCTTACGACGCCGCAGCATCCTCAGCTCAATAAACTAGACATGCTTAAAAAAGTTATTAAGGGATTACTCTTTGGGGAAATCAACGATTTCATAAATATGTACATTCCTTTATTTCCCAATTCTGTGTCAATCGCACCCTTTCGTCCGTGCAAAGTTTGAAATGAATACAATAAGTTTGTGAAAACTAAATCCCACCCTCATAACTATGGCCGACACGGGAGTTCTAAGCCTAGTTTGGGCCATTATTTTTCTGGAGGAGGAGGAAGTGTGCGGGAGTTCGGGAGTCCGGGGTAGCGAAGGATTATTTTTGGGTAGTTTATGGTGTATCTTTTTCGATTAGGTTTTTGTTGGCGGATTTTACGGCAATTTATGTTCTGTGTGAATTGTATGAATTAGCTTATTTTCCAGAAAACAAAATCATGTGCCAAGAATATTCCTCCAGCACTAAGGAACTTTATGCAGACAGGATTAGCAATGCAATCGAAAAATTTGTAAAACAATGGTTAAAACAAAATCAGGTTTTGTGAGAACCACTTAACCGATTTTATTTCTTTGTACCTTGTTAAGCAGGAGCAAAATAGTGCTTTTCTATAGATTTAAAAATACTAAAACATTTTTCAGAAAATAAGAATAAACACGCCATTTTGAAGAATCAAGTATGATTCTGTCCGCCATCTTAAATTTTAATGTGGTGGTAAATTTTGATCATCACCTCTGAAAAGCAATCAATTCTCACCAAGATATTTTTTATTTCATCAAAATCGGTTTAGTAGTAATGCATTTATGATGAAATAAATGCAGACATGATTGGCAAGGCAATCGTATAATATGCAAAACAATGATAGAAACAAAAATATTTTTTTTTAGAACCATTAAACCAATTTTGCTTATTTGTACCTTGTTGTGCATGGCAAGAATGCAGCTTTGCTACTTATTTATATAAATAATTAAAACTTGTTCGCAACACAAGAATAAACGAGTATCTTTGAAGGGTACAATTTAATTTCGTCCGCCATCTTGGATTTTCAGACAAAAAAATACATTTGTTCAAGCGCAGTTTGTCCCATTAAACTCGATGGTATAGTTCAAAAGTTTTGAGGAATGAAACAAAAATTGTCCTGTTTTTTTGGCCCACCCGGTAAATAGAATGTGATGGGACATATTCTTATAACATTCCTTTCGCAGTTCCAAATATTATATATATCCCAGGATCTAAAATAATTTACTAATTATATCAAAGGATGTAATAAGAATATTAAAAGAATACGATTGTCACATTCCTGGAATATTCTGGGAACAATTTCTAAATATTTAAAAAATATATATGTATACAAAAAGGTTATCTATAATTTTCATATTCCAGGAATCGCCTTAGTTTAATAGAAATTTTAGATGCTCTCGATCAGTGGTGGGCAGAGCAAGCCTCCACAGGGCCTGAGTGTCTGCCCTCATCATTGTGTGAGCCCCATTATATTGATCCTTCCCCAAAAGATCGCACCATAGGTAACGAGAAGCCAGTCCTTTACTGCTTCCGATCGAGCCAATATGAATCAGTTGATTCTATTCTAGGAATCATAGCGAAGTTTGACATTCACTTTTTTCTGATTAGCCCATAGATAATGGTAATGATGTCTGTGAGAAAAATGTAGTAAAATTATTTAAGGAATATGTGTGTTGCAAGAATATATCTTTTATTCACTTTCATTACGAAATCCGAAAATCATATAACCATGGGGTACTATATACTATATTATATATTACTCTATGATATAACTTCTTTTCAAATCCTTATAGGAACATGATAGGAACCTCACAAGAGTTAACATTTTATTTATATTTTTTTAGGAACATGACAAAAAAAACATTCTTTTTACTTTCTTTTAAGAAAGTTTTAAGAAAATGACATGAATATACTTTTTTATCACGTACATTTATAAATATGCCAAGATGGTGACTGGAATGTACCTTCTACGAGTATTTACCTTATTTTAGGAATATTATAAGAATTTGTCATTGGTACTTGTTAATATTTATTAAGTATCTAGAACGTTATTACGTAAACATTAAACTCAACTTTCAATTAGCTACAGCTTCATCTACGCCAGTAAAAGCATTAATAATTAACTTAATTAAAGTAATAATTAATTTTCCATTAATATTTCACGTCTGAAACGCTCTTGTAATCATTATTATAAATTTCCTATTAGTCGCGTCACCTTTCTAAACAAGACAAAGATTTTAGAGGAAAATTACAACCCCTGTGATAGACCAGAAGCTTATGTCTAACTACAAACTTTTCAAGAAGTATACTTTTCGAAAAAAAATTTTTAACAGTGTGATGAAGTGAATTCAATAATACTACTACTATGTCGGTTTAGAACGTATTTCTTAGTAGTCCGACGCCTACCTCCACCTCCATCGATCCTGACAATCATCTTCTGTTGGGTTTTTTTGACTTATTGATCTTTGGATTGACTGTTGTTATTCTAGTTTAGGACGCCCTCTTTTCCTGCGCATTAGTCGTTGCCATTTTAGGACCAGCTTTAGTAATCTTTCGTCGTTCATCCGTTGTACATGGCCGTACCATATCAGTTATCTTTTAGTGATGTCATCCGTTATGCTTCTCTCGATTCCCATTCTTTCTTTTATTATCTCATTTCTTATATGATCTGTTCTAGATATTCTCATTGATCTTTTTATTGCATCCATTTCGACACTTTCCATTTTTCTTTTGTATTTTTCTGTTACGTGACAAGTCTCTATTCCATACAACAGCGTGCTTATATGTGTTAAATTTTACATTCTCTTTTATCTCTCTGCTCCATAAAATACTGTTAAGACATCCAGTAACCTGTTTTGCTTTTACTATTCTTTTTTCCAATTCTTTACAGTCTATTCCTATCTTATCATGTGTGACACATAAGTATACGTAATCGTTGCATGAAAATATTGTTTGTCCATTGTCTAGTTCTAACTCACTTGATTTGTTTCCAATACATAAGTACTGTGTCTTGTCTACGTTCACAGTTAACCCCCACTTTTGGCATTCTTCCGTTAACTTTCACATCATAAACTCTATGTCTTCTTTATTATTAGCTACAATAACTTGGTCGTCAGCAAACTGTAGTGCGTATATGGTAAATTGGTCTTTAAGTAGTATTTTTATGTCGTGTACATTACATTTCCAGTTTGTTTAGAGCTACTACGATATATATTTTAAAAAGAGTTGGAGAACTACAACAACCTTGTCTTAAGCCTTTCGTTACCTGGAATTTTTTTGGAAGTCGATTTTTAATTTTGATTCTAGATTTTGACCCTTTACATAGTTTTTTTTTATTACTTAGATGTATGTATGATTGATATTAGTTTGCTCTAAGACTGTCCATTCTACTGAAACGGTATCATATGCTTCTTCTAGATCCAAAAAGGTAACATTAGTCTCTATATTTCTGGTACTCCTTTTCTTAATAACTTAATACAAAAAAGATTATCACTACATGATCTTTTTGCATGAAACCCACTTTACTCTTCTTCTTCTTGTTCATGAAATCCATTCTCTATTAGATCTCTAAGAATCCTACTGTACAATCTACTTAGAGTACTAGTTACTAAAATTCCTTTATAACTGTTGCAATCCAGCTTGTTTCTTTTTTGTTTTGAGGATAAGAATGCAATTTTCCAATCATCTGGTACTGGATGTCCATTTATGCATTGATTTATAATATATGTGAGATTTTCTAGTAGTTTCTCTGATCAAATGTTTGTGCATTTCAGCGCATCCCCCAGGTCCGCTAGCACTTCGGGATTCAAGCTTTTTAATACTAATCTTTATCATTTGTTTTTGATCATTACTTCCTCTCCATGTACTTCTATGTCTCTCCTCGGAGAGGATGACAGATATTCGGGTCTTGTTTCCTGTACTAGTCCCTTGTAGTGAAGTGAAGTCAGTATTATATTTTACTAATATTCGGTACACATATTAAATAAGTCTTGTATATATATCATCCTTTTCCATTTTTTTGGCGACCAGTATACAGGGTCTTCCAAGTTAACCCACATAGCACAAAAATCGCATCAACATTAAATTAATGCGAACAAAAATAATAAACAAATTGTGAAAGGCTTTCGCGGCCATCGTCCAATGGTGGGTGTGCTTTCGGGCTGTTCGGCCGTCGTCGTTGGAAATTCGTTCTCGACGTTTCGTCATCTCGAGTGGATGGCATCTTCAGGAGATGTTGACTGTTTGTCGGCTTCTCGAAGACTGGTCTTCGAGAAGCCGACAAACAGTCAACATCTCCTGAAGATGTCATCCACTCGAGATGGCGAAACGTCGAGAACGAATTTCCAACGACGACGGCCGAACAGCCCGAAAGCACACCCACCAAAAATAATAAAGTTATTTTTTAATAGAAAACAACCTCATACCATGTATTCCAAAATATTCATTAAGCTCTCGGTCTATTGAAAGCCTCCATAGAAAGTTTCCAAGACACTTCTCAAAAGGTGGGTTGACACAGCCACCACCCTTTCTCTCCCAACGAGTCTTCCTCGCTCGTAATGCGGGCTGTCACAAATACAATGCCTAGCTTTCAGTTTCTACATACACAACTCATTAATTCAGCCGTATTTCTTCATCTTGTTAGGAATTATTATTAACGACATCAACAAATTTAGCTTTTGAATAGAATCAAAATTTTGGACTTCCATTGTCTTTATTTATTTTAAACACGACCTTTCAGTTATTAAGTATCTCTGACCATTTTCACTTGAAAAGTAGTTTTTAAGTGAAAATAGTTAGAGAAACTTACTTTTAACTTAACTTGAAAACTTTATTTAGCAAGAATATGCCACAATTTTAACAGTAGTAAAGTAAATTAAACTAAAATCTAATTGTTAGCTATATAAATATTTATAGGTTAAGTAATATTTTGAACTGTAAAATAATAATTATACTAATACTAATAATACTATAATCAAACAAACTGCATTGAAAATAAATATTTTTTAAAACTTTTTTAAACGTGTTTATTTTTTTTACTTTTTTTATTGAGTTTTTTAGTTTATTGAATTCTGACAAACCTTTACAAAAAATTAATTTTTGGACAATTAATTTGTGGGAATTATTTAAATGAAAATCGTCTTTGTATCTTGTATAATGTAAACCGAAAGCGTCGTGGTGAAAATAAATAAAGACAATTTAACTAAGAAATTTTGTCTCTACTCAATCATTGTTTACACATTTCAACCAAAAAAGGGAATATTAATGTTACTAAATACTTAAATTTTGTAATGCCAAAGAATTTCAGTTCTCAAAATTTAGCCAGGTTGCATGTTTTTAATTTGAAACATTGGATAAGGTGTATAAGATATTTTTCAAACAAAAATTCTAAATATTCACTAAGCTCTTGGAAACATTCACCAAGACGCTTCTTAAAAGGTGGGTTGACACAGCCAAGACCTTTTCCCTCCCAACTAGCCTTACTCGTTCTTAGTGCGGGCTGTCACAAATTCAATGCCTCGCTTTGTTTCTACATGCACAACTCATTAATTCAGCCGTCTTCCTTCGTCTTGTAAGTTATTATTATTAACGACGCACCAACAAATTTAACTTATATTCATTAAGCTCTCGGTCTATTGAAAACCCCCAAAGAAAGTTTCCAAGACGCTTCTCAAAAGGTGGGTTGACACAGCCACCACCCTTTCCCTCCCAACCAGCCTTTCTCGCTCGTGGTGCGGGCTGTCACAAATACAATGCCTCGCTTTAAGTTTCTACATGCACAACTCATTAATTCAGCCGTCTTCCTTCGTCTTGTAAGTTATTAACGACGCACCAATGAGAAGGCGCTGTCTCTTTACCGCTCGCGAGAAACCTCCTTTGTTCTTAGAGCAAAGCGTCGCTCTTCGTATAGTTTCCAAAAGCTTTTTGGGGTGGCAAACGGGGGTGGTTTTACGAGATGGGTTTTCTCTTGAGAGGCTTATAATTTCTAATAACTAAGACTATAGCTAAGAAAATTAATTAATATTTAGTTTCTTGAAGCTTTATTATTATAGAATTTAGACAATGCTAGCGACAAAATGGAATCATCACTTGACGGCTGCTTAAGTGGGACAGCTGGAATTATCTTTTAAAAAACAGAGTACGTAATGAATTTTGAGTGTATTTTTAAGTTTGTTCGTAATGTTTATTGCAGTTTGTCATTTTAAGGGGAGATAATTTCAGTTAATACCAGTTTCTGATTTTTTCTTATAGCAAAGTTTCCTTACAATCGGAAATTTGTAATTGATCAATCACCAACTCGCTTATTATAGGCATAGTTTTTGGCACTTAAAATTCTTAACACGATAAACAGTGAAAAGCTGGTATATTTTTTTGGAATTAGGTTACTAACAACTAACCTAGCCGCAGCTTAAATGTAACTAAACTAAGTATCAATTGCATAGTTTCGCAAAGCTAGAGCAAAGTTAAAACAATTTTAACAACGCCTGAGTGTGAAACAAATATGCTACCACAGTGCTATGGATGATAACATATTTATTGTGTTCAAGACTCAAATCTATACTTACGTCAAAGTTTACACAATTAAAATATAAGTTGTTCCACTTAAGCCGGCGGCCGACCTCAAACATGCTACCACGGTGCTATGGATGATAACATATTTATTGTGTTCAAGACTCAAATCTATACTTACGTCAAAGTTTACACAATTAAAATATAAGTTGTTCCACTTAAGCCGGCGGCCGACCTCAAACGCCGAATCGCACACCTGTTTTGCAGCGGGTTACTGGCTGATAGATGTTTGAGCCGGCGGCCGACATCAAACGCCGCATCGCCTGTTTTGCAGTTACGACCAGCGACAGCCTACGTCGGCACTCGTTTGATCTTTATATTTCCACTGATTTTTTACGAGTTGAACAACTGTTAACATTCAGATCATCAAACCAGAACAATGGACAGAATACTACAAGGGACTGCTACAGGAAACTAGACTCGAATATCTGTCAACCTCACCGAGGAGAGACATAGAAGTACATGGAGAGGAAGTAATCACGAAAAATAAATAAAAAAGAATAGTATTAAAAAGCTTAAATCCGGAAAAGCTAGCGGACCTGGGGAAATATAGGCTGAAATCCGCAAATATGGATCAGATAAACTACTAGAAAATCTGACATATCAATCAATGCATAAACGGACATCCAGTACCTGATGATTAGAAAATTGCATTCATATCGGTACGGTAGGATTCTTAGAGATCTAATAGAGAATGGTTTTCATGAACAAAAAGAAGAAGAGCAAAGTGGATTTCATGCAGGCAGATTTTGTAGTGATAATGCTTTTTGTCTTAAGCAAGTAATTGAGAAAAGGTGTGCCAGAAATATAGTGACTCATGTTACGTTTGTGAACCTACAAAAATCATATGATACCGTTTCAGTAGAAAAATTGTGGACAGTGTTACAGCAAACTAATATCAATCATACATACATAAAAGCGATAAGAGAACTATACAAACGGTGAAAATCTAAAATTAAAGTTCGAAATCGACTTTCAAAAGAATTCCTGGTAACGAAAGGCTCAAGACAGGAATATTGTATCTCTCTAACTTTAAAAAAAATATATATCGCAGTAGCTCTAAAAAACTGGAAACGTAAAGAACACGGCACCGGAATACAACTTAACGACCGATACCACTTTTGATAAGACAGAAACAGACTGTAAAGAACTAAAAACAAAGTAAAAGCAAAAAAGGTTATTGGTGTCTTAACAGTATTTTATGGAGCAGAGAGATAAAAAGGAATGTAAAATTTAACATATATGAAACTATGGTAAAAAGCACGCTGTTGTATGGAATAGAGACTTAACAAAAATGGAAAGTGTCGAAATGGATGCCATAAGAAGGGCAATGAGAATATCTAGAACAGATAACATAAGAAATTAGATCATAAAAGAAGGAATCGGAATCGAGGGCAAAATAACGGATGACATAACTAAATACCACTGATATGGTACGGCCACGTGCAACGGATAAACGACGAAAGATTACAAAAGCAGCTAGAATGGCAACGAATAGGGCTCAGAAAAAGAGGGCGTCCTAAACTAGAATGGCATCAGTCAATCCAAAGATCAGTGAGTCAAAAACCCTGTCAGAAGATGATTTTCAGGATCGAAGGAGATGGAGAATAGGCGTCAGACACGTATAAAAACGTTATAAACCGACATAGTAAAACCGAAACAATAAAAATATGATGAGCTGTCACCCACGATATTTTGGGGTTTTGCGATTTTGTTGTATCCAACAAATGAAACCCAATTTGATCGTGCGTAATGAAATTGTGTGATTTTGCCTATTGCAGTACAAGACCGTTAGTTTAATAAAGTTTTCGTCTGTATATTGCCAGATCCGACTTGTTGAAACTATAAATAATATATTTTTGTATGTTTGTAATTCTCGTAAATGGTATTTCCTGGTAATTTTTTGAATTGTTTAAAGAAAAAGGGTGTTTCTCAAAAATAAAGGATGCAATCGCAACAAAAACACCGTTTCACAAGCACCAAAATCATTTCCTTTTTTTTCTTTCAGATTTTTTAACTTCGATAGAGCCATGGATGCTAATAAAATTAAATCACTCCAATCTGACATCATCGAAAACAAAGACGATACTGCAATGCGGTATCGTGTATACTGCGATGTAGTATCGTGTGCGGTTTCGTCAAACCTTTAATCAAGTCGTATAGTACCTACCTTCATACGATTCTATCGTACGACCCCACAATAATGTGAGTAATGTGCTTAATGGAAGGAAACGATTTATTTTATTATTCTATCTCTTTTTGTATTAATATTTAAGGTAATATTGTGTTTCTGTTTGACCTGTCAAATGATTGCGAAACCCTTTAGGAGACAAGATTAAAATTAAACATTACTACTACTTCGGTTGACGTAAGCCGGAAATATCTCTTAGCTTTAACTTCAATGTCAAAGAAGAGAAATGGAGGAAACTCTACCCCGTTCGCTACCTAAGATACATTTTAAGCAAATATAGAGAAACATCATTTTCGTTTTGACTAGACGTGTCAGGAGTAACTACTGAACTTAAACAAGAAAAAAACAGTTTTGAATAATCCAAGGACCACAATAGTTAGTTACCTAACAAGTCTGCACGCGATTGCAATTGAACGAACGACGCGTAGGTACAACATACATTCCAATCGTCGCTGATTTATTAAAAACTGTTATTTTTTTATTTTTTTTGAATACAAAATGAAGTAAAGCAAAATATTTTGTACCGCACTAGTGTGAAAAACTTACTTTACCGCACTGTTGATTTTTCTTTGCGTGTAAATGTGCGAGCAATGCTTCCAAAAGTGAATCGTGTGGTACATTGGTGGCTCGATAATGGGAATAAGGTCTGGAACAGGCGTTTTATTTAGCGTAAAATTACAGAGGCATGAGTCTACATGTTCACAATATACAACAGCTTAAACAGCAAAGCTGCAAATGTGCTGAACTTTGGCTTTTCCTCACTAAATTAATCAACGTAAATTCTGTATGAACTTCTAGTATGTATCAGATGTAAGGATCTTATGTTAAAACCCTAGAAAAATACAACAATGTTTATTTCCTCTGAGTCCTAGGACATTAGGGCATTTCCTAAACTAAGGATCTTCACAAATCGACTAGAATAGGATCATCTCGTCGGTCTTCTTACGTAAGGGCGTATCTCATAGAATTTGAAAATTGAGTTAACACCGCAAATAGACAGCTTAAGCCTCATATTTTCATCTCACGAATCTCAATATTTTATACTATAGGTATTCCTCATAAATTTTAATGGTCGTAAACTGCAAAACTTATTTAAAATGAAAAAACGCAAAATATTTAAAATAGCTCTGCTGAAAAATCATCAAAACCGAATTAGGCCCTTACGTGAGAAAACCGACGATCTGTTAATACAGTGAGATGGAACCAGGGTTGGATGGGAAAGCCCGCCAGGCAAATGCCCGGTGGGCCCGTACAATTTAGGGACGGTTGGGCCGCAGGCCCGATGTACCTATTCCAAATTATTAATATTTATTTTTGTATATTTGACAAACGAACTAATTAAAACATTAAACATTTAAATTAAAAAAATCTGTATGTAGTAACTCCAGGCCTGCGTTACTCGTTTGATTGTTACAGTTACAAAATAAGTATAATGTATCAAGGAGATAATATGATAATGGCATTAACTTATTAATATCTTTTTACAATACAAATATCCAGAAGAAAAAATCGGGAGATCAAAAAAATGTAATAAAAATATTGTCCAATTTTTTTCTTATTTGTGTTGCTGTTGTGAAATCTCTTTTAACACACTTTGTTGACCATTTTGGTGGGGATTGATTGATCTCCCCCTTCGGTACGGCCTTGCCAATATCTCATATCTTAGTTGCGAAAGATCATTTTTGCTGCTAAAATATATAAAAAATCTAAGAAATCGACTAACCGATTGAAAAAATGGTATTGGGCCCAATTAAAATTAAGGAGATAAAATTGCAGCATCAAGTTCATTATTAAAAAAGTCGTTACCGTATGAAAAATTAGCATACCTGATGTGCCCCTGGTAGTTAAAAGGGCGCAAGTGACGAAAGTGTGGTTCGGAAAAAAACGACTTCAAAGTTTTAATTGTTCATAAGGCAGTACTACAGTTACTGCTATTTGTTTTTTTTAAGTTTTTTTTAAATTTTATTACATAGGACATAATGGAAAATCCGTCGAGACCAAAAACCTGAATTCGAAAAAAAATTACTTGCAGCCTTTTAACTAACGGGGGCAGTGCTGTTGTATGTTAATATTTTGTACGTTTTCATTTTTTTTTTGAGTTTTCATTTTGTGAAAAAATTAGATACTAATTATGTTAATAGGTACTTAGTGTTTATTATAGGCATAGAGAATATAAAACTTTACAAAAATATCTAGAGCAGTATCACAGATATTAATAAAAAAGGAGATTTTCTGAAAGTCTTTAAACACATTGTATCTCACAAGTTAGGATGTTTAGGACATGCATACATATGTTTATATGAAGTTTTGTTCTCAAAATGCAAGTTACATCCTTTAATATTAGCATGTTATTTAATAACAAAACCTCCATAATATCAAAAACAAAAATAACCCAATAGGGACCTATTGCAATAAAGCCAGGCACAAATTGTGCCGGGCATTATATTGAGAGTTTCGCATTAAAAACTGAGAGTTGATCTTTCAAAATTGACATACCAAAGTCGGACTTAGAAATGCAGTCGTTTATTTTCCATTAATAGTAGCGTCACTATTAATTCTGGATCTTATAATACACAATGGCCAAATTTTGAAAGAAGACAGCTGTGCTTATAATGCGAAACTGTCAATATAGTGCCCGGCACAATTAGTACCTGGAATTATTGCAATAAGTCCCTATTATGATTATGGCTTCGTTTTCTTTGCCGTAAAATTTTTGTACCGAAGCGAGGGCCGAATAAAAAAAATTGCCAGGGCCGGTTTGTTTGAGCCCATCCAACACTGGATGGAACATAACCTAAACAGACGTTCTAAGAAGCTTTAGCAAGGCAGAAATTTTGAGATAGGCTAAACCTAATTTTATTAAACTAAATACGACCAGAATCAGTTTTTTCCACACGTACAAGGGTTGTATTTTAAGTTTTGCATATTCAGCTGGAATAAAACAGTAGATAACTTTTAAAAACTTTTGAGACAAATGTCGCAACCATCTTTTTGAATACACTTGGACAACGGATGACTTTTGCTGGCTTTTCTTTTGAAACACTCAAACAGACGACTGACGTTTATTTTCGGGTTCAGATAACTGAATCCACGATTCGTCAGCACTGACAATGATGTACACGTTTTTACGGTTTCCGACCTCAATTCTTACCGAACCTAAATTGAAAACGTCAGTTCGATACATATAGTTTTATAGCTACAGTGAATTTTATAAGTTAACAAATCAGCCGAAACATGGACTTAAACCGAGAAAATTTTTCGACTATAATCTTTTACAACTTTCGAAGGAATTCATCTCAACAAAAATGCCTTTCCAAGTTGATTTCTGTTTTCATTAATCAAGTACCACATCAGTCGACAGTGTTTAGTTGGTATGGAGAATTTCACGGCCAGATGCACCAAAAATAGCTGTCACCCAGGAAAACTTTGATGCTATGCGCATGCTCATCACAGAAGATCGACATGTGGCATATCGCAAGATTAAGGCTTCATTAGGGATTTTAAAAACCCTAATTCAAAAAATTTTGCATGAAGAATTAGGAGTTAGAAAATTAGTTTTCTACTGGATAAGCTAGGGTCAATTGATGTGAGAAAACTCTAGACCGCTCTAATCAGTGTGATGAATCGTGGATTTACTCAAATGAGCGCTAAAATAAACGTCAGTCGTCTGTTTGGGTGTTCCAAGATGAAGAAAATCCAACAAAAGTTATATTGTTAATGTATCCAAAAAGATGATCGCGGTATTTGAAAGCAGGTCATGTAGCAGCAATTCCTCTGTAAGATCAAAAGACTGTTACTGCCGATTGGTAGATCACCATTTGTTTGCCGAAAGTCATCGCTGAGCTTTGAAAAACGATCCCCGAACAACGAATCATCCTCCATCAAGACAACACAAGTTCGCCAAAAGCACAAGTAACCATTGAATTTGTAACTCAAGAAAACGTCGAATTGTTGGACCATCCAGTCCCGACCAAAGTCCCAACGATTTCTATACTTTTCCGAAAATCAAGAATGGACAGCATGGTTAAAAATTTCAAAAAAACAAATAGCAGTAACTGTAGTACTGCCTTATGAACAATTAAAACTTTGAAGTCGTTTTTTTCCGTACCACACTTTCGTCACTTGCCCCCTTTTAACTACCGGGGGCAGAGCAGGTATGCTAATTTTTTATATGGTAACGTCTTTTTTAATAATGAACTGTTCCGGCCCACCGGGCATTTGCCCATTTGCCCGCCTCGCCCGCCTCGCCCATCCAACCCTGCAAACCTCCTGTATGTGGTGTGTTTTCTCAATTTGTTTGAGTTCAGTGTCAACTTATTCTGCAAAAGAGAGACGTCTCTAGGGCCGCCATTTTGGATTTTATAAAAGGCTTTGCCCGTCTGATGTCGAGTTTAATTTTGCATGAACGAAATTTGCATCTCTTGCGAGCGTAAAGAGAACAAACTAACGAACAGACCGATCTCTTAGAAGTTGAAATTCTCAGACTTTGAAACATCCTTCCCTTTCTGTGTGCACTTGATTATTTGAAACGTATTTCACAGCTCGTGTCTTAATACTAACTGACAAAGAAGGATTAAATATTACATTTTCATCTAAATTAGTAATTGATTAGAATAACTTACTGTAATTGACAGACGGTTTAACACTATAAGAGTCTTCTATTGTATATGATCCCATTGGTATATAGCACAGTTAAATGCAATCAAACAAGTTTCGTGGCTAATCGGGCAAAAAGGAGTTTTTGTTTCTCTCATATTTTTCCGTGGGTAGCTTGAAAGCTTAACCTCACAGGGGTCCAAGATCTAATGGACACCTAATAAGTGTTGACAGTTAACTGTTTCGCCGTTATGGGACTCCTCAGAACACTGCTAGGTCGATGTGACAATTCTTGCGAAGTTAATTAGACAGTTTTGTCTCTAATCATAAGTAAATAGTGAGAAAACTGTCGCAAGAAGCGCAATCTACCGAGATACGAGGAAAACAAAAACCAAAAGCAGGCGAAAAACCGCTATACATATCGATCAATGAAAAGATCAAATACAAATAAAAGAAAAACGAAAGAAAACAAACTATAGTCCGTGACCTACGACAGCTCTTCTTTCTTTCAGGCCGGATCAACGCATATTGCATTTTTGCCCGTCACCAAGACACGTGAGCGTCAATCCACAGAATTTTTAAGCCAAATAATACTAACAAACGTGGAATTTCGTACCCGTGAATTTAAAAATCAAACAAGTTTCGTGGCTAATCCGGCAAAAAGAAGTTTTTGTTTCTCTCATATTTTTCCCTGAGTAGCTTAAACGCTTAACCTCACGGGGGTCCAAGATCAAATGGACACCTAATAAGTGTTGACAGTTAACTGTTTCGTCCTTATGGGACTCCTCAGAACACTGCTAGGTCGATTGACAATTCTTGCGAAGTTAATTAAACGGTTTTGTCTCTACTCATAAGTAAATAGTGAGAAAACTATCGCAAGAAGCGCCATCTACCGAGATACAAGAGAAACAAAAAACAAAAGCAGGCGAAAAACTGCTATACTTGCTTTCTGTTATTTAGGTTTTTAATATATTTTAGCTTTTAATATTATGTATAAATGCCTTATTCTTTGCGACAAATGTGTGCTTTCTTTTTTGATAGTGTTGTGCTTGTTACCCCAAAATTAGCTGAAAATAAAATTAAAACTTGTTTTAATTCTGAATATTAGATAAGCAAAAATTATTTTCTCACCAGACGATTTCCTGAAATTCAAGATTATATTCTCATAGAAATATTCCTATAAAATTATATTGTCAGTCTACCCACGAAACTTAAATCATTGACCGGTTTTTCAAAAACTGGACTAGTGTAGTGGTCAGTTTTAAAAGTGACCAAGGCTCATTTTCAACTCGAACACCCCTTTAATCTTGATAGTATAAATAGCCCTCTGCTTCTGAGAAAAATTCAGCCCTTCAGCATTGATTTATTTTTCTTGATTTACTAGATTTGTTTCTCACAAAGTTACTACTTTTTGAACTATCCGGTTTTTAGGAAGGGACAAGACTTAGAAAATAGTTAGTCGATCAAGTGCCGAGTGTTAAAATATATTTTATAATTGCTGATGTAGGTTGTAATTTTATTGGTCTCACGGGTCAAGTTTTTATTTAAATGAAAAAACATGTTTAATAAATATATCGTGATGGTAAAATCAGGATTGTAGAGGAAAATCAGAAACTAAGCAATAAAGGGTCAGTAGATCTGCTGCTGAAACATTGTGAAGAGCCAAACCCGCGTTTGATTTAATGTTACTAATAATAATAAATCAGTAAATTTTTTAAATTAATACATCTTGTTACAATTCTGAAGCAAAATGAATTGCTTGTTAGGACGCGGATGTATTACAGGATATAGCAAGTCCATGAAAACACGAAGCAAGAAGGACTGGCCAAAGGTGGGCCCATGCAAGAAGCAAATCCTTTTCGTAGCAGATTATAGTAAAATTCCAAAAAGAATAGGGCAACATACCAAACGCCAGGACGGCAAAAATATATGTAACCTGAGAGATGCTTGTGGAGATTTGTTACTCGACAAAACAAGAAGAGAGGTGACAGCTACAGTTCTTAGTTGACTTTGCATCCTACAATGATGAAGATGATGGTAGAGAAGACACAATGTGCGACAAATATTAGGTCGAAGATAAAACATTGGAATTTTTGCATTCATCAAGTGGCCATTAAGGTGGTTAAAACAGAGGACGTTCTACCTCTAACATGGCGTGATAACAACGATGCCGTCCTAAGCGTAACCCCCGTATTTGAATTTAATATGAAATGGAGTAAATGTTTGAAATGTTGAATGTTTGAACATACATAGTGCCTTATGGAAAAAAGAAAATTTTAAGTTGTAACAATAGAGTATATTATTATAATTTGTCTTAGGTAACAATCGCATTTCTGGATTTTTTTCAAATACGGGGGTTATGCTTAGGACGGCAGAACGATGGGCAGAGTCTTCGATAAAAAGAGGCTGAAGTGGAAGGAATACCTCGTCGCCAAACTTAAAGGGAGTCTTTACACACTATATTGTGGCTTTTTGTGGATCTAAAAAGTCATATATAATAATGAAGTACGTACTAATCTTCGGCCCTGACGTGTGAGTTTCTTTTAAATTAATTTAAATTTTCTGTAAATTTAATTTTTTTTTGTAATATCGCAAATTATTTGACATTGACATTTTTTTTTTGTAAATTTAGTTATCTTTTTCACAAATGCCTAAATTTACATATTTTTTGGTTAATCACTTTTGCTTTGTGATTTTCATCGGCAAATGTAAATTTACCTCAGTTTTATGGCATACTTCAATCACAGTTGTCAATTGAAAATTTATTTTTACGAAGTGTCTATAGTCCTTGCAGTACCCCAAGTCCGATATCCTTTTTTATTTTTCTGCTATAAAGAAGACAGAAAATAGCTTCGAAAATCATTGTTGGCCCCAGATTGCAGTTGGCAGTTGCAAGCCTGTCTGTCTGTCAAAGCTTAAATTGACAATGAAACTTTCAAAACAAAAAATTTTTGTCAAGTAGTTAAAATATTTTGTAAAGTAGATATTTAGAAGTATTCACATATTCTCAGAAAAATAGTCAAGAAAATTGGCGACAAAGATAAACTGTTCATTCGAAAATTCCACGCTTTTTTCGATCTTCAGTCCCATCCGTGATAACTATAGAGCAGAATTTCAAGAAACACAGTAATGACAAAAAGTATGAAGACTCTTTGATGCCTTTCAAAACAACGCCTTTAAAAAACTAATTTAAAAAGTTTGTAAAACTACTGTTAAAAAAGATTTATAAAACAAGAAGACAGAGAAAATGAGCTAAATTGGTGTCGTTCCTCTCGTCATAACTGAAGATGGCAGTTCACGAGATGGAGTTTTTTGGACGATGAGAATAAATTATTTTTGCCTAGTTAGTTTTTTAGTTAGATTTTTAGTTTTTCGATTGGTTTTATTTTATTTTAAGAAAATAAGTTTACAAAACCATACAAATAAAGCTTGGTATAATAATTTTCATCTTTTTTGAACTTAATCCTATGAGCAGTTCTACTACAACATTTTAAACTTAGTAATTAGTAATAGCCTCAATATAGCTATTTCTAGTTTAAATATTGTGTCTAAAATATATTTTTTAATTCACTCACAAAGAGTCTGTCTCAATACTGTTTTTGTTGAAATTCCCAAAGCCTCTGCGGTTAAATCAGTTAGGAACTTTATATTTTTTAAAAGATCTATGTGTCCACCATAAAAAATGTGAGATTTTCATATGAACAACTTTTTTATTAAAAAGTATAATATAATACTGTTTTAATTTCAAAAAATATTAATGCTTATATACTTATTGTAACAAAGGAATGAATATGTACTACATTAATATGAGTCGAGCTAAAGTTCATTTGTGGAAACTACAAATAATATTAATTTAACTTTTATTAAGTCATTTTGCTTAGGTAATTTAAAAACTTCAATTTACAAAAAATATAATATAAACAGGGCCTAACCCTATTTTTAAATAATAATTTTTACCAAAACAAATTGCAAAGCTTAGCTCAAATCCAACTCAAAATACATTGTAGAAAATAACATTTTTGAAAAAATTAAATAATCACTAATTTATCGTTTGTTCATGGTTTGTAGTTCTATGGTCAGTCGCACTGAAAATCTTCCAATGTAGAAACTTTGGCAGCAGGGCACCCCAATTGTTCATAAATTTTTCACTACATAAAATCATTTTGGGACAGAAACTTTTCTCAAAAAACTATTCCAAATCAGAATCAGAATTTAAATATAAAATAAGCGATAATGTTTCAAAGTCAGAAATTTCAAAACAATTGACAGTTTAAACACCGATCCATCACCCTTATTATAAAGGGTGGTGACCGATTATATTAACCTTAAGGTAACTGATAATTAGTTTTGCAGCGTCCATTATCAGTTACCTTAGGAACCTATGGTTTAAAACTGAATTAAGAATACACGTGCGTTTTGTTACCAGAATTACGGGGTGATTAAACAAAAGGACTAGCCTTATTGCAAAGAGTATAGTCTTGCTGTTTCTGAGAAACATTCAGCCCTTTAGCCATAATAAAATTTTCTTGATTTGTTTCTCACAAGTTATTATTGTTTCAACTATCCGGTTTCGAAGAAGGGACAAGAGTTGAGCAATGATCAGTTCTTTAAGTGATCAAATGTCAATGTGTTATAATAGACTGCTAAAATTCTTTTGATTCTTACAGATTCGTTACTCGATAAAACACCAGTAGAGGTGGAAGCTATGGTTCAAAATCATTATTGGACATTGCATCCTACAATGACGAAGATCAAAAGTGAAGAAATCCCAATGTATGACAAATTTTGGGTCGAAAATATAACAGGGGCATTTTTCCTATATTAAGGGAAGCCTTTAACGAGGTATGACTATTTTAAGAGTAAGCGTTTAAAAGGTCCTGATCTCTGGTCTTTTATACCTGACTTGGAACCAACTCACATTACTGCTACTTAATAAGCAGAAAAAAGCTTTTTAATCTAAAACCATTAAACCATTGTATTTTGTATAGCTCTTATCTTTGTATCTTTGAGAAACGTGAACAAAGCAATATTTTTTTATGTATTTACTACCAACTGCTTACTTATCAGTTGCGTATCTTAGGTTAAAATTAAGTTTATGAGTACAATACAATTCCCCCTTTCATAGAATGGTGTTTGACTTTGACTACATATTCTATAATCTTTACCACATAGGCTTTTTAGGAGTCATTTCTGGAACTAAAGTTTTGTCCAAGAGGTCATTCGTAATTAACTGTTTTCAGTTGTAATATATTCAATGTCAAGGTTAAAGCATGTGACGTCATAGATAACATCAACACTTTTATTCAAATAAGTACCGAGCTGTTCCCTAAATGCCGTTGGTATTGTTGCGTTTGCTTTTCGGTATATATAAAGAAATGCTTGATACGGTTTGTATCTTATATTTTACAAGAACCAGGAATATTTTTACTTCGGCAGTAGCCCGCAATTTTGACTGAAAAAATCATGTGCCAAAAAATTCTAAAATCGGAACAGCGGCTTATAGACATGAACCGCTTGAAAAGAACTTATGAAATAAAGCAATCGTCTCTGGCTGCTTCATAAGCAGCTAGGTATAAATCAAACAGTAGTCATCCTAATTTTTTGTACAACCCTTTTTTTATACCTTTAACTTTCGGCAAAATCAATATAGAATCTACCCTTATCGCAGTGTCCTGTTTTACCCCTTTTATTCTACAACCCCTTCAGGTATATGGATTGCCTTATGTTGAAGCTCAAAATTGATTTTATCCACACGCTCTAGTGTTGGTTCAGTATTTATTCTATAGAGGGAGGCTCTAGGTCAGAAGTTTTGATGTTCAAGTTAAATTTGCTAGTCTTGATAAGTAAAAAGGCAAACTTATTTAAATCTATTGTGTTTTAAACAGTTGAAGTCAAAAATCGATCACATATTTTTTTTCTTTCAAATAAGACCTCAATATATTAAATTTATTTTCATTTTATTTCCGTAATAAGAAATTTCCAATGCAAGGCCAGGGTGTATTATGAAAGCCGAAATATATATTTTTTTTATATGCATGTTTTTTTTTGTTTTTAGTTTAAATATGTTTAAATAAATATTTTAAAACTTTAATTATTAGAACATAATGAAATAAAGGTAAGGTCAAAGAATTTAAAAAAAATATATTAAAAATTAAATACACATTTGCTTGTTTTAAATTAGTATTCTATAAAAGCTATAAATGCTTTGTTTCAAAATTATATTGCTTTAGACTACTCGGGCTTTATATTCAAAATATGAAAACTTTTTGATCACTAGCTTCATAACCAACTTTTTGTACAATAGGATCGTTTACTTTAGCTTTTTTAGTGTGTTCATTTTGATAAGTAACTGTAGCTTCAAGAAGGGTATACATTCCTATTTATTCGATCTCTAAAATGTATTTGAGCTTTTTGTTATACAAATTTGTGTTTTAGGTCAATTTGTTAGGGGAGTATAGCGCAATTGTCTCGGGATTTTAATTTTTTCTGCCTGATAGTAGCAGTAGCGCGAAGTAGGCTCAAAGCCTTACGACTAGGTATCCCTTCATCTCCAACGTCCTTTCATCGACAGGCCTGCCGATTTGCGTTCTTATAAAATACCAATGATCACGTTAGTTCAGAAACATAAGGTCCTGTGGTTAAAACGATTCCTCTTTAAACACTCTTACTACCTTAAAGGGTTCGTAAAATTAAAGGAGATTTGTAGAGGTTTTTTCCGCGGTCCAACATTAATCGTACATTGCATGTTTTTCACTTTTATCTTTATTGTTGCCGAATACAATCTTAGGTTGGACCCCAACCATGGGCTTGGTTTGGTTCGTCTTGTTGTGTCGAGTAAACAATCTTTACGAAATTTGCTAAATCTATTTAGGTTCCCTCTTGTACATACCAGAAAAGGCTCGTTTTTAATTATTTCTTACCCGCACTTACCTTTCGCGAGTTTGGCCGCTTTTTTGCTTTCTGAGACGCCCATAA
Source organism: Aspidapion aeneum (assembly GCA_963576565.1). Classification (NCBI taxonomy): domain Eukaryota; kingdom Metazoa; phylum Arthropoda; class Insecta; order Coleoptera; family Brentidae; genus Aspidapion; species Aspidapion aeneum. Next base: position 44,725,925 of record OY755046.1, on the reverse strand, counting down.
CTATACAAACACCACTTTCTTTGTTCCAGATATATCCTGTAGTGCCTCCGTGCTCTAATCATGATATTATTTATTTTACAAATTTTTATATTTAGCAAATTAAAAAAGAAATAGTTGGGCTCACCTTAAATCTAGAAATTTATGTATACAAAAGTACTAGTTTAAAATAACCATACTATTATATATTTTTTTTACCTGAAAGTTTGACCCACGAGAACCAATAAAATTACACGTTCCATCAGTATTAATAAAATTTATTTTAACACACTAACCATACCTTGTCTTGTCCCTTCCTAAAAACCGGAATGTTTAAAAAGTAACTTTGTGAGAAACAAACATAAAATCCAAAAAATTTTATTCATTTGAAAAGGCTGAATTATTGTCAGACACAGTTACACTGTAGAGTATTAACGCTATCAAGATTAGAGGGGTGAAATAAGTTCAAAATAATCATAGTCAGTTTTAAACTAACCACTAGTTCTTGTTCAGTTAAACTTGGTGTATAGACTGATAACCAAAATTATACAGAAATCTTTATATTAGAATATAATCTTGAATTTCAATTCGTGCTGTTGAAAATATATTTTCTTTTTAACAGAATCACAAATTAAAATTTTATGTTTTCTTAATTTTGAATCAACAGGCACAATCAAAATTATTGAAGAAGGTACAAAACCGTCACAAATAGTAAATTATTTTAAAATAGATATATAAGATGAAACCAAATAATAGAAAACAGAATTACTTAAAAAAAAAACAAAAGAAAAACCATGCAGATCAATGATCAAACTTTTAACCAAAGAAAGAGGACAATTTTTATAATCATTTTTTTTAATGAAGGGACTTTTAAGGTCTTTGTTTGGTGGGCATTTAGGGTTTAAGGTCGACGCTAGGCATTTTTATTTTTGAAAATAATGTTATTTTTAATATCATGTGACTATTTAACAATATTTGTATATTTGTGCATTCAAAATGTCGAATCATAAGATTTTGAAGAAAAGATTTTTTAATAAAGCCCAAAATGCTAAAATTTCATTTTTTTAAATGTATTTATGATATTTTTAAGATATCTTTACGTGAGTAATATCCCTGGAATAATAACATCTCATCTTGTTTGTAATAACAAATATATTGCTGACACCGTACATTGAAGTTTATATATGCACCCAAATGGTCTAATTAGGTATCATTATACTTTTACAAGTTGTATTGGTCATTTTAGTTATAAGTATTTTTTGTAGTCTTTTCAAATAAAAAGTTTTTTAAAAGCTACGTCACCGGACTTCGTATTTAATTGGCGCTGCGAACAGGATAGTGCGATTTCGTCCTTTATCGGTTTTCCGTTGTACGAAAGTGACTTTTAAGTCTTAGTGCGCTATTCAAACCGAACTTTACGTCCCGTACGAATTGTGAACTTTTTCTTAAAAGAAAATACCTTTTACGACGTCGAACGTAAAGAAGTGTTGTGGAATAAAGCCTGGAGTTGAAGCTAGTGACGTCTACCGTGTTGTATGAGTCCCGCCGAAGCCAAAAGCCTAACCAACGACACATCCCTACTGAGCCCGGTGTCATAGGCAGAAAAGCTAAAGTCAACCCCCATTTATAGGATTCCTTTTGGTGGCGTAACCTCTACAGAACAAGCCTTATGGATTTATCCTCGATTGTTATGTAAGTTTTTTTGACTTTCTTGATGCCTAGGCGATTAAAGAATATTTTAGAAAAGAACAAAACAAAACTAGGATTAGGAGCAGAAAATAAGAAAGAAAACGTTAAAACTGAAATTGAAAACTATCTAGCAAGTTTGAAGAAACCGTCTTTAAATTTAAATTTTGAGCAAATAAGTAGTTTGCAAAGTAGTTTAAGAAATTTAAGTGGTCAGTCGACATCGAGACTAGACACTCAACAGCAATTAGAAAGTATAGAAGAAAGTTTAGAAGAAAATACTGAAAATAATTTAGAAAATAGATTTTTAGAAAATTTTGATTCTTTAAATTTTGCAAATTTAAACACTAGTTTTAACAGTAGTTTAAGTAGCGTTAGTAGTAACCAATTAGATAACACTTTACAAAACGAAGAACTTTCTAACACAATGGAAAATCTTAAATTTTACACGTCATTGTTGCCCACATTTGATGGCAGTCAATCCCATTTAGAAAGTTTTTTGATTTCTGTACAAGAATTTTATGAACTTTATTTTGGTAATTCTATTGAGCAACAAAAATTGGTCCTGTCTGCCATAAAATCGAAACTGGTAGGCAAAGCTCAAAATTTTCTATTAGAAAGGCCAGATTTAAATACTTTTGAAAAAATTAAGTTAGCTTTAAGACAAAAATTTGGTGATCCAATTAATCACGAAATTTTGATGCAAGAACTTCAGTACATTAAAATTGACGCAAACGAAGACATTTTGCAGTTTATCGATAGACTTAAGGCCTTTTGCCAAAGAATTTTTGGAAAAATTCAATGTGAAGTAGCAGATAACGCACAAAAGTTACTGCTTATATCTCAAGTAGAAAAAGTATCTGTTTTAATTTTGACCGCAAACTCCCCAGACTCTTTAAAAACGCTTCTTATGCTTAAAACTCCTGCAACTTTAGACGAAGCCTACAAGGACGTCATGAGTAATAACATAGTAGAAGCGCAAGTCAATTTTACAAGTAATAACTCGAACTTGCACAAAGGAAATAATTCATTTTTAAAACCCAACAATAACTTTAGACAAAACCAAAATTTTAATCGCAACCCCCAAACTAATCAAATAAGACCAAAACCACCCCAACAACGTTTTAACCCGTTTATGCAACCTTTTTCGAACCCTCAGTTTACCAGACAATTTAATTTTAATCCACCTTTTAACTCTCAATTTAGACAACCTAACTTTAATTTTAATCAACCTAGACCTTTTCAAAATCAACCTCAAAATTTTCAAAATTTTGGAAGACCAACTAACGCCTTCGCCCCACAAAATAAACCCATTTTAGACAAGCCAACCCCTATGTCGACATCAACAATTGGTCCGTCAAGGCAACACTATCAAAGACCCCCATACAATCGACCTTCAGGAATTTTTAAACCCTCAGGATTTTTGACAAATGTAGAAACATACCCAGAACAAACTTACGAACAAAACTACGAACAAACCTACGAACAAACCTGTGAAAATCAAACTTACAATAATTATAGTGAAGAAAACCCTGACTATTTTTACGATCCTCATTTTTATAACGAAGAACCCACTAGCCAACAAGAAAACTGCTCTTACGAACATAATTTACAAACAAACGCCGCAAGCGAAAATTTTCAGGAAACAGCCTTGGATCCCCCGTCGACTTAAATAACGTTGCCCGACAAATCGAACTACCATATTTTTATTTACCAAAAACGCAAATAACAATTCTTATCGATTCAGGAGCCTCAGACTCTATAATCTCCCCAAAAATAGCCAAAATGTACCCCGATAATATATTTTTTGAACCTTTTGAAGTAACTGCCTGCAGAAAGACATACAAAGAAAATCAAAATTTAAAATTAAATTTATTACAAGAACTAGGAATAAACGAAAATTTTAAAATGCGTGTTTTAGACTGGCATAAGGACTTTGATGCATTAATAGGCTCAAGAGACCTTAAAAATTTAAACGGTATAGTCGACTTTGAAAATAGAATATTAACTTTAAACAAAATTAACATTCCTTTTTCGTTAGCCTATAACGAACCTTTAAAGCAGCCGATTCAAAATTTTCATGTCAATTCCTTGATAGTCCCTGTCAATTACAAAAAAGGCACTGCACTTTTGCCCTCTTTTTCTATAAATGATCACATTATTCCCGACAGTCTCGTAAAAATCGAAAACGGTTTTTGCAAAATCCCCAATCCAAACCCAAACGTCAATATTAACTTTCACGATCGAGTCAAGGTCATACCTCAAGAACAATTCGATATAATTGACCCCCCTAATCAATACAACACAGCCTTCGACCCTGACACACAATTAAGACTAGATCATCTCACGCCTCTTGAAAAATCTAAAATTTTGCCTCTTTGTAAGGAATTCAAAGACATTATGTATAACGAAAATTGTGACCTTTCTTTTACAAGTCAAACTAAACATTTTATCCGCACGACAAACGACCGTCCTATCTATGTTAAATCTTTTCGACATCCTCCAGCAATGAATGCTGAAATTCAAAGTCAAATTCAAAAGCTTCTTGACAATAAAATCATTCGTCCCTCCATTTCTCCCTATTCTGCACCTGTTTGGATAGTTCCAAAAAAAGCAGATGCTTCTGGAAAGAAGAAATTTAGGTTAGTCATCGACTACCGCCGCTTGAACGATGAAACTATTGAGGACAAGTGGCCTCTTCCAAGAATAGACGAGATCCTGGATAATCTAGGAAAATGTACCTACTTCACGACCCTTGACCTTGCCCAAGGTTTTCACCAAATAGAAATGGATCCTAAATCCATCGAGAAAACTGCTTTCACAGTTAATAACGGCCATTTTGAATACTTGCGCATGCCTTTTGGCTTAAAAAACGCCCCCGCCACATTCCAAAGAATGATGGACGAAGTCCTTAGGGACTACCTGTACAAATTCTGCTTTGTCTACATGGATGACGTAGTCATATTTTCAAAATCTTTATCAGAACACATTGATCATATTAGAATCATATTTAAAAAATTAAAAGAAGTAAACCTAAAAATACAGCCAGACAAATCAGAGTTTCTACAAAAAGAAGTTGCATTTTTAGGGCATATCATAACGCCGGAAGGTATTAAACCGAATCCAATGAAAATCGACGCGATCATACGTTACCCTATACCTAGAACACAAAAAGAAATAAAATCTTTCTTAGGTCTCGTAGGATACTACCGCAGATTCATAAAGAACTTTTCTAAAATTACATTTCCTCTCACGCGATGTCTACGAAAAGGGAGCGAAATTAATATTAAAAATCAGGAATATCAAAATGCTTTTCAAAAATGTAAGGAACTTATAACAAACTCTCCCGTTCTTCAATATCCCGACTTTACAAAACCCTTTATACTTACGACAGACGCCTCAAACATAGCTCTAGGCTCTGTCCTTTCGCAAAATAATAAACCGATCGCATATTACTCCAGAACTTTAAATTCAGCCGAGAAAAACTACTCTACTATAGAAAAAGAACTCCTTGCTATTCTAGAATCAACAAAACACTTTAGACCTTATCTTTACGGACAAAAATTCACCATAGAAACCGATCACAATCCATTAGTTTGGCTGTCAAAAATTCAAGAGCCAAACTCCCGTTTAATTCGTTGGAAACTTAAACTAGAGGAGTACAACTTCGAAATAAAATACAAAAAAGGCAAAGAAAATGTCGTTGCTGACGCACTCTCAAGAATAGACATCAACACCCACGAAACAAATGACGTCATGTCTATATCCCCTAACGTCGATCACTCAGTTGCGGACCTAACCGATTTTAATCTCTCCGATTACGTCATTAACGAAATTTACCAAGAAACACAAACCAACCTAACTCGCCTTAATGAAATGACAAAACCATCTACATCAAACTTAAATCCTTCTCAACCAATTGAAACTGACAAAGTTCAGAATGATAACGACTCTGACGTCACCGTTCACTCGAACAACGACACAGACGGAAAATACATACCGATTTCAGAATTACCCCTAAATTACGCAACTAATCGATTAATAATCGATTACGGTAAAGAATACAAACATTTCCATACAAACCCGTTTAAGAAAAATCATAACTTTGTGCGAATAAACAAAGATCAGCAACAAGGATGCATTCTTAAAATCTTAAAAGAAATAGTAAAACCCGATTCACTTTTCACGGTTTATATCCCAAATAATGAACTCAAACTCGAATTTCAAAGAATAGTTAGCTCAATTTTAAACCCTCATGCAAAACTTATTTTTTCAAACATTTATGTAACAGATGTCATTAATACCGAACAGCAAACAGAAATAATAGCAAATTACCACAAATCTAATCATAACGGCATAACTGAAACCTACAATCATTTAAAACAAAAATATTATTGGCCTAAACTAAGAGACTCTATTACCAACTTTATAAACACCTGCGAAATATGCCTACAGAATAAGTACGAAAGACACCCTTACAAAATAGCATATGAAGGACCCTTATTGGCCGAAAAACCTTTTAAAACTCTTCATATGGACGTTTTTCGATTTTCAAATTGTCAATTTTTAACTATCATTGATTCATTTTCAAAATATGCACAAGCTTATTTTATCTCCGATCGAAACGCCGTTACTATTCTTAGCAAATTAAGACATTATTTTTCCCACCATAACACCTGTCAAAAAATTGTGACAGATAAAGGAACTGAGTTTGACAACAATCTCCTTAAAGAGTTCTGTCAACTATTTTGTATCGATTTACATTATACAACACCCGCTAACTCCTCTTCTAATAGCCCCATCGAAAGGTTACATTCAACTTTGTTAGAAAAATTACGTATCTTGAAAATGCAAAATCCCGATGAGACACCTCAAAACATAATGACGTCAGCCATCTTAATATATAACCAAAGTATTCACTCTACTACCGGTTGTTCCCCCTTTTCAATTTTATATGGCCCTTATGTGAACGAACCAAACATAAATAACGACCTCACTCTTTTTGAACAATATAATGAACAACGAAAGAAAGAACTAATACCTTTTCACGATCAAGTTTTCAAAAAAGCATATCAAAAACAGTTACACACCACACAAAAACAAAATAAAAACACCGAAGAGCCCCCTCAAATTCAAAAAGATCAAACTATCTTTAGAAAAAACACCCTTCGAAATAAAATGAACCCCCAATTTATCCCTACCAAAGTAACTAACGTCAATAAAAATGTTATAACTGGTATCTCAAAAACTAAACCAATTAACACACATGTCAGAAAAATAAAAAGACTCAGGAAAAAACCTAAATCATTCCAGGTTCCTGATCCTGTCCCTCCTGACATTGACGAACCTCAACCAGGCCCTTCAGGTCAATAGATTGGACAATAATGGATTCTACACCGAAGAAATCTCTCCTTCTTTAGTTGTAAGCCATTATCATACTATGTACATACCTTTTAATATGACAAAAATTAAAACGTCTCTAAGCCAACTTTTTACTACTAATTCCCTATTTTTATCCCCTTTAGTCAATCAAGTTAATAATACTTTATTAAAAATACAATTTCAATTCCTTGAATCATGCTTAAACGATACGTACAATACTTATGAAAAACTAAATTCTTTAGAAAACAATGAACTTAGAAAGAAACGTGGTTTATTCAACCTACTGGGAAGCGGTATTAAATTTGTCACAGGAAACCTAGATAATACCGACCTAGACACAATAACGCAGAACTTACAAATACTGAAACAAAATCAAATTAACACGATGCACAAGATAAATGACCTTAGTTCATTTGCCGGGAATATTATAAACAAATTCCAGGAAAATGTAAACATTATAAATAAAAACGCAAAATGCATTCGCTTCGAAATTTTAAAATTGAATAATGAAATCACGTTATTACTCAGTATGCAAAACCAAATTTTACAAATCTCAAAACTAAACAAATTTTTGGAAAAAATGCTGAGAATGATATCTTTTGCGCATCTGCAAACTTTAGATTTAGAAATTTTGAATGTCAATGAAATTAGGGAAATTTGGCAATATTTGACAGCTCATTATCCAAAAAATTCTCTATGGCCACTAAAACACCTGTCAGAATTAACTCTTATATGTAAAACTGGCCTTATTCTGTTAAAAGATATGTCAATCATTGTAGTGAAAATACCAATCTTTGAAAAATATTCTTGTAGTCTTAAGATAGTTTATCCAATACCTAATAATGAATCAAAAATATTAATTAGCCCCAGTAAATACTATTGTAACAATTTATGGTATCAGCAATGCTCTGAAATTAACTCAAATTGGATTTGTTTCAACCCCATTGCACATAGTTGCCTTTTACCAAAAAATTGCCCTTTCGCCACAGTAAAAAATAATTTTCAAATTCACACTTTAACTTATAAAAGTGGTCTACTTTTCTGTACAAAAAACTCCGAAACAATTTACGAAAATTGCTTCCAGTTTCAGAAAACCACACTTCAAAACTGTTATCTTATTAACAGCCAGTGTGACATAATAATTAATCAAAATAAATATTCATTATCAATAAATAACATTTCTGTTTCATTGCCAGATATAATAAAGCTTCCTGAAACAAACTTGTCTATCAATTTGCAGATAAGACATTTAGAAAACCCGCAAAAAATGCAGGAAGACCTTTTGGATCCTTTAGTCCTACAGGAACTTAATTTTGAAAGCCAAAATTACATTATCTTAACTTTATGTTTGGCAGTAATCTTGATATTTATTTTTATTTTCTATTTTTGGCGAAAACAAAAAACCTCAAAGACAAAAAATATTCCCTTAAGGGTTCTCCAAAAACTCATCAACGAGGACGTTGACGAAACTAAGGGTGGAGGAGTAATATCCCTGGAATAATAACATCTCATCTTGTTTGTAATAACAAATATATTGCTGACACCGTACATTGAAGTTTATATATGCACCCAAATGGTCTAATTAGGTATCATTATACTTTTACAAGTTGTATTGGTCATTTTAGTTATAAGTATTTTTTGTAGTCTTTTCAAATAAAAAGTTTTTTAAAAGCTACGTCACCGGACTTCGTATTTAATTCGTGTAAATACGAGATGACCCTAACTTATCTGTTTCGTTTTGAAATGGATATCTTCTAGATATCTTTAAGATGTTTCTGTATAATTTGAGTAACTACTTAATGTATATTTATATTACAAAATAAACTTGTATTACTACCGTAGCTTATTTTTTTTAAATAACCCTAAAATAATATCTAATGGATCTTTTATATTTGGTTTATTGATATTAAAAGTAAAATACTTGGAAAGTAGTTTCATCGGAGAATCCGCCGTTAATCGAGCAGATCAAAACCATTCAAGAATTCGCACAGAAACTCACAGATTCACTTAAAACGATTCATTAAGCATCCGCAACTTTAAACTTAAGATTAAATATAATAGTTAAGAGCTAAGTGAGGCCTAATGTCGTGCCATCAGTTAAACGTCACTATTCTTAATTAACGCATTAAAGTGAGAGACGGGTTTTAAGTCAAACTTTAGCTAGGGGAGAGGCTAAGAAAGCCCTAAGCTATTTAAAGGTGAAGACAGTTTATGCAAAAAAATCTCTATAAACACAGGCGTGCGTAAGGAAGCAAGGGGGGGGGGGGTGGGGGCAAGAAAACAGAACAATAGCCTTTATTGAAACAAACTAAATTTCCCAAAACATATATTAGATTTTAAATACAAAAAAATTCATCCACGCAGTGGCGCTTCCAAGGGGGCATCCTTCCCTCCTTGACACAAAACCCATATTCTTTAGTTCTAGTAAAAAATATGCAATTCATAAACCGCAATATTTAGAAAATTTATTTATTTTTTAATTTTTGATTTTTTTTTTCAAAAATTTTCACCTGTAGTGTATATTTTTTACGGCAGTGGCAAGTTTTAGAGGTTAGGCTTATTTAAAACCTCCTATTTCAAAAACGGAGAGATTTTTAAATTTTTTTGCCTTGGCTAATAGTTGAGAGGCTTATCGTCAGAAATCGTGTCCCGTGGAATAATTGTGAAAGATTTCTAAATCAGCCTTAAATCGATTAATAACAGATCACAAAATTGTAAGTCACCGAGCGTTTGCCTCCAATTTGAGTGGGAGGGAATGTGTGACGTCATAATTTCAAGATAACGCCTTTTTTAATGTGTTTTCACAAATTTTGGCTCATAACTTTCGGTAAATTAGTTTCACAGAAAAACTCCTAATACGTTCTTTGTTTGCAAGAGAACAATAATTAACACATTGAAGAAATTGGCTTTATATCTTAAAAACTAACAAAAAAATTCATTTAAAAAAATTGTAACTTTTTTTTACCCGAATAAAAAATTAAAAAAGGAAGTTTAAGACAATCTCAAATCGATTGGTTATAGATTACTTAAATTTAAGACGCCGGTATTTGTCTTAAATTTGACCAAGAGCGCCGTTATGACGTCATAAATCCAAAATTGCAATTTCTTCCATGTTCTTTCACAAACTTTTGCTGCAATTAACTTTTGCCACATCAACTTAAGAGAAAAATTGTATGAGTTATGATTTGTTCGCAATGGAACGGTAATAACATTGTCGTTCTAACAAACTTCATATCTTAAGAACTAAAATATTTATTGTTATTTCTTTTTAAATTTAAATGAAGCAATAAAGTTTTCGGCTTCCCTCGCCCGATTGGTGATGGATCACTAAATGTTAGGTAACTGGATATTTGCCTTCAATTTGAGTAGGACGGCCTCTGTGACGTCGTAAGTCTAAGATGGCAGCTTTTTTAATATTTTGTCAAGATATAAAGCTGTTCTATTGCAAACAAAAACCTCATTTACAGCTTTCCTGTAAAACTAATTTAACACAAGCCAAAGTTTGTAAAAATAATTTAAAATGCCGTCATTTTGAATTTATGACGTCATGTAGGCCCTCCTACTCAAATTCAAGGCAAACACTTCGCAAATTAACATTAAATGATCTATCACCAATCGATCGAAGGTAGTCTTAAACTTTTTTGCTCAATCTTAAATTTTTAAAAATGTTTTAATATTTAAAAAAATATCAATATCCTTTATAGTTCCTGAGAAAAGAAGCTTACTAAAACGAAAATTTACTTGCTATTCTATTGCTAACAAATCACAGCTTACAAAATTTTTCTGGAAAATTGTTATGGTCAAAGTTAAAAGCAAAAGTTTGTAAAAAACATGGAAAAAATTGCAATCTTGGATTTAAGTCATCACACAGGCGCTCTTGCTGAAATTTGAGGCAAACACCAGGCGACCTTTTATTGAGTGGTCCATAATCAATCGATTAGGTTCAGCTTAAAACTTTCTTCCTCAATTTTCTTTTTTTGATTTTAGTTTTTAAGATATAAAGCTTCTTTCTTTACTATCTTACTTAATGTTATAAAAAGTTATGAGCCAAAGTTTCTGAAAAAACATGAAAAAAAGCCGTCATCTTGGATTTATGACGCCACACCGGCCCTTCTACTAAAATTGGAGGCAAACACCCGGTGACAAAATTGTGTGATCTATTACGAGTCGATCTAAGGTAGCTTAAAAAAATCTTCCACAGCTATCCCACGGGATACCACAGGGCACTCAACTAAAAAAACAGGCAGACTATAAATTTACTTTATTAAATTTTTAAATTTTCCATTTTATTAAATTTTCAAAATATTTCGTATATTGTGATACTTTCCCAGATATTATTTCTTCGTCGAAGTCTTATACCGCCTCTAAGTACATCTATTTTTTTTCAAGGGTAAATTTTCAAAGCCATATTATACCTATTATGAAGGTAAATAAGTTATATATCCAGAATATGCGTAGGCGTATATCGTTAACTCATTTACTGCGTATTCTCTAAATCTAACTGAGACGCAGTAAATACCTATTATCCTTAAACAATATTGCTACTGCAGTCAATGACATATTAAGTTCATTTTGTTTTTATGTTTACTTCTTTTTCGTTCGAGAAGCTGTGTCAGCCTTATTTTAACTTTAAGTTGGCTAGGATAGAGACCCTGTATGTATGACATATTTTAAAGAGACAACACAAACAAATTAAAGTTACTCAAACTCAATTTTTTACCTTCCTAGCCCGCGCAGTAATGGCTAGAAAAGGTATAGTTTTCGACGAATTTTTTTTTTTTTGAGATAACGCCGAAAATGTCTTATTTGGGTGTATTTTGACCTATCCTAGCAATATCGTCGTGATGTCTGTCTGTGTGTATTCGTGTGGGTGTGTGTGTGTGAGTGTGTGCGTATTTTTTTCTGTCCGTAACACGATAGCTTCTAAGCCAATGAACCGATTTTCATAAAATTCTTAGGAAAAATAGTGTTCGACACTTTTACGAGCTGATTAGATTTTGGTCAAAATCCATTAATGCTAATGACAGGTTTTTGACAAATAAAAAATATAAAAAATTCTAACTTTTTAACGGAGCATCGCATCAATATGCAGTTTTCGGAATATAGTAGACTACATTTTCCTCAATAATTTGTAGGAGCTTTAGTTTCTGGGATATTTATAAAAAACTGTTTTCAAGGCTGATTACCATAGCTGCTAGTGTGCTAATAGGCTCACTAGGAAGATATCAGATATGTCATGGATCCATTTATTTTTTTGCGTTCACTATAATAATTTATGTTATCAGTGGTGAGTGACATCAATCTTCATGCAGCATACACAGGGACTTATAGCATTTTTAAACAAATGGTTCGTTACGTAAACTTCCGTTACTTTTAAGCGTAGTTTACTTGTCCGTTGCGTCCATAAAAATTATGTGACTAATAACTCACCTTCGTTTAAGCTAATATTGCAAACGTCACGTTCTAAAATATAAACAACCCAAATTTGATATTGGTATTCCGGTAACTCCACATTCTCTATTTGTTTATGGTTTTTTACGATATTAATTTTTTTAGGTATGTTTTTTGCATGAACAGGAAAAAAATAAGGGAAAACATGAAACAAAACCTTAAGCGGAGGCACTCAAAGTAATAAATAATAAACTGCATGAAGCTGCTGACTTTTTTCTTGTTGTAAATTTTATGGCATATTGCAGTACTGTAGATACTGATTGGCTTCAGAAACCTTGCAATTATTCTAGATACTCTGGCAGTATTTACTCCTGCAAATTGTGCCACACTTTTGACATATTCCCTAGATAAAAAAAATATTAAAAATTTCAGTTTGCTAACAAACTTTTATTCCTAAATAAAAATTACCGGGGTGGATTCAGAGCTCTGCAAATGTAGCCAAATTTCAGACAAATAAAACAATCTGGCAAAAATATTGTTCATATCTCTATGTCATATTCCATACCTTTTTTTCTATTTTCTCAAGGACAAGGACCGCTGTCGGTTTATAAGCCCAAAAGATTTTGATTCTTCAAATATTTTTTCTGGTGTGGTGTTTTTTGGGTAGTTCAGGACTTTCACTAAGCTCAAGTACTTGTATCTTTAAATTAACGACGACGTGTGCTTTATCATTGGCGCACCCAGGGAGTCTCAGAGCTCGGGGCCCAGGCCAGCCCAGACCTAAATTTTTAAAATATTTTTAACATATTTTATTAATAAAAAAATAAAATGGACACAATATGACATCATGGGGTCTCGCCCCCCAACAAGACTCGCAGTTCCCCAAAATATATTAGTCGGTGCGCCACTGGCTTTATTGATGTATGGCGCCCGACATATGGGATAGGTCAGTCCGGTAATATTTAAAAATAACCTGCGTCCTAAATAGTGAGAAGCCAGGGTCCCATTTTTTATATCGAACCACTAGTTTTCGAGTTATTTGAATTAGAAGTTATTAAATGAACAACCTGAACTAATCGCATAATTTCACTTGTATGTACACAACTGCATTATTGGCGTTATAAGTACTACGTAATTCATCAAATCATCCCCTCTCCCCCCTCTTGCCATTAAATTTGACCATAACCTTGGTGAAAATCTTGTTCGTAAAAATTTCGCATTTTCATACAATTAAAATATAACTTAGTTCAAAGAGAAAATAACTTAAGACTAATTCTAATTCTTCACCCGAAAAATTATTAAAACATATAACGAAAAATGTTTCATTTACTTTTTTGTGGTATACTAAAAAAATTAACCTTGCAATGAGTCCAGTAAAACAGAATAAAGATAAAGAATTAATTTAAATTGAAAAAATTGGAATTTTCACCAAAGTTATGGTCAAATTTTAAGGCAAGAGGGAGAAAAAGAGATGACTCTATGAATTACGCAGTAAATTATAAATCAAATAAATCCAAAACTAGTATTTCGATATGAAAAATAAAATCAGCTTTAAATAAGACTTGAAAGATCTTCCCAAAGAGGTATATTTTGACCCATTCACCTATTCAAAATCAAGGGGTGAGACGCCCCCCCGCTTGGGGTTCAAAGATAGAGATGTCGCAAAATCGCGGAAAAGTGTCCCCTACGCAAACAAAATCGTTGTGTCTTGGCATTTTTAAAAATTTTTAACAGTTCTCGAGAAATCCTGGGAGAAACGTTTTAAATGGGACATCCTATACAACTACAAAAAATTTATTTTTGGTGTAAAATGCGTCTTTATAGCTTTTTTATAGAGAATTCAACTGACAACCTGAATTTTATATGTCACTTTTAGTTTTCAAGATATTACATAAAATCTTTCTTTATCGACTTCTTCATTTCTTATTTCAATTTGATCCCTGATTTAAAATATTTCAAAGCAGTCAAATTAAAAAGAAAATCTAAAATTAAGACGTAATTAAAAAATAAATACATAAAAATTTTTAAGGAAAATTTGCACTGATTTCAAAAATCAAAATCTTTTATTAATAAAAATACCAACTTTGTGCTATAACTTAATAAGACGTACTTAACAAGTAAAACTGACAGATAAAATTTACTTCTATAGATGAATTATTTAATAAAAAATCTATAAAAAAACAATTTACACCAAAATGAAATTTTTATAATTAAAAAAGTTATAGGCTCCCTAAATAAATACTTTTTAAAATCCCCTTATAGCAGAAAATCTACAAGGCCTTTCAAGAATCGGTTGTGATATTTGAAGACGTCTCAAATTTGGCCCACCTTGAACAGACAGCTTTCAAAGTAAAAACTTTTTAATATTTAATTCTAAAAAGCTTAACCCAATAAAAACCACAGTTGCATCCCTTATTAAAAAACTTATTTACAATAAATTAATTTACAATAAAATGAAATTTTCGTGACTAAAAAATGTTGAGCCCTTTCCAAAATGCTGGTCTTTTCTAAAACCCTACTTATAGTAGGGGAGGTCGTGAATATTTTTTAAAACTTATTTTCTTAGGCCGTATAAGAAAAGTACTCTGGCTCATCTCAGTAATGGAAAATATCTTTGCTGAAAATTTGCCGATCCAAAAATTGGACTGAGTTGTGCCTTAATGTTCTTAGTCCTAAACGTATAACTGATACTATAATACACTATAAATAAAACTAACTTTGGCTAATTTACAAAGTTCGAAAATGCACTTAGCGGCGTCTTCAAAATTAAAAAATCGGGAACTTGTTTTCCTAGGTTTGGAGAAAATTATTCTGGGTATTATTTACAATCCCAAAAGCCTCCCTATAAAAGATCTAAGATCCAGTCTAAAAAATAGTTAATTAATTTATTGCTGATTAACAGCCGCAGGTACACAAAAACTGTAAGATCTTGAAAAGTTTTAAGATAAAGACGGAATTTATTCTATATCTCAGAACCTATTAGTGATGCACCAGGTTCAGGAAAAAGTGAAAAAGGAGCTTTAATTTAGTTTATTTTAGACGAGGGACGTACATCCTGTAGGCTATCTAGGTCTTAGGTTTGACCTGAATATATTAAAAAATGCGGTAGCTATCCACGAAAAATGAAAAAAAATATATTTCAACAATCTGTGAACTGGCAACGAAGCGTTTGCGGGCCTATGTGTATGGAAACTTAGTCTTATAATAAGCCAAATAATCACTTATTTGTACCTAGGTCTAACATACATTAACATAATCGAAATTTTCAACTTGACGGGCATCAGACAAGTCTGGCAAGCATTTGGGGCCCTTAAATAACAGCCAAATGGTATTTTAAGCTTTTATTATAATACAACTGATTATCTCATAAACTTTCAGATCTAAGAAAATAAGGGCGCTCATTTCATATCGTTCTTCACCTGTTAGAAATACTTGCCATTCTTAGAGAGTAGCCATAATATTTTTTGTTAACTTACGTAAGTATAGCCTTTACTAGTGCAGCTAGTAAAGGCTATTACTTTTATTACTAAGAAAATTAGTTCTTCGTATTCATATTTTATTTTGCATTTTGCACCTATACCCATCGGAAAATCCCCCCAGGCATATTATAACATATTTTGCTTGGAACTGTAAGTTTGAATGAGTTGAATTGAAAGTTCTCAAAATCTTCATCGCAGGCTTGAGGTATAGATTCGGCCTTAACCATTAATCATCTATTAAAAATTAAAAAAATAATTATGTATATTTAAATTTGAAAAGCTTAATGCAATAAAAACGCTGCAAGTTTTTTTTTCCATTTATTTATTTCCAAAAAATCCAATACAAAATATAAAATTAATAAACCAGAATACAGAACAAAACTTAAAAACTATTACATCCGCAATCTTACAGAACAATCGGGTAATTATAAAAAACCTCTTATATGCTATTTTACAAAAAAAAATCTAAAATTAAAGATATAAAAAAATAAGTTTTGTATCTCAAAAAACAGCGGTACATGTACTACAACTAGAGGCCTAAACGCTATACAAAAAATGACCGAAAAACTAAACAATAATTAAACTGGGGACCAAAAACATTAACATTGTCCAAGAAATAATGTAATTCTTAACGCTAGTACAAAAATTCTCACCTAACAAGAAAGGTAAAATTAATAAAATTTTTCCAGCTAAATGTAAACTTTTTTTTATTTAAAAAGGTTTTATTGTTTCTCATAGTAAAATATTTTTTTTAACAAAAGACATGTTTAATTTTGTGATCTAGTTAATTTTTTTTACAAATTTTAATACTGGAATAATTTTTTATAATTTTAGTTTACCCGACTTAAAAAAAGAATACAAAATCTTTACAATTCGTAATTATTTTTTATAAAAAATTTTATTTTATTTTTACAAAACTTTTTGCTAAACTTTTGTACCTGCATTTTTTTGTAACAGTTTTTTAGTAATTACTACACACGCGGTGTAAACATTTAGTTGTCATAATATTTAAAAATATAAAATTGATGTTGTTGTGTTTGATTTTTTACAAATTTAAAATATATATAATTTTTTAATAAATTATTTTTATTGTATAAAAATCAACAAACATTCTAGCTAATTTGTGTCTTATTTTAAGAGTCTTATACAACTTTTTATTACCTTCTTAAATTATATTTTATATCTGGTTTCATGAGAGATCAAGGGCGGATCTACAGGGGCTGGAGAGAATATGCCCCCCAACTTTTTGATAGAAAAAGTTAACAGAAAAAACACCTGCGAAAAATGCATAATTTACTTTTTATTTGTTCACCCCTCCAATTTACATGGCCGAGATCCGCCACTGGCAGAGCGGTATTGTTTCAATAATTTTAAAACAATATGTGTAACCCGTTTTGCGGTAAGAAAATTCTTGTGATACATTTATATAACCTTTGTAATATAATAATTTAAAAGAAAGATATCAGATTAATAATAAAGCCTTTTTTTAGGTATTTTTTATTACTTCTATAATATGTTTTTTGTTTATTTAAATTTTTGGACAAAAAATTAAAAAATATAGAAAATAAAACGATTGAAAACAAAACATTTTTAAGCGATCAATTTTAATAATTGTTTTTGAAACACCATTGTAAGTAGTTGTTTTATTATAATATAATTATAAATCAGAAGTATTGATTTTTTAAAATTAAACAAACACATAATAATTTTAATAGGCATAACTGTATAAGCATTTTAATAATAAAAAAACTTAACCCTGTATGTATGAAATGCCCTAAAGAAAGATAAAATATGTCATAAATACAGTGTCGCTTGAACAAGCAAAGTTTTATATAAAAAATTATTATAATTCACAACTAGAAAGGTTCTAATATTTCCAACTTTAGTAGAAATCAGTAACTGACAAAGTAGATTCATGGACAGTTGATTTTTTATGTTTTCTTATTTGTTATCGGCCATAAATTGTTTTGAAATTTTTATAAATTAAAATTTTGGTGGTCTGTGGTTAAAACATTACTCGAAATAAACGAAAACCCAAATGAAATTTTCTTGCTTTTGTAGAAACGGTATGTTGATATTTGGTCTTATGTTCCATAATAATTGGACTTCAAACTTGGTAAAAATCAGAGCATGCGTGAAACTTTTTGACCATGAAGAAGCTTAGTTGACGGAATAAAACATATTTAAAAACTCTTTACCGAATAGACATAAAATATACCTACCCCACCTTAACCTCAGAAAAAAAAGTGACCAAAGTGTTAAAAATTTTGAACGAGGTTTTCTAGTGCTAGTTATTTTATTTATTTTGTATTAGTTTCCTAGGAGATATGGGTATTTTTATTTACGTATGGTTTTATTTGTTGTTAATTTAAGTCTAAAAGACAAATCAAATTTTTATAAAAGCTATTTTATTTAAGGAATACTTTCAATTCTATTTAGAGTTTCTGCCTACAAATTAGAAGAGTATAATTACGTCCATACTAAATAACACTTTATGTCTATAGGCTTAAAAAATGTTTTAAATTAACTCCATTAACAACTCTTTTCACGAGCAATAATTAACTCTCGTTTTTGGCAAATCTCTGGGGTCCTTTTTTAATTCCAGATAAACGAGCTAAACCACAGCTTTCCAGAGCTTTTTTAACAGATTTTTACGAGCTTTTCCCCAGCTTTTTTAGCAGATTTATTGGGGTTAAAACGTACGGAACAACGGCGAGAGTTAACACCGGGTCATTTGTCTCTGTCGGCAAAAAATTTGTGCAAAGTACCTACTTGTTGAATTGAAGGTATTATTTTAAACAAAATGAATATTTTATAAAATCTACGTCAGTTTTATTTTAGCAATCCAAAATTTAAATATTTAATAAACAAGGTTTTACAGTGTGAGGGTTACCCAACTAGTAATTTGTCGACCAGTCAACGTTGTGCATTGCGTGCAAAGATTGCGTCACAACATCGAGTTTACCTTAAACGCAACTCTGTTTTATACCAATTTGGTACACGATTTTTTGGTTGAGGCAACGTTATAAAGGCGATCACGTTAAAGCGCCCTCTCTAGTATATATTTTTTGTATTACGTTGAATTTAAAATATTTGTCATGTCATTTTAAATAAAAGCTATTTTAAATTACTATCTTAATTGTTCTACATATTGTAAAAATATCTGAGAAACGTTAATTTATCCCTGCATTAACTGATTGGTCTCTACAAAATAAGAAATGTGGCTATTTTTAAATTTTCTACAATTGGCTTGCAAATGGCGTCCTATTTTGTAGTACATCATTCATACTTTAAAACAACATGGCGAACAATCATTTGGAAATTTGCGTTGATAACAACATCAAACCGGCCAGTCAATCTTAAGATCGAGTCGAGCAAGAAAAACACTGTTACTGCTTAACAGCAAACCTTTGTAGTCGATGCTTGCACAACTAAAAACTGTCCCATAAAATTGTAGGTCAAATATATGGTCGCGAAATATGATGATGACTGTAGTTGTGGTAAACGCTAAGGGATACTAAAAATGTACAAAATTAATTTTTATATATAAAATGTTTTTCTACCTATAGCCTTATTAGTTTTGACCCGTTGGGTTCATTCTTATAATGGGTAAAAAACTTTCTAAACCTTTATGTATTGCTTGAGAGGGAAGGTTTCAATAAGTTTTACTGGACTTAGAGAGAGAGTATGAATAAGAAATAAAATTACATTAAAATCTCTTGAAGCCACCCACACAACTAGATTTTTGGAGATGAGCGTTAAGAAAGTTTTATCCATTAAAATAAAATAGGACAGAAAGTAGTTACGAAGCTAGAAAGCGTATAGGTTTAGAAAAGGAAGAAGGCTTATACTACCCTGGAGAAAGGAATAGATAAAGATAAACATATTAGCACTAGACAGGTCAAGTCTAAGCAGACGGAGACCAATGGAGATGGAAATCAAAAAACTTCAAAGAGTGTTACAAACTTAATGACTAGGTAGTATTTAAGATATAAACTATTTAACCAGGCCCTAGAAAATGTTTTCAAAAACTTGGATTGGAAAGAAATAGACATCAAAGTAAGCGGAGAATATTTGAACGACCTAAAATATGCTGACGATATCGCCTTAGTAACAGATAAGAAAGAAGAACTAAGGATAAAAATGTTGGAGGAACTGGATACAGCTGCTATAAATATAGGCTTGAGTATGAACTACACTAAAACTAAAATCATAACAAATATATACCATGATCAGAATAAACCAAAAAAAAAAATAGAATGACAAACTATTATATAAACTAAAAAAAGAAAATCAAACGACTAAAATCAGTAGTAGAGTAAGATTGGCCTGGGCATCATTCGATAAATTAAGCTACATATTAAAAAATAAAAAATATCCGATCCTTCTTGTATTCACACATGGATTCTAAGTCTGGTATCCATCCACTGACAGCAGCGTAAATGACATTATTAAAAGAGCATTTGTTTCCGCGGGCGTTCCAGCTATTCTGGAGCCTTCAGGAATTTGCAGGAATGATGGAAAAAGAGCTGATGGTCTAACCTTAGTTCCTTGGAATAGGGGTAGGCCATTAGTATGGGACGCCACTTGCTCCGATACTATGGCTAATTCATACATAAATTTAACATCAAAAAAAGCGGGAGAAGCGGCAAAAATAAGGGAACAAATTAAAATAAACAAATATTCAGAATTATCTCAAAATTATATTTTTGTTCCTTTTTCTGTAGAGATTTTAGTTCCTTTTTGGACCTTGGGGGGAAAAAGCTAAACATTTTGTCAAAGGACTTGGTGCCAAAATCGAATGTAAGTCCCACGAACCTAGATCAACCTCATTTTTGATTCAGAGGTTAGGCCTTGCCATTCAAAGGGGAAATGCAGCTTCAGTCATAGGAACCATTCCCGACATGCAGCAGTTGGACAAAATTTTTATTCTTTAAATGTGTGCTTGGGGATGTATGCTTGCGTGTGTGAGTTTAGAATTTAACTTTTATTATATTTTTATTGTTTATTTCTTGTTTTATACCCATTTATTGTAAATTAAACGTAGTTATTTAGAAAAAAAAATTAAACATGGATAAAGAAACAAAATCAAAGGAAATACAAATGTTACATGTAAAGCTTACAGATAAAAAAAGAATTAATGGATAAGAAATAAAAGAAAACCATGGATGTCAGAGGAGAGGTAGCAAAATTAAAATTTGTAATGGTATTGTAAACTGGAGACCTTCACATGTGGAGACTAAATGGATGAACACGGCGACAGACAGAGATGAGTGAAAGATATTGGGGAAGGGCTGTGTTCAAAGATGGATCGAAGAAGGAGATAGATAGACCAGTAGAAATAACACTAAGAATCAAAATAGTATTTTGGAAAAGGTGTTTCTTGGAAGTTTACCCGAAAATTGAAATAATTATTTCGATTCTATTAAAATAGTTATTTTTTAATAAATAAAATATATTTACCTTACCAGTTCCTTTAGTTGAACTACAAAATTATTCAAAAGTGTCCAGTTTTGTCGTACTTGTAAAATTTTGTCGATTATATCTCCTGTAAGGTCTATTTAAATATAAACTATGCCATGCCATCAATAATATGCGCCCTGTATACTGAAACTGCTGGCATCATAAATAAGAATAAGGTAGATACCATCCTTATTTAACTTTATGTTGGTGTTATGTTTGTCTGTTGTTGTTATGTTCTTATAAGTTACAATTTTTTTTTATTGTATTTATTATTTGTTAATGACTTTTTTGCCATTCTATATTTTATATCATTCTTTACCCTCCCCAGAAGATCTATTTTTGCTTTTAGTCGCACGCGCGGTTTTTTTTAATTAAACCCGAAAAAAACGTGACAATCCAAACAATTAGCAAGGGATAAAAACGTAGGGTGAAAACGAGCCAAAACGACCCTAAAAATTAAAAATTCAACAGGTAGAGTTTTATTTTTCTTTTTTAAGAATATAAAGCCCAGTGATATATATTTTTTATGCACATACCCAGTTTTTAATAATTTGAGATTGAGCTTAATGGTTTTTCTCTTTTAGCAAGAGATATTTTTGCATCTTACAGTTAAAGTATTGCTATAGATAGTCTTGTTTTTGCAGAAAAAAATTGTTTTATTTAAAAATGCGATATTGTACAGGTTTAGTTTTTCTTTCTTTTACTTATGGGTAGTGGTAAATCATATGTTTTATTTATACAAGGTCAATGTTTGTAATATCCTGTACGAAAAAATAACGCATAAATTAATTTTTGTAGTTTTATATAACGTCTATTTTTGTTTTGTAATAATTTATAATACAAAAACATACCAAATTTACGTTATGTAATTTAAATATATATACCGTTTCTGTATAAAACACAGTGCTATCAAACTCATAAATTAGGCTTTACTCTAATGACCATACTTTACAGAGTCAACACAATTGACTAACGTTTGCATTAGAGACAGTAATTAATATTATAACTATATAATATTGATATTATTTCAGACATTGAATTCACGAGACCGATTTAGTAGTATAGTATAAAATTAGTGGGTGTTTAATAGTAGATATTTGATTTGAACCAAATATAGTACGTTAGAGCATAAATACATTTACAAAAAATTGAAAATTGAAGCACTCATAGCTTGCTTTGGAAAAAATGGCAATTTAGATTCACAGACGCGAATTTGCAAATGCACATACGTGTGTTTTGTCACATAGACACACAGCTGCTGTGTGGATAGACGCCATGTAAATAGTTCACGTAAAATAGGTGCGGGCTGTGGAAAAATGTCCAGGAGAAGTAAGGGAGTGCCATTCCATAGTTTAGTACTGGAATTTTTCTTTATAATTTGTTAGTAAAGCTAAGAGTGGTTGATTGATTATATTACACTATGTTAAATGAAAAAATCTCAATGACGAACCGCCATAATAAAAAAACAAACCATAACACTCTTCATGGTGACCACAATAAATCTGCACACTTAATTTTGAAAAAACTACAGTTTTAATCCACAATTTGATAAATTTTCCCCCAATTGAATAGTTTTTAAAAAATAAATAATAATTATACTGTCTACCCAAAAAAAGGACATTAAGAATTAAATGAGGGTCCTGGCTTCAAGCATCATTGGTGTGAGAATGCCTGGGTATGCCCCATATTTATGCTCCTAGGTATTTGGTTTGTACGTTTGGGTGTAGGTATCTATATTATCGTAAACTTTATGCCAAATGTTATAATTATTTTCCTTTGCAGATTGATACTGTTTCGCAAATAAAAGCAGTTGGAGAAAACGAAGCAGAGTTCGAATAAGCTGGAATTGCTGGAAGACACATTGCGCATGTGGTTGAAAACATACTTTTTCTACGAGAGTCTTATACCTGATTTCTTCATGAATTTATTCACAGTTATTTTTATTACGCTGCAGCGTAATACAGCTCATAAATCCTGTAGATTTTTCTGTTAATATATATCACAAAACAGTTGATTTCTTGATGTTTATTAATTGATAAGTGGCAGTAATTAAATTATTTAGAATTTTACATCAATTAAAATTTTGGTGTTTTGTGAGTAATATATTACCTAAAATAAACCAAAATTCAATCGAAATTCTGTGGCTTTTGTACAAAAGGAACCGGTGCGGCACTCTATTGGCAGTAGCTCTTGTATTCTGTGAAAATTGAACTTCAAACTATAAAGCATAATATTCTAATTGTGTCAATAAATCCATGAAGAAATTCGCGAATTGATTTTGCGTTAATTAATTAATTTTTAGTGTAAAACAGTTATAAAGAAAAGTTGAAATAAGAAATATACATTACGCTTTGTGCACGCTTCTCTGAAGTTAAAATGAAAAGGTTTGCTTTTCCTGCAACAACAACAAACAAAAATCTAAATTGACAATAAATATGTTCCAAGTTGTTCAAAAAAATAAAGATGGGAGATTTTTACGAAGCGCTAAACTTAGCTAAATTTTAGTGAGACATAGAAAACAACATGTAATACCCTTTTTTGAATATTATTTTGTGCACGATCATCAAAACAATAAAAAATCTAGCTTTTTAAATGTTTTAAAACAGGTTTACGTTTTTCTTAAAAACTACTGATCTAATGATACCAAAATTACTTTAGGAACAACGTATCCGAATGGAATTTTATGTTTAAATTTAAAAGAGCGTAGGTATTTTGTGACAAGACTAAACCTTCAAAATTTTTAAATATAAAAGTGTTACAATTTTTTGCGTTAAGTTTACAAGATCTGTCAATAGGTAAAAGGATAAAAGCGATACTTTTTTATTCCTTTGCTCAATTTGCAATTTACGGTTTTAGCGCGGTAATCTCTAATCTGTTGATATTTTGGGGGAAATGTTGTGATTTCAATTTGATCGTTTTTTTTTAATCGCCCTTTAAAAGGGGAACTTTATTTTTTTTTTGCTTTTTTTGGCTTTAAGGTTAATTTTGATTATAATTAAAACTTATTGGAATAAAGTCATGTAATAATAGTGTCAGGCTGTATTTTGACAGTTTTGCAATGGAATATGACAGCTCATTTTCAATATAAGGATTTTGTTTACTATAGAAACCGAAATAAATACTGTCGACTTTAATTAAAGATAAATAAACAACTTAGTTTTGAATTCGACTTTGGTATGTCAATTTTGAAAGATCAGCTATCAGCCTGCAATACAAATCTGTCAAAATACTCCAATAATAGTGCCATTGCATCGCTTTATACCAAGTCCCTAATGAGTTTGAAATTTTACAAATCCAAATAAGATTTAGATATTCGTTACGCAAGAACTCTATTGTCGAAATATTGGCAATTATTTTAAGCCTTTGTCAATGTTATGCCTATAGTAATATCTGAAAATGTAAAATGTAGGACCTACTTATGTTAATCTAGCAACAATATACCATTATAGATAATATTATGTATAGAGTATTATGAAATTTTATTGTTCATGATAAACCTAATTAACTTTAATTATCTTTGAAACTGAATTTGTAATTTCGAAACTAATTTTATTTGTATTAAATATATAATCTATATTATGTTGGACATATTATAAGGTACCTACGTAAAAAAAGGCTCGGTGGCTTATAAGGCCCAGTAGCCATAATTCAAACTCTTCGTTTTTTTTTTAAATAACAAACTTTACTACATGGTGCCTTATGTTTTGCATTTTATGGACTGTATTTTTACCTTGTAAAAACAGTCAGAAAAAAGTAAGAAGCGCTCAGTTGTTATTTTTCTAAAATATATTTTTTTAACAGATTGTTCGGATAACAAAGCCCGCTTTCAACTTTTTTTAATGCATGTTAAAAGTTTTCGATCTTCAGCAATGTAATTTAGTTAAATTTTCGAATTAAAATAAACTTCGTTTTTGTTAGTTATTTTTTTGTATTTTTTGGCAAAAGAGTATTTTCTTCTTAAGTGGGCCTTATTTGCCCCAGACACCTTAGTTAATAGTTTAAAAACAGATATATATTTTGTTCAGAAAACTAAAATATAAATTTTTGTTTGTCTTGTTTGAATAATTTAGAAACTCTAGATATATTTAGTATTTCGTGTTATAAAAGCTTTAAGGAAACCTTATGGATGGAGCGCTATAAAAAAAAAGAAGAAGAGAAAGAAAGGAAGACATCTTGATCTTCAGGAGGCTCTGAGCTTATATATTTTTTTCACTTTCCTAGCCTGCGCAGCATTGGCTAGAGGAGGTATTATTTTTTTTAAATAATGATGAAAATGTGTTATTTGGGTGTATTTGGACCTATCTTAGCAATATCGTCTTGATGTCTCTCTATGTGTGTGTGTATATGTATGTCCTTAACCGCTTAACCGATATTCATAAAATTTTTAGGTGAAATAGTGTTTGCCACTGGAACGAGCTGGTTAGATTTGGGTCAAAATCCATTAATGCTGATGACTTTTTATAAAGATGCTAACTTTTTACCGGAGCATCGCATTAAAATGAAGTTTCCGGAATTGAGTAGACCACATTTGTCTTAATAATTTGTGTTATAACCAAAAATGTAGGAGCTTTCGTTTCTGATATATTTACAAAAAACTGTTTTCAAGGCTGATATATCATGGTAAAGTTAATAGCTTAATTAAGCTAATAGGCTAGCTAGAAAGGTATCAGATCCGTTAGAGATCGATTTATTTTAGATTATGTTTTGTTTGAGTTGAATGTATTTATTATATTTTAATATACTTTTTACAGCTACTGATTTGACTGTAAAGTAAAAATAAGAAAGCAATTTTAATTAAATAAAAATATTTGTTGACTAAAGGTTTAAGCTCAGAATATCATATCATATTCTAAACCATTTTCTTTTTTATATAAAAAATATAGGTAACTACAACACTGTCCTTAGTGGATACTTCCATTTTATCGACCTTTTTCCCAGTATTTCATTTTGTATTTTGTTTTAATAAAACTGATTTATGCATTACAGCTCTAGATACTAATAAGTGTCAGCCGAAAAATATTTCGCTGTGATATATTTTCGGCATACACACAATAAATCCCAGTAATTGTAGATTTGTTTTAGGAAAATTATAATAAATTTATTTGTGTGTTTTAAATAAAAATGTCCAATATAATTTGCCTACCTAAATTCAATCAAAAACAAAAAAAAGGCAAAAAATTAGTTTCTGTCGAACGTGACTGAAAATATTTTTAGACAATGTTTAGAAGAGCTATGAACTTGCCCAGAGTTAACAAAAATTTCAGAGATATTTTGCTTTGCATGGTTATTCCATTTTATCGGGTTTTTGCTAAAAAGTATTTTTTTACCTAATGCTTGTTTTTTAGGTTATGATATAAAAATATTTTCTTTATCAAGCATTATTACCTACTCCTCAAAGGCAGTAGCAGGTTTCAGACAGTACGGGTTCTACTTGTCGGACCTACGGGTCCACCCCTCACTAAGCCAATATTGTAAACAAGTATAAACCGCTCTATAGGAGTAAGTATTCACATATGTGATTCTATTAATTTTAGATGTGCCAGAATTTGTAGCTGCTTAAATTTTCGCGACAGCTAACCACCGT
Organism: Aspidapion aeneum; assembly: GCA_963576565.1. NCBI lineage: Eukaryota > Metazoa > Arthropoda > Insecta > Coleoptera > Brentidae > Aspidapion > Aspidapion aeneum. Next base: position 44,698,964 of record OY755046.1, on the reverse strand, counting down.
AGCTAAAATTAAGAGGCTTTTTAGCTTCTGTTGTTACAGTTATTGCTATTTAACCATTAAATATCCTTACTTTATAGACTAATTCTAAAGATATTTTACCGGTTATTAAGGGGTGTATTTAACTATCTAAAATGTGACCCACAGCATAAATTAACATTTAAAAGAGATAAAACAATTTAGCTTTTTTGAATTAAAGAAAATTTGTTAACTTGGTGACAATGATATCAGCATATATATTAAATACTGTCAATAATTTTTCTAAATAAGTTTTGATAAAGATTCTGATCCAATTTCAAAATACCTCTTTTTAATTTTGAGCAAAATTATATTTTTAAAAAGACAATAACTTTTTGGGCCACCTGGACATCGAATGAAAGTGCAAAGAGTTGGTTACGGAATACACCTGGGGCATGGCGAAAAGGGCCTTCTCTGTTCTACTTGTCGGACCTACGGGTGACCCCTCACTACTACAACTAGCAGCACAAAACTTTATTTAGCCAACTAACCCAATATTGTAAACAAGTAGGAAAAACCGCTCTATATGACTTTAAGGGTCCATCTCACCGACTTTTTTTTTTCGTTACTTAGCTTAAAGCGTTGCTAAATATAATCATAATATGACGTAATGAGGAACTTTTAAGGCTAAGTAACGAAAAAAAAGTCGGTGATGGGCTATAAGTATCCTCCTATGTGATTCTATTAATTTTAGATGAGCCAGTTAAATTAAGAGGCTTTTTAGCATCTCTTGTTATTTTTATTGCTATTTAACCATTAAATATTTTTGCTTTATAGACTATTTATAAAGATATTTCACGGGTTATTAATGGGTTTACTTAACTATCTAAAATGTGACCCACAGCATAAATTAGCATTTAAAAGAAATAAAACAATTTAGCTTCTTTGAATTAAAGAAAATTTTAGTGACAATGATATCAGCATATACATCAAATACTGTCAATATTTTTTCTAAATAGGTTTTGGTAAAGATTCTGATCTAACTTCAAAATACCTCTTTTTAATTTTCAGCAAAATTATATTTTTTTAAAAGACAATAATTTTTGGGGCCACCTGGACATTGAGTGAAAGTGCAAAGTGTTGGTTACGGAATACACCTGGGGTATAGCGAAAAGGGCCTTCTCTGTTCTACTTGTCGGACCTACGGGTCACTCCTCACTACTACAACTAGTAGCACAAAATAAAAGTTATAAAACTTTCCCAATATTGTAAACAAGTCGGAAAAACTGCTCTATAGGACTTTAAGTATCCTCATATGTGATTCTATTAATTTTAGATGTGCCAGAATTTGTAGCTGCTTAAATTTTCTCGACAGCTAACCACCGTAGCTAAAATTAAGAGGCTTTTAGCTTCTCTTGTTACAGTTATTGCTATTTAACCATTAAATGTCCTTGCTTTATAGATTAATTCTAAAGATATTTCACCGGTTATTAAGGGGTGTATTTAACTATCTAAAATGTGACCCACAGCATAAATTAACATTTAAAAGAGATAAAACAATTAAGCGTTTTTGAATTAAAGAAAATTTGTTATTTTAGTGACAATGATATCAGCATATACATTAAATAATGTGAATAATTTTTCTAAATAGGTTTTGATAATGATTCTGAACAAATTTCAAAACATTTCTTTTTAATTTTATGCAAAATCATATTTTTTTTTAAAAGATATTATATTTATTTAAAAGAATTTTTTGTAAATTGTATAGTATGTTAGTGTTTATTAGGATGTAATTTAAAACTATTTTTGTTTATTTTTGAATAAAGTTTTATAGCACTGGCATCAAATACGACTCTTAAGGTTTGCTTATAAACCATTAAATTTCCACAATTTTAGTTACCTTTTTAAAACATTACTACATTTGACTAGTAAAAATGTTTTATAACATTGGCATCAAATGCAGCCCTTATTATTTAAATTATTGGATATTAACCATTAGATTTTTATTCTAAATAAAATAATTCTCAAAATATTTAATTTTCATTAGTGATCTAGTTAACTATCTAGAAGGAAATTGTAGCAGTGTTGCTGAAAGTCATGGGGCCCCGGGGCAAAGAAATTTTAATAATAAAATTCTTGTCAATAAAAAATTGTCTTTTGCCATAATAACAAAATAAAATATCTTATTCTTGATTTTCAATTTGCAAGTCTGAAATCGGTTTTTGTTTATTTTTGAATAAAGTTTTATAGCACTGGCATCAAATACGACTCTTAAGGTGGGATAAATTATTGCTTATAAACCATTAAATTTCCATGCTTTTAGTTACCTTTCTAAAACATTACTACATTTGACTAGTGAAAATGTTTCATAACAATTGGCATCAAATGCAACCCTTATTTTTTTAATTATTGGATATTAACCATTAGATTTTTATTCTGAATAAAATAATTCTCAAAATATTTAATTTTCATTAGTGGACTAGTTAACTATCTACAAGGTTGGGTTACGTTGCAGCATTGTAGCTCATAAGTCAATGGTGCCCTCATAAGTCAATAAGAATATAAAATTATTGTTAACAAAAATTTGTCTTTTGCCACAATAACAAAATAAAATCTCTTTTTCTTGCTTTTAAATTTGTAAAATCATTCATTTCATTATCGTTTTACTACGTATTTTAAAGCAAGCTATTTTATAAACCTTATTAATACATTTACAGTAGCAGATGTCCGGAGAAGATGGACCTAGAAAGTAAAAACACAAAATATTTTTTTGTTGTTTTTAAAAAGTCTGAACACTGAACTTAAGAACTAGATGAATTTAAAATTTAAGTAATTAAAAAAAAATCAAAAAAGTTGATGTTAAGTTAAATTTTAGTTTAGCAACAAGTCTTTTGTTACATTTAAGTTACGAATTTATTTCCGCTTAAAAACGAGGTTTTTACTAGGACCACTGGGGCCCTTTTTCGCCAGGGCCCCGAGCATTGTCCCGGTTTGCCCAACGATAGCTACGTTACTGTTAGGTTCGGTTTTATTAAAGCAATGTACAGATTTACCTTTTTAAGATTTTTTGAATAAACAAGATTTTTGGTTATTTGGGAGCCTATGTATAAAATGCTATTGATTATCTTTCGAAGTAGGATTTAAGAATGACTCCCTGGTCACATTTTAGAATCTCACTTTTTTAATTTTGTAAAATCTTATTTAATTTAGAAGATAAATATTTTTTGTTACTTGTATAATTTTTTTAGTGTTTGTTATGATAGAATTCTACACTATAAAAGTATTGTAAGCTTTTATGAATATAAGAAAATTTGTTTATTTTGATTTGTGCTAATAACTATTTTTTAAAAAAATTATTTAATATAATTTATACAGTTTGTTGAACACTATATCTTCCTAAGCAATCTAAAGATTTTGAAAATTATTTTTATTTAAATTTTTATGATATTTAATTAAAATAAATGGAAACTTGGAAGAAATAAAAAAGGTTGATTTTTAAACCTTTTTTGAAGAATAGCAAATTTGTTTTTTTTTAATTAGTGGCAATTTTTTTAGAATGTTTATGTTTCAAAAAAATTTAAACCCCATTTTTTGGAAGCCTGTATTTAATCATATATTAATTTTCAACGTTTTCAAAAAGGCAAAATCTCTGATCTTTTGTAAATTCAATATCTTTAGCCCCTGAAATATTTTTCAGTGCGAAAAGAAGCCACGTTTTAAAAATCTGTTTTGGAGTAGTGTAGTAGGTGCTTGCGCTCGTATGTAGATTTTTTTTAAAAATTTTTGTTCGTTCTTAAGCGAATATTTATCTTTCCTTTAACCATCCCAAAGATAATAAAATTCCACCTCTAAAAGTCTAAAAAGCCTTTCTGTCTTATACTTTCACCCCCTCGCCAAACTACCCTACACGTTCATCGATTTCTTACGTTATGCTTAAGCCACACCCTTTGAGCAGACTTCCTTTTACTCCCCCCTTCTTTCCCTACATTCTTATTACCCTTGAGAGTTTTCGATGAAAGGTTCCCCCCTTTTTCTCGTTTAGTTTTATTTCAAGTCTTTTCTTTTTTGAAACATATAAGTTCTGCTTAAAAATTATTTAGATAATTTTTAATTGAACAGTTTTTTGTGTGTGGGTGTAAGTTCAATTAATGAAAAAAGAAACGGATATATCGATTGTTAAATTATGCGACACCATAAATACTAATTAGAAATGATATAAAAAATACCCATCGAGTTTTATTTAAAATTTTTTTTTACCTGTTTGTTCTCAGTTTATGGTTTATTTTTAAATAATCATTTTTTCCAAGAGTTTTCTTTCTAAAAACAAATGTAATCGCTTACTTAGTTTTATTTGACTATAGGATGAATTTCTGGATGGGTAACTCTTTTATATTATGTATGTAAGCTTAAAAATTATTTATGGTTTTTTTAATGGAAAGGTTTTATTTTATAATAAAATTGAAATTTAGGACGAAAAAAACCGATACATTGAAAATGACTGATATTAAATATACCCATCAAGTTTTATTTTGTATTTTTTTTTAATTCCCTACGTTATTATTGGTCACAACGACAAAAACTTCAGAACGTTAAAATTTAATCGTACCTACATTTTTGTCCATAATATACAGGATGTCATTTAGAATTTGCGCCAAACTTTCGGTCAAAACTTTTTTGTTTCCAAGTTATAGCAACTTTGAAGAGTGAGGAAAAACTGTAAAATTAAATAAAAATACAAAATTGAAAATCGTCAACCTAACTCTAACACGTCGTAACCCAACTCAACAAAATTTTACAGGAATAAGAAAAGTTAGAAGCAAATTACATAGGGTAAGCATTCTGCGACTTATTAGAATGACCGTTAATTTTTTTTTTGGTTGCGAGGATTTAGCAGCATATAGCTATGCATAATTACTAACCTTTGACGCAAAAATATGAATTTTTATTTTTTTGTGGGTTACGACGTTTCAGAATTAGGGTATCGAAATGTCAAACAATTTTGTGGTTTATTTTGAACAAAAAATGCTTTATTAGGTTTTAATTAAAATTATAGGGAGATAAAAAGATAAAGTGTAACCAATTAACCCATGCAATAGGTTAAATTTGTAATTTTTTTTAAGAATTAATTTTTTATGAGCTATTAAATTTACCAAAAAATTTTGATATTTTTTTACATATCCAAAACTTTTTAATAACTACAGAAAATAGTAAAATTTGCAACAAATTGAATATTTTCTTTGAAAAAACACATTGTTGGCAATAATTTTGAGTATTTTTTTTAATAATCAATAATTACATTTATTGTAGTATATAATTCTACAAAATTTTAATCGTCTGTTCGTAATTTATAAAAAAGATTGACACCCTGTATCGAAAACGCAAAGATGCGTCATTCAAACTTTCTTCATTTTACATTTCCTACCACCCCTTAAAGATGTATGCATCATTTCACCCTGTATATCGTTTTTTAATTTTGTTTTTAAAACGCATATCTTTTCCAGTTCCCTTTGCTCCCCTGGCTCCTTTAAAATACCTCTATTTTCTTGTTTCATCCCGATGCCAATGGAGGGGAAAGCCTTGGAGGAGGCAATGAAGGTATAGGAAAAGAAAAAGTACAAGGTGGGGTGGCCGACGCGCATCATTTATTGAGTTTTCCTCTTCTTAAAGGGAGGAGAAATCGGGAAACCAGAATTATTTCGATTCTCGGAGTTTTTCTTAAAACAAAAATTATAGTTTGCTGTTGGTTTTGACGAAGGAGTTTTGATCAAAGAGCTTTTCATTGGTTATTGGCTGCTTGTGTTGAAGAAATCCTTAAAAAAGAAAATATACGTCATTTAGTTTAAAGTTATGTTCAGGTTAATAAAGATGTATATAAAAGGTAAAATAATATGGCCAAACTGTCGCATGTATATTCGAATAGCTATTTTCCTAACAAGTGCAAAAAAATAAGTTTCTGCAAGTGTAAGGAACAACTGTTTTTCTATGAGGGTCAGAAAAACATAAAAAATAAAATTGTAAGGAAGATAAAACAAAACACATCAACAGCACATTAGCAACTTCTCCAAAAAAGGTGTTTTAACGAAATGTCACATCCAACCTTATCAACTCTATACAGGTTTTGCAAAATTGGTTTTACAAAAAGTTGTACAAAATTCTTTTACAAAAATCTATACAGGTTCTACGTATGGCTGCGGAAAAACGCACTAAAAATAGTGTGTAACATGCAAATTTTTACACGGTTGTAGAAAATAGTAGTTTACCTAACTAGTGCGGAAAGTGCCTCTTTTCCGCACGCGATTGCAGATGGACAAACGACGCGATAGCGGAGTTTGGCCAGCAATCAAGTGCGGAAAAGACACTTTACGCACGAGTTAGGTACACTATTTTTTCTATAGGCGTGAGGAAAAAACTAAAAATTAATCAGAAAATTATTTATATTCAAAACGTTTTAATCAAATCAATTATTATTATTCACATTCTAGCGGCTTCTAGAACTGACTGGGGTAGATCTTCGTCCGAAGAATCCATTGAAAATCTGATTTTTTTGTTTGAAAAATTCAAAAGACGCTTGTATCTGCAAAATTGGCTTTGTTTTGACAGTTTGTTTGTAATTTGTTGCTATGGTGATTTAAAATGCCAAATCTAAAACCACTAGTGTTCATTGTTGTTTGACATTGACAATGACGATATTTATACCGGGGAGGTTTAAAACTTATAATTTGAACCTATTTTACTGAAAACTTTATTTTATCGAAAATATTGAAAATATAGCAACAGCAATTTTAGTCAATTTAAATATTTTTAGGATATTTCGTGTGCTAGGAAAGATACAAATGTATTTTGAACGGTCTAAATGTTATAGAACACCTCAAAATCGTAACAAATTTACTTTTCCGCACTAGTACGGAAAAAATATTTTTCCGTACTAGTGCGGAAAAGTGGCACTTTCTACACTAAAATGCGTGCGGAAAAGTGGACTTTTCCGGACGCTTATAGAAAAAACATTTTACCGCCGTTTCGCTTTTTTTAATATTAGGAAAAAAATGAGAAATCTCTCTCTCAATGCACATATTTGACTAGTTGACACACTTGTTAATTTAATTCATTTTTAACACACTAATTTACTACCAAACATTTCTTATTAAAAATTATATCATTATTTTGAAAAGTAATCGAAATTGCCTGCATAGACCAATCAGATTCGTGTATTCGAGGAAAGAATTTCTCGTTTCTCCCCAATTTGAAGAATAGCGATCCTGTTAAGCATACGCGAGCAAAAGCGAACATGTTTGGTTACAAGTTACTTACTATTTCTCCCTAAATTATTATTTATCAAAACCAAAAATTAAAAATAATATTACATAGTGCAAGGCCATCTTGAGTATGCAAAATATGAGGACCCCAGTTTGACAATGGATTCTAGCTGACAATAGGTCACAGATTAACGACCTGGATGTTGCCAAGCCAGTTTTAGGATTTTTTTTATCCCTTCTCCTCCTATAGTCGTGTTCGAATTTCTGAAAATTTAGCTAGGTTGGCGCTCTAAAGCTACTATGACACACAAATGCATCAAAATAGTGTAAAATCTAACTTAAAAATCAAATTATATTAGTTTTTCAAATTTTAGCTGGAAAAACCCTCAAAAACCAACCAGACCCCCTAAAACCTGAAATTTTCAGGTTCGATTCGGTTCTTATAGAAAAATCGTATTAAAGGGAATTTTATTTTCTACAATAAAGTCCAGGAGACATTTTTTCCACTTGACCTTAATTTCTAAGCAAATTGGATAAAACCTGTAACAAAAAAATATTTGTAAGTTTAGTGATTTTTCAAAATTGATGTAATTTACGGACAATTCTAAATTATAATAAATCAAACTAGTCTTGCCTTGTTACGCATCATTTGAAAGAAAATTTTATTTTCTATATTTGACCTATAATAGGGCACAATTTTTGATAGAGAGCTTACTTTTTAAGTAAATCGGGTAAAATATGTAATAAGCATGTTTCTTTTTTTAATTTTTTCACATCACCTCAATAAACGGACGCCGCTGGAGAGTTGATCGTTGGTCGTGCCTCACTGTCTTACACGTCGTTAAAAAGGAAATTTTATTGTCTATAATAAAGGCAATTACATATTTTTACCTAAAAAGCCTAGTTTTTTAGAAAATTTGAAGAAAACCTGAAAATCTTAGGTTTTGTGGGGTTTGGGGAATTTTTGGGGGTTTTTGCAGCTAAATTTAACAAAGTAATATTTATTTTTAGGTTGGATTTTACCAATACGTGATTCATTTCTCTGTGATTTATGCCTTAGGGCGTCAACTTAGTTAAATTTTCATAAATTCGAACACGAATAGAGGAGGGGGGATAAAACAAAATTGGACCAAAACCTGTCTTTTTTTATTGTCAGCTAGAATCCATTCTCAAACTGCGGTCCTCATATTTTGTATACTCAACTACCTACAGCGCCTGCACTAACAACTCTGTGTTAAGCACCATTAAATTGTTACACTTACCTTTTATTACAAATGATGCTGCTCTTCTATTTCTTAAAATTGTTTGCAATTATCTTATTGTTGAGCTATTTGGAATCACCTGTACTCTCTTGGTATAAAAAACAGGCAGGTATAATAGATTCATCTCATTGAAAATGCATAATATATGCAAAGGTTTGTGATCTTTTTCAAGGTGTTTTTTGCTGCACTTCTATTCTTTTATTGTCTTCACCCTTTTCTCGATAACCCTTTTTTATGTGCTGTTTCAAATTAAAATATTCAGTGTAGTAACATGTGTTATTCACGTCTTAAAAATGTTTTGTTTTTATTTCAATTTTTTATTCACCTGAATCTTTTTTTATTATTCAGATATACCTGTAGACAAGTCGACTACTTGATTTATTTATTTTGGAAGACAACTTTATTGGCACGTTTTCAACTTTGTTTCTTTGTTTTTAAAAATCTGCATCTGATATCTTTCTTTTTGTTTCCTTCTTTTTTTTTTCTGTTTCATAAGTATACTCATAAATATATTTTGTTCTCTATTCTTGGCGATCTTTTAGAGACTTCGAATTTCGCAAAAAATATTATGGCCGAGAGATTGTTGTATGTGTTTCTAAAATAAGGGAGAATAATTTGCACTTTATTTGTAGCCAAAGGCAAAGTGAATATTTTTCAAATCAGAAAGAAGGTTTTTTAAAATAGAACAGAATACCTATAAATTGGAAATGGAAAATTAAATCGAAATGTTAATAAAATCGTACATATACAGGGTCTTAAAATTAAGTATCCACCATTATTAGCTTTCTTATTAATAAAGATGTCTTATTATTTTATTTTCGCTGGTCCAAATCCTTCTAGATGTAGCATTTAAAAAAACATTTTTTTTTAATTTCCCGCGCAATTTTTTGCAAAATAATTTTTATATCTAATAATTGTTCCTATTTTATACACGAATTCACCAAATTTCATATTTTTACTGTGTTTCTTAAAGAAGTTATAACCCAAAAATATTTTAAAAATCGGCAACTTTGATGCTCTGTATGTCGAAAACTAATGAGTTTACTTTTTTCCTATTTTGACCTTCTTTATCAGTCAATATTGTGAGTCATACTTACATCCTGTAATTATTTGTGCAAAAAAAATAAAAAATAAATAATATTATTGCTTACTATAAATAATTATTTTAAAATCCACATTATAAACCCTTTTTTATGTTTGCAATAAAAGAGAAGAAAAATAGGTTTATAAAGCATGAAAATTTCAATTCTGTCATAAAAACAATCATAGCTCAACAAATAAATATTTATGGAAGGACGTTTTCGAGAGACAACAGAAATTGAATATAAAAAAAGTTATAAAACTATAAACAAAATAGTTTTTGTTCTTTTTTTCATAAAAAGTTTTGTACGGACTTGCGGGACTTGCGGGACTATGACCAGGTGGAGGCAGAGAAACTTTTCTTAATAAGTGACACAACATACAGCCATATACATAATATTCCAATACACACGGTAACTGCCCATGATGCAAACATGAGGGCCTTGGGGTCTTCAAGCAAAAAAGACCTGATTGGTTGCTTTCAAAGACATATGCATATTATTTCCATATAGTACGTATTATTGCAATACCTACGGTACCTTACGATGCAGAATGCAAACATATTTGAAATAGCAATATCAATGGGTATAAGTCTATCCTCTTTGCGGTCCTTAAGATAAAATGTCCTGATTGGTTATACTTTTACGAATGAATATTATTTTATTCTTGTATTCGTTACGTCAAATCATCGGCGTACCGTTGACAAAAACTCTGTCTATGTAAATTTGGTATCTGTGTATTTTTCGTACCTTTATTACTGAATGTTTGCATTAAACGCCAACCATTGTGTAAATAGGTAACAGGGAGCATTGGAATATTACGTATATGGATACAGTCAGGAAATTATTTTTTTTTACAATCATGTGGTTCTGCTATAAAGGAGATATAATAAGATACCTGTAGTAAATAAGGCCCAGCTGGTAATGGAGCCCTCTTTGCATAAGTCTGTAACCCGACATACACTAACTGGCAGAGTAAATATCCTGGGTGGAGGCGCTATAAACACCAACTATCGTGAGAACCAGCCATTCCGTTCGCGCGTCCGGCCCTCATCTCGTTTCAGTGTAAAGCGAGAGAGAGCAAACTGTAGTGTGTATATGGTAAATCGGTCGTTAAGTTGTATTCTTTTGCCGTACGTTTTTAATTTTTTGAGTTACAGCGATATATATTTTAAAAAGCGTTGGAGAGATAAAACATCCCTGTCTTTCGTTACTAGGAATTTTGTTGATAGTCGATTTCCAAATTTAGTTTTAAATTTTGGCCCTTTGTATTAATATTAGTTTGTTCTAACACTGTCCATAATTTTTCTACTGAAACGGTATCATATGCTTTTCGTAGGTCCACAAAGGTAACATGAGTCTCTATATTTCTGGCACTCATTATCACATTATCACTACAATATCTGCCTCCACGAAACCCACTTTGCTCTTCTTCTTCTTCTTGTTTATAAAAATCATTCTCTATTAGATCTCTAATAATCCTATCGTACAATCTACTTAGAGTAATGGTTACTGAAATTCCTCTGTAATTGTTGCAATCCAGCTTTAATGCCATTTCTGGATTAATATGGGATCGCGTCTCTTCCTCCCAGCTTTAAACCAAACTGAATCCACTTTGCTCTTCTTCTTTTTGTTCATGAAAATCATTCTCTATTAGATCTCTAAGAATCCTAGCGTACAATCTACTTACAGTACTGGTTAGTAAAATTCTACTGTAATTGTTGCAATCCAGTTTGTTTCCTTTTTTATGTATTGAGGTTATGAATGCTCTTTTCCAATCATCGGGAACTGAATGTCCGTTTATGCATTGATTAATAATATTTGTGAGATTTTCTAGTAGTTTCTCTCATCCATATCCTTAAAATCTACATATCAGAAAGAGGGCCCAGTGAATCTTCCATTTTCCAATTCTCTCATTTTGCAAATTGCTTTCAAATTTGTTTTAAGAATATGGAGAAAATTTGTCAAAAGACCCCTGTAAACTACATTAACTTTAATTACTGCATTTAATGTAGTGCAGTCAGGTAGACTGGGACAAGGAGTTGCCTCTTATGGGCCTTGTTAATGTCTGTCACAAATAAGGCCACTAAGTAGAGCTTATATTTGTGACTTATGTAAAGATTAGATTTAATATATAAAAAAAAACGTTGTTATTCTACTTTGTTTTTATTAAGTTTTTTGCAATTAGTTTAATGATTTAGTTTGTTTTTGTAGTTTTACTACCGTGGGCCAATGTCTCTGTTAAAAATAAGACCTATAAGTAGAGCTTTTTTGGAGCAATAGGTTTTGTTGTATTCCCCCAGTATATTTAACTAAATTATTCTTAATTAAGAGTTTAACGTGTTAATTTTTTCCGTCGGGATAATTGTTTAAAAAATAAATAAAACTGTCTTAGCTGGGCCTTATTTGCAGCAGGTACCTTGTAGAGTAGAATACCTGCATATATGAATATAAAATATAATTATTACATACCTACCCTTAGTAATTTTTTTCGTTCCTTTTCCATTAGAATCCTTAAATAATTTCCATTTAATAAAGCAACATGTCAGCATATCATTTTCTGTTTTAAATAAATTATTTTCTATTGTTTAAATTATGAATTATTATATACAATGTTTTGATAGGTGCACCATGTTTTGAAATTTTTTCCTAATATTCTTAAATATCTAATTATCCTGGACAAGGTTTTTTTAAATGTGGTTTCTGCATAATTGTAACAAAATTTGTTTGATGGCACATATTTATTGAAATTGTTTTATGCTAACAGTGCTAACACCATATTAAAAACATTTTGAGTTGCTATAAAATTTTTGATTTCGTAAACCAAATATTTGAATTTTGTTTTGCAGGACTCTAACAGAAGAAGTAACCAACTGAGTCCGATTTTGGTTCCTTCACAGCTTTACAAAATGGTCGAAAACAAATTTTTTAAATTATTTTTGAGTTTTAACTTGAGTGCGGTTGATCAATTTACTTTTGCAAATGAAGACGTCTGAATTCTGAAACAAAACAAAAAATATAATTAGTTACACCTATATGGGATATATTCGTCACACTTCGGGACGTCATGCGGTATTTTTATCAATAAACATTGAACATTATTCCGCATATTTTACTTTTTAAACCTTAACTATTATACAAATCTTTAAAAAAGAAGTGAAATCATAACAAAAACATTTCATGTAGAAAAAGCCAAGTACGCGAAAATGGTATTTCGTAAAAAGAATTGAGATTAAAGTAAAGCCAAGTTCTCCAAAACAAATTTCAAAATGAAAGGTTCTTACTAGTTTAAAAATGTTTTTCTATGGCTATTACAGCTGCAAATGACTATTAGGCATAGTGCTAAATTAAACATAAAGAAACTTGGCTATAATAGCAAAGTTTAAAAAATACATTTCCAAAATAGTAAGAACTTTTCATTTTGAAATTTATATTGGAGAACTTGGCTTTACTTTTATCTCAATTATTTTTAAGGAATAACATTTTCGCGTACTTGGCTTTTTTTACATGAAATGTTTTTGTTATGATATATTTATCTTAGCATCTTAGAGATAATTTTTTTTTCAGTGTATGTTTATCGTGGGTATGCGTTCCAATAATTGCGAGCCTGCAGCGTCACATAGGCTTTGAAAATTGTTCTTCTTTGGCGTAGCTTTTGTATTGTCTCCGCATTTACTTTAGACTTCCTTTGAAGAAGACGAGAGAAATTTCTGGAGCACTTTAAAGTTCGGCTTGTTCGTTCGAGGTACTAATTTTCCTAGAAATTGTCTCCTTGCTTATGAAGGCGCAAACTAATTGCTGGTGGTTTATAAAGGAAAGGAATAATTTTAATTATGTATTTTAATATGGTGACATAATATATCCTAAACTTTTTAAACAGGCCCTAGAAATTTTTTTAAAAAACTAGATTGGAACAAATAGGCATCAAAGTTAGCGGACAATATTTGAACCATCTAGATATGCTGACGAAATTGCCTTGACAACAGATAAGAAAGAAGAACTAATAAAAATAATGAAAGAACTGGATATAGCAGCTAAAATAGGCTTGAGTATGAACCACACCAAAATTTATAACAAACACAGATGAAGATAGCACGATTCAAATAAACTAAGAAAAAATCGTACAAATAGAGGAATATATATATATATATATATATATATATATATATATGTCTAAGACAAATTATTAAACTAAAAAAGGAAAAACAAACGGCTGAAATCAAGAGAAGAGTAAGATTGGCCTGGGTATTAAAAAATACCTACATATTAAAAAATAAACAGTAGCCTCAGTACCGCGAAACGAAAGTGTATAATCGATGGATCCTTGCTGTACTTATCTATAGATCCCATACCAGGACACCAAACATGGATAAGGTAACAAAAGTCCAAAAATCAATGGAAAGTCAAATGTTGTATATAAAGCTAACACATAAAATAAATGGATCCATGACGGATCTGATACCTTCCTTGCTAGCCAGTTAGCACACTTTCAGTGAAGCCATAAGCCATAGTAAATATCTCATAAATTAAAGCTCTTACGAAGTTTTTGGTTATAACACAAATTATTAACCAAAACATAGTCTACTATATTTCAAAAACTGCATATTCATGCGATACTCCGTTAAAAAGTTAGCATTTAAAAAATTTTTAATTGTCAAAAAACTGTCATTAGCATTAATGGATTTTGACCAAAATCTAATCAGTTCGTTAGAGTGTCAAACACTATGTTACCTAAAAATTTTATGAACATCGGTTCAGCGGTTTAGGAGCTATCGTGTTACGGACAGATATACACACATCCCATATGATTAACCACACTTCTGACAGATTCATTTATTATCGTTTGGTCATCTTGTACAAATTTTCAATGTTAAAAATTATATAATTTTATAGCTTATGTTAATATATTCTTTGCCTGTTGACTTTTAAAGTTTTCAATTCAACAAGTATCCAATCAGAATCATGATCTAACCCCTTTTAAACCTTGTTATCTAAAAAGACCGCAAAAATGTAACCGAAAAAACAACATAAAAAACCGCCCCCTATTCGCAGATCGGGTAATTATTTACTCGAAAGCCCCGAAAAAACGAATTAGCCCCCGCTGACATCTAAATAATGTAAAACAATCTGGTGCGCTTAAAATTCACTTAACTCTAAAAGTGTCCGGCCATTTTTCACTCCGTTTAGAAAAACCGGGGAGAAAATTTACGACGGTTTTTCCAAGCCGCATTTTCCGGCCCTCTAATGGAGTATCATGGCACGCTTTTTCGAGTTTTTTTTTGTTTGCTAACAAGTTGTTTTTATTCGGACACACGAAAAGGGGAAAAATTCTGCAGAGGAATAAATTACCACACTAACATTTTGTCTCGATCTTTATAGTCGGCTTTAAAATAGACGAAGGTATAGTATGAGTGTTTTTTACAGAGCTAGGACTTACGGAGTCCTACAAACACCTTAATTACTGTACCATCTTCCAGGAGAAGATATTTACTGTGCTGGAAACCATCAATCTCTTTAATACTGTAAAACCGAGGTCTATCGCAATTTACGCGGACAGATAAGCTCCGATCAAGGTGCTAAACTCCTGTTACACTAACTTGAATCTTGTTTAAAGATGTCAGAAAAACCAACATGAGTTAGAGAACCGATAACGGATCATTCTTGTTTGAAACTCGTAGAGAATGATTGAGTAGATTTCGGACTTCCATTCCCTTTTAGTTATTTTAAAGACTACGTTTCGGTTAGTAAGTATCTCTAACCGTTTTTAAGTGTAAACTAAACAATCTAGTCTATAGGATACTAGTTATCGACAGAATATCGACGAAATTTTGGAGAAAGGAGAATACAAAACACTACAAAAAATCCAACCACAACCATAGAAGTTCGCATCTACAGGACATTTAAGACATATGCTGAAAATATCCCGGACGCCGTTAGATCCCGCCTGACTCCACGCTACAGGAAGGCACCACATTTCTATGGTTTATCAAAGATCCATAAGAAGTATATACCACTGCAACCAATTACCAGCTCCAGGGACTCACCGACGAGCACTTTATTGAGGTTTTTGTTGGATTTAATTCAACCATTAAAGGGTAAGTTCGAATCTTTTGTCAAAAACTCGAAGCATTTTGTCGAGATTTTAAAAATGATCGAATTAGATTCCGACGATAGATTAGTAAGTTTTAATGTAGAAAGTCTTCACACCAACGTGCCAATAAATGAGTCACTCAGTATCATTAAAAATAGATTACAAACTGATGATACACTTGACGAGAGAACAACGCTATCGTGGAGGAGCTGATGAATTTGTTGGAGCTCTGTCTCCGTAACTCTTACTTTTAAGTGAAAAATAAGTTTTACGTTACATTGAGTCAAACCAAAACCGGAAAATGATGACGAAACAGAATTTTCTACATAATCTAAATGGTATTCGACCAACTATCAAATGCACCATGGAAATTGAAAAAGATTTAGCCTTACCATTTTTGGATGTTATTGTCAAACAAGTAAACAGAAACATTCAAACCACTGTATATAGGAAGCCTACACACACGGGACAGTACCTAAATTTTAAGTCTAATCATTCTGTTGCTACACAACAAGGAGTTATAAGTAGTTTGTATTTAAGAGCCGTAAATATTTGTAGTAACAATGAAGAATTAACCACAGAATTTAGCAAAAACCTAATGTAGCAAATTCTCAAAATAATAATCCGTTGGTTGTTATTATTATTCCCTATGTTCATGGGAGTTTGGAAAACATAAGACGAATAGCCAATCACTAAATATAAAAACAGTATTTTCATCGGGAAATACGTTAAGGAGTTTTGTAACTAAAACCAAACCAAAACGGAAGTCCGAAATTTTGTTTCAGGATTATTTTTGGTTGGGTTCCAGGTCATTTGGACACACAAGGTAATAAGGCGGCCGATAGTTGACCGCAACGAAGTTGACAATGCAGTGGCCATCTCAGTAAACCTTATCTTCCAGACTGACACTAATTACAGCAAAAATTTAAGTTTCAGACAAATCGGCTATATAAAAATATAAATTTTAATATTAAGCTCATTGGTGAATTGTTAAAAAAGCTGCTCCAATATTTATCATAAAATCACAAATACGGTGTCAAGCTTATCAAACATTAAAAGATAAAATGCGTTTTAATCATAAAATTAATAAATCTTGTTGTTAGTGTTTAGTATTATTCTCACGGCATAAAATTATTGAGTCTAGTTGCGTCTTAAACTAAAGTCCCTTCGAGACCGGCACTAACGCTTGACGTTATCAGCTAGGCTGCTTGGGGTAGTCGTGGTGTAGGTAGTCGTAGCAGCGAGTGAACGGGGCGGTTTTGCCACCGCCAAGACACGTAGCACTATTTAAATACCCTCGAGAATTTTACCTCGATAAGGAAAACTACTTTCCATAAGTATAGGGTGAACGAAAATTGAATTAATGAAATTACGTACTGTCTCTTACAAATGCAAATTTAAAGAAAACTTTAAATCTATTTGTGTCATAGCATTTCGTAGGGTACTGAAGATTTATTGGGTGTTGACACAAGAGGAACGCATTAGGAATAAATAAAAGAGTAACTTTATTGACTCCTGCTAGCTCTCGTCGTAGTGCTCTCTAGAACGCTGAGACTCCTCGGTCGAGAGGTTTGTGCTCGAGTGCGACTATGTACATTCTCGCTATATTACTTGCAGCAGGGAACTCCAAGAAGATGAACCACACAGGAGCATGATTTAAATGCTTTTTATCCTTATAATTCCGTTTGAGAAACTCACAAAAGTCAGTTAATCTCATTATCCGTGCTACTTTTCTCATAATAACACCAAATAACGCAAATAAAGCCTGGGGAATCGAGATTTAACACTAAGGAAAAAAATGACAGGAGAGCCCGACTCAGCAAGGCAAAACGGTACCGCCGCCGAAGGCCTTATTGAGAGTGTGGGCGAGTTTGTAAAGTAATCTAATTTTGCTCACCGATTACATCGGTTTTTTGACATATGCCGTTTGACGTTCATTTGACATTTTCATTCGGTGAGTCCGATGAACACCAGATAATAAAAAAGAACGCGATGAATCAGATATCTAAACCTCGCTTTTTTCGATTTTGATTTATTTTCTAATAGATTAATACATGGAAACAAAATTTTCAACGTAACCCTCAATCCTGGAATACCGCGGTCTGATGATATCCAAATTTTAAAAACAAAATAAAAAACAGGATTTGTTTTTTCATATTTTATAAGTATTTTAATGTTATCTAAAGTTTTTTTTAGGCTTTTGTTAAGGTAGACCTTTGTGCCTTTGTATAGATTAGGTTAGGATTAGGATGAGGAATTTGACTTGAAAAATTTACTCTAATTTAAAACAACTAAAACTCATTTATTTAAAAAAATCATATTAGCATATGAACTTAGCATAAAATAATAATGGTAAAGGGCTCTCGAGATTAACTTCTTCTGCTCTCTAGAATAAATTAATAATAACTTTAATAAAGAAATTGAAATTAACGCCAGATCTTCATCATCCGAGTTTTGAGTCACTATTTATATCTTTTAAGATGACCATCGAAACTTTGTTTACCACACCGTGGAGCATTTGACAAAAAAACAACAAATAAATTGGTAAAAAAATTTTTTTAAGTCACAAGCTTTTATAAAATGCACTAAAAATTAAAAAATAATTTTCTAACATTCTAATATTAGGTATCATAATAATAAAATCGATGGCCGATTGATGGAAATTTTGACGATGTTAGCACGATAAGATATCCGTATCAATTAAATATCACTATTTGCAAGAATCAATCTAGCAGAAAAATGCAGAGGTACCAAACCCACCCAACCCGACCCAAGATACCCCAGCATTTCTCTGACATAGGTATGGCAATGGCATAACATTGCGGCACATCAAACATATTTTTGATGACCTGCTATATTAATATTAAGTGTTTAGATCACAAATTTAGATTAACTTATGCTTTGATTTGCGGCCATCGCTTTTATTATTATGATAATATTAGAATGTTAGAAAATTAATTTAAAAGATTGTGACTTAAAAAAAATTTTTTACCAATTTATTTTCTACTTTTTAGTCTGAGCTATCTACTCTATTAAATGAAAATATTTGTTCAATAAGAGAATAGAAGATACCAGAATAGAAGAGTTTATTCTAGATTATAATGAAATCGCTGATCGTGAGCTGATATTTTTTTTAAATGTTGTATTGTCATCGGACCACTATGTGAATACCAAATATCGTTCAAATCGGATAATGGGAAGTGTGTCAAAAACTCATTTTTCTATGAAAGGGGGTGGGGGTAGGGATGGGAGGATATTTTTTTCTTAATATTGTATTATCATTTGATCACTATATGTATACCAAATTTCATCCAAATCGGATAACGGGAAGTGTGTCAAAAACAAATTTTTCTATGGAAGGTGGTGGGGGTAGGGGTGGGAGGATATTTTTTTCTTATTGTATTATCATCGGACCACTATGTGTATACCAAATTTTATCTAAATCGGATAACGGGAAGTGTGTCAAAAACACATTTTTCTATAGAAGGGGGGGGGGGGGGTAGGGGGGGAGGATATTTTTTTCTTAATGTTGTATTGTCTTGGGACCACTATGTGTGTACCAAATTTCATCCAAATCGAATAATGGGAAGTGTGTCAAAAACGCTTCACAAGATTTGATAGATAGATAGACAGAACATCTGAAGCTAAATAAAAGCTTGTAAAAAGATATAAAATTACACAGCCGAAAAAACACAAACAATTTTTAACGTAATTGACATTCATCGAAGATTGCTCACCGACTCTCAGGGTCGGTGAGCATTGATGCCATCAATTGGTGCCTTGGTGAAATTCATCAGATAATTTACGAACCCGATGGATTTCAACGAATTGCACTGATTAATTTAAAAACTTGATTGTTGTCATCGATGAGCTCATCGATGCCTTTACGAACTCGCCATGTATAACGAATGTTGAACTTGTCGTAGAATAAGATACATCTGATTTAAATGAAAACATTTATATCCTATATAATATTTTTTTTATTTTTATAGATGCATGACAGCTGTATATTTTGATTTATTTTCTAATGCAAGTTGTGCTTTCTTTAGAGTTGATTTCGGAGTCAGAAGATCACAAAAACAAAGTTTGGTCTGTTTCTGCATCAGATTTAGCTCTACAAGCCAGGGTTGGTCTTTCCCTTAGTTTCCATTATTTCCTCAGTCGGTGTTTGGTGAAAAATTGAGATTGCTGAGGAAGAATCCGAGCTATTACTTACATCCAACTGAGGGGAGCCCAAAAAGGCCAAAATCTGTCGTGGATTGGTTTGAATCACTGTGTCAGCAGCTTGTCAGGTTGTATTTCAAGTAAGGATGATTCCCAGCATTAAGCCATCACTATAATTCAATGATGGTAGGGTTATTGTCCTTCGAACTAGTTACTTCTGGTGCATGTAGCATGTAAGGGCGTGTTTCAAAGAAGGATGATGAAAGGTATTTGTCCTCGGAGTAGTTATTTCTGTTGGTATCACAAGATTAATGTATGTTACATGATACCGCTCCCTTAACTTCTCTTCCGAAGAACGATATTAAAGGTTCTAGGTAACGGAAGTGGCATTACTTAAAATGTAATGTTTTAATTTTTCTTTCTAAATTTTGTGATTTTTGATCCCAACTTCCGGTGTTGAACATGAGAGATCTCGATCGTCAGGTAGTCGCTAAGAAGACACCGTTAATCAACTGGTTGTGTAATAATGTTAATAATTAGGAGTACATGTGTCAAAAAGATGTTGGGTCACAGTGTAGATGTCTCCATTTTAGAACGTTCTACCCAGAAACTCGCTCCGGATATGACCAAATAAAATATATAATTACCTGAAATAGTTGGAGAATAGAAATTCCGCGTTCAGAATTTCGCATAGTTGCGAGGCAAACAAGAAATTTCGCTCGGAAGACGGTGCATACAGATAAGCTGCTGATTTATTGAGACGATATTTTCTGCTGCCGAGCAGTAGTGAAGGGCATTTATGTGGAGTTTAAGAAATTTTCAATAAGCGATCAGAAAAGCTTTTCATATTAACAAGATACGAAGAAATTTGGCTTTTAAAATTAAATTGACGACAAAATTAATACCCATAATATTTCTTTACTTCTAATACTGTATTATGACATAAAAAGTGCAGATAATCTGAGAATTTCTTTAGGCTACTAAGCTGCTCAGTAACTGAGTCTATTGTCACTGCTCCTTGGGCTGGCCCTTTGCAGAGCAGCGGTGTCTGTTGCATTTTTATTTGCCTTACGGTAATATGTCTAGGCCGTGTCCGGTAAGCAGGTTAAGCAGTCCAGTCACTAGTCTTGGGTCGTTTCTATTTAAATCTAGAAGTTGGTTTGACTCATTGGTCGATATGGTTATACACCAAATCGTTTTGATTGACTTTGTCCTAAAGTTTGTCTCCAGCAAGAAATGAGACCAACTGATCAATTTTCTACGAATTCAGTTCTTCCATAAGGTAGCTTTTCATTAGTCCACAATAAGACTCTGGTCTCCAATAGTGTATTTTAGCTCCTTTTTTCGGGTGGCTGTCTGCTTCCTTGTTACATTTAAAGCCAATAGTCAGATATCAGATAACAATGGGATATAGAACTATGAATCGAAGAATAAAGAGTTTACTATTCAATAAAAGTAAAAACACTTCTCGAAATAATAGTAGTAACTTATTCTACTTTCAAAAAGGTAAATTTGAAGCAGACCAAACTTCATCTAAATCAAGTTTACCTTCTTCATGTAATAATAAGATTTTTCTCGGTTAAAGGACCTCTTGTGTTCCTCCATCGGCGCTTGAAGGGAGGCGGGGGCTCGGAAATATTTTCCACATATTTCATAAATAAAAAAGTTACATAGCCTAAAATCAGACATTATAGGATCTCGCCCCCCCCCCCAGGGCATATTTCTGGGTGCGCACAGGTTTTTCTGTATAGGTTTAGAAGTTTTTATTAATAAGAATAACGTTATAAGGCTTATAAAGGCAGAAACAATAGAGTGGCTTGATTATGTTCATACAATTCTTGAGAGCAGGACTCCCAAAATACTGAAAACTAAACACTGCAAAACATTAGAGAGGTCGTTCAAGGTGTTGTGGAAACTGGAAGAGTATCCAAGATTAAAGGAGATAGAGCGAGGTATTTTAAAAAGTCTACATTAAAAAATACTTTAGTATTAATACGAGAAATATAGCTAATTTTAAAAGAAGAAGAATAGCAGATTAACGCCAACATGTTTTGTTGTGGTATCATTATAAAAAAAATGTCAAAATTTCTCTTTCTTACGGTGTTCTGTGCCGTCTATCTTTATTTGAGAGTTATTCTACTTTCCAGCATTCTTTGAACACGTCTATAATTTCACTGATGTTTAATTTAAATATCCTCTTGGAATCTTGAAATCTTCCTGGTTTATCGTGCCTTTCTTTATTTGGTATTCTTCCCTCAACTATGGACATGTTTATACCCGTATACTAAGTTACTTTTTTTGTTTGTATCTAATGTATTTATTTGAGTTCTACTGTTAGTTATATTCTTCAATTCCTCACTAATTAGTAAAAAAGTTCTAAAAGCTCAAGTGCCGTAAAATCTCCTCCTATAGCCCGCTAATGTTTCATCGCGAGGCACCGAAAATTAAGCCTTGATATTTACAGCTTGGAAATAAACTCAAACTCCTTTAATAAACTTAAATCAAAACTTAAATGAAAACTGTTCCATCCAACCCAGCTCTTCCCCTCAACCCGCTTGATTCACATCATATACACAGCATTGACATTTCATCTCCAGGCTACGAGGCTTTTCCATTGAATACGCAAAGTATGCTGCTAGGTTAGTGAACTTAAGTTTGAATTATCAGTACCACAATACAATTAGGTACCAACATGGATCACCTAACAAAAGGCGATCCATGGTACCTACGAACGTGCATATTTGCCCCACTTTCAATTTTTAATTTATAGTTATTGTAAACCTTTTACCACCTAAGTTACATTTATGAACACTAGCCACTATTTACTAATTACCACTTTTTGCACTAAAAGCAATAGGTTTTAATATATATAACTGTTTCTAAATACCCTACAATATAGCGCATTAGCCCATCTTTTTTTATCGCTGCAATCATTATTATATTCACAAAAAATTTACAAATAAATTAAAAAAGAAAATATTTTGATTTAAACTGGCAGCCATATTTAATAAGGACACTCATCGTAAAGGCGTAAAGCTTGCTTTACGATGTTGTTCAACATTTAAACAGCTGTTCGCTATATCTTATATGTTAGTTATTTATATTATATTTGGAAAAATTCAATTGTTATTTACTTGGTAGAGTCTTATTGAAAAATTATTCCAATATGTTGCACTTTTTTTAGTACTTACCTTATTCTTATTTAATACAGTAATGTACTACTATACAGAAAGGAAATTATTTATGTATTATTTATGAATTACATATTTATTTGAAAATTTTTGTACTTAATATTATTTTTTTTATCAGTTATGAATTAGTTCTATAATTTTTCGAACTTTAGACGTGTAACGACAATTTAAGACTATTTTTAACTGGAATCCTATGAGTGCACTGACTAGATTTTCAAAAAATGATATATTGTTACAAAACTTTAAAATTTGATCACTCTTTAATCAACAATTTCATCATAAAGTAGACCCCAAAAGGAATTCCCCAAAGACTTGAATACTAACTAATAATTAATACCCGGTATGAATGTGTTTGTATTCGTGTGTCGCATTTTAATAAAGAAATAAAGAAAGAGAAGACGACATAATAATAATAATAATAATAATAAATAGGTTTATTTATCAGAAAAAAAAATACTTGTTTGCGTCTTAAAACTATTAGTAATCATAGATAAGTAAACAATTACCCACCAAAGGTAAAACCTTGTTGGTTTTTTTTTATTTGGTTGTTGGACATGTTCCTATAGAATTTTACAGTACACAGAATCTTGGCTTTACTTCAGTTTGTGCTCTTGAGTCCATTGCGGCGATTGATGCCGCCCGCACCACCGTGATGCCATCGGCGTCTACGGTTACCGTTGGCTTGAAGCTAGTTTATTTGCACCTTAAATTAGTGCACTGAGACACAACTAGGCATTGTCGGTCGGGCCGTATTGTTTTTATTTTGACGATTTCGTAGTTACGAGAATGGTGGAAGTTTCTAATTCTGATAGCATTAGCGTATATAATATTTAAAGACAATTAAATGTTTCTTCTTTACCAGAATGGGTGAGAATAGATTAACTGCCCTCGCAATGCAATCAATTGATAAAAAAAAAATTAAGAAACTCCAAAATTTAATAAATTGTTTATTGAAGAATTTATTTCAAAAAAGGACAGACGCCTTCATTTTTAATACAATACATTTATTATTTATTTATAAAAACAATAATAATAGATAACTAATATCTAACTAAATATCTAATTTTTTAATTATTTGCTCTAAATTATATGATATGGCCTAATCGATGGCCCAAAAAGTTAACCCAAATATGGCCACTGCCCTTTTAAAAGAACAGTCTAGCTTTTGAAGTTAGTTTCGGTATTTTTGTGTATATTTGTGGGATGGCGCCAGTTTTAGGAGCTGCAATTTTTAAAAAAATCTCAAACTAAAATTTATGTTTGCGTGTTTTTGTAAAGTAATGTAAAGTAGTGGGATTCTTTAAAAAAAAGAAGAAAAAATTATCAAATTTTGAAAAATAAAATTTTGTTGGCTTTATCTGGTTCATTTGACAGCAAAAAAAAATTTTCCACCTACGCCGCATTTTTTTTGGGTATGCGTCCTCAAAATGTTACAACACGCGCCGTCACTGCTCCTACTGTTATAAAAGACCAACAAGTGTTTTAGCGTTTTTTTTATTTTTACTGGAGTTAAAAAAAGTCCAAAATTTGTTTTTTAAAAATTCCCATAAAATTCTTTAAAAAATTGAAATATTTGTTACGTCATGCATAAGAATTGGGTGGGGCCGAAGAATTATGTGAAGTGAATACCTTAATAATTAGTGTTCCTATACTGTGCCACTAATCATGATAAGAATCCCAATTTGTAGGGCGTTGGCGTACACAGCCAAAGGTTCCAGGTTCGAGTCCCGGCTGATGCATAAAAAACTTTTTTTTATAATTTTTTGTTCTTTAATTTCACCCCTGATTTATTAAACAATTTTAATAAAAAAATCTTCTTGTTTAAACTACAATAGTTAGATAGGTATATGTTTGCTTCGTGCCATGGCTCGCCATTAAAACTTCCAATTAAATCTGAGCTTAGAAAATTAAACCCCTCCAGAAACGTATATAAAACAACTCTGAGCTGCTTGCTGCTCTCTTGTATAATTTCTATAAAATAGGAGGACTTAAATACGGGGTCACTCATCAACGACAATATTGCTTTTAAAATGAATATATCTCATTTTATGTCTTTATTTGTCCCTTTTAGAATCAATATCAAATTGGTCGCATCCAATTTAATTTCTGTATTCGAAGGTCAAGTTCCGCCGTTCAAACAAACGTTAAAAGTAACACAGTCATTTTGACAGTTACAATAAATCTATATGGGTTTTGACTTTTTAGGAGATAAGATGATCAACTAGAAGTTCGAATATGCCAATAACTGAATTGAATTTGAATAATTTTACTTACTTACTCCCATTTCACTTTGAACGGCAGAGAGGCAGAGTTGGTCGCCGGTCCTCGTATCCGTCACGTATCACTGACTTTATGACTTTTTATCCCTAATAACCTATTAGAATTTGTAATGGATAATTGAGCAAAATTGTAGTGCTGCTTTTTTGTCATATTATATCGATCATTATGCCCTTCTTAAAGGCGGGCTCAAACGACTCGTGCACTTGGTAAATACACAATTATTTGCGTACTTGGCAAGTATACGAGCTTTGCGAATTGCGATAGTAAATGTGTACAATTTACAAGTACGAGAGTATGTATGTATGAATGTACTTGGCAAGTGAACGAATAATCGTGAGCCCTTTGACTTGGCCCACTTTTACCGACCACAAATGGAAAACCAACGAGTGATAAATAATTGTACAAGTAACCCACTCACACGACATGGCAAGTACAGTGAAACATCTCCTTGCGGACACCTGTATTAAGCGGACACTCCCTTTAGGCGGACAAATTTGTTGGAACCAAGGTTTTCCCTATTTCTTAACATGTAAAATTCACTCCTATAACCGGACACTCTAATAACCGGACGCGGACAATTTTTTGTTTAATTCTGAAACCTCCTTTAACCGGACGCGAACCATTGACAACGGGATGGAGCACTGCACAAAATGAGCATAAATATTTTGTAGTATGTTGGCAACAAGGCACTCTGCAGCTGGGGAATAGCCTCTTTTCGTTTAAATGCTGAGACTAAATACTCCTGTCGTATTTACAACACATTTTATTCGGCAGGAATGCTGTATTTTATTTTTATTGTTTAGTCGGGTAGTAATAGATCTCTTCAAAATTGCGCCTAGTAAAAAAACTTCTTAGTTTACGTGAAAAAATGGAAGATATTAACGTTTCGGAGAAGGAACATCTATTAGCACGAAAGATCGCTGAAAAATTTAATATCGGAAAAACTTAAGCAGCGGAAACTGTTAATAAATATATATTAAAATTTCGCAGTTCTCTCTCATAAGCGGACACCTCCAATGAGCGGACAAAATCGACGAAACCGTGAATGTCCGTTTATAGGAGGTTTTACTGTATACGCAAGTAACAATTATTCGCCAAGTACACGAGTCGATTGATGCCGGCTTAATATTAATGAGTTCCATAAGGTGGTTCGAGTTTCTAAGAATAATATTAATTTTTGTTAATTTTCTTGAAATAAGTCGCCACACGTTTTCGATTGGAACCACTATCGTGATATTTGGGCTGTGTGGACAGGGCAGTTGTCTTGCTGGTATACAAAACCCTCTGGGTAAAAAATCCTGACTTGAGGAAGCATGATCATAAGCCTGAGCAGTAAAGCTACCAAGGATTCTAAAGAGAGCCCCATGTCCTCTTGTCGAAATCCAAAAATTAGTTTTCGGTCGCTATATGATTGAAATATCTTTTCATCTGTGAACACCACACGTTGCCAAAAATCTGCATTTTCCAGAGAATAAGTTAAAGCAAAAATTAGGCGGAATTGTTTTTTTTTCTGCATTTAAAACAAGACATCTTAATCTGGAACGCCTTATTCGCCTTCGACAAATTGTAAGTAAACCAGGAAAATTGACAACTCTTACTTCACAGGCGTTGGAAAAAGGATGTTCTTCTAAAAATTCTATCAGTTGCTGATCTTCTTGGACCGTGCTGATTTTGGTCAAGCCAATACCTTGCTTTCACCGAACATTTCCCTTTAATTCATATTTTCTTTTGATTCGCACAATCGTCGACGTGTTTCGTCCATAGTGGGCAGCTACTTGACGGCATGCTAATCTATCCAATTCGGAAATTTGTGGAGGCATTTTGGCCCAAATTTTACCATGTTAAATCGGCGTATGCATTTTATGTGGCGCCTTGTGTACATGTCTTTAGTTCTAACAAAGAAAAAAATTAATTGGATGTTTTAAGACTTTCATAACTTAAAAAGTACTCTGTACTATATCAAATTAAAATTTGCCGCAAAAAGGAAGTAGGTAATCAAAGCGGAACAGACGAAAACAATAAAATAAAAATAGGAATTTAGTCAAGTATATTAAAAACAAGACTGTCTCAATAGAGCCAGGAAACAGGTAGAACACAAAAAAATGGTAATGTAACGTAGGGTGTCTTGAAGCAGCTGGGCGACTTAAAACAAAACTTTTCAAAATGTTTAAAGTCACGTGGCAACCTTAGGTAACGAAAAAAACTAAGAGCGTTGTCGCTCTGCTGTTTCAAGACATTCGACTTGACGGTAGTGAAATCTGGAAAAGCAGAACTAAAGCAAAAACTGGATGAGTTCCAAAATGCTTAGTAATATACCGATAAAAAGTATTTATATACAGTTATACGAAAATAAACTACTAACTAATACCTGGGAAAGAAATGGAAAGAGCCCACTGAAGTTTTTACTTGTACGTGGGTTTATCCTCTTTGCCTGATATACTAACTACTTATTGAGCAATGCATATTAAATCCTTGTAGTATTTTTGTAGCTACCCTGTAGCTTCTGGCCCAGGCGTTACAGAACTTGGAACAAACAGACAAAACTCTACGAGAGCCAGCAGTAAAACATTTTCGTGTGCGCGAATTTTCCTCCGTTGCCGTGGCTTTAAAATACTTCTTTTTGCAAGACCAAATACCGCCAAAAAAAGCTTTTTTATTGTCGTTTTCAAGTCAGTTTTTTTTTCTTAATTGATTAAATAAGTCTGTATATGTTATTTCTAAGTATATCCCTTCGAAATTTAGGTACTAATAAGACTATAAAGGCTAATAGTATCTGTTATACAAATATATTTTTTAAAAGCAACAAAGAACTTGATTCAAATGTAAAACTAAAATTGATGGCTTTAAAAAAGCACAAAAGTACCATTAGCTTATAGGAAATATTGTACAATCGCACACTTTTTGTTGTTGTTAAACGTTATCTTGAAATTCACTACACTCGCCTTGAAAAAAAATACCCAAAAATATTGTTTAAAAAATTATGATGCTTATTTTATACCATGCGTTGTAGGCAAACCATACATCGTTTCTATGTATCTCTCTCAAATATAGGAAAAATAGAAGAAAATCTTCATTTTTTTGTGTTACTTAGGTAATTTACGAGCAAAAAAACTTTTTTTATTTATTGTTAAATATTTTTTGTTGTCTAAATTTGATGACATTTCGACGCGTGCCAAATCCTCCTTTGCATTAATTTTATACTCCCGCCTTATCCTCCTTTGCCCCTTTTCCTAGCGTCAGCTTTCCGGGAAATATAAATGTGTTTTATGCTTTGAAAAACAGTGCTGTACGACGTATTTCTTACTTTCGCTGCAATCCTAATGTAAAAAAAAATTAAAGCTGATTTGTAGAATTGATTTCGTGTTTTCTGATTTAATTAGATTTCTCTCTAGAGTTGGTACAGTTTTCTTTAAAGATCGACGGTGTCTACAATTAAAACCATTATCATATGGGATTGCCTGCTATCTGCTTATACAGGGTGTCCTGAAATTAGACGCCAATATTTTAACCACGTATTAGTGGCGGCTCGTGACTTTCGCAATATGTTCGGTTTGGTTAATATAATAATATGCTAAATATAATATAAATACCTATTCTGTAAAGAACCTACCTAAATTCAGTAAAATCAACCAAATCAGTTAGGTAGTCGCGGCACGATGATGCAATTGCAATTTAAATTTGCCTGCTTGTATATGATGCAGTTCGTCTATCCTTCTTTAAAATTTTTAACCTTAGTCGGTTTATTTACGTTCAGTATAGGAGTTCAGAGTTCCAAAAGTCTTGCAACAATACGCAAAATATTTAAAATAAAAATCAAATCAAAACTGAATGTAAACATTACGCCGATACACAGATTACCAAGAAACAGCTGACCTCACTGAGTCTTTGCTCTGCGAAAGCATGCGACGTTGTCATACCAACCAACGGGCGCCTTTACCCGCAGCATATCAAGTAGATGCAGACGAACGAAAAACAAAAATCGCTTTAACATTCTTGTCTGTACACTGAGCCCGCATTATCTCGATATGTTTTGTTGCCTGCTAATTGCAAAATACAGAAAGAGAGTACAGAATCCGCGGCGGGAAATGCTCACGGACTTTTTTCGATTATTAGGTATGAATGTGACCAACCGCTTCTTCCGTTTTGCAGACGCAGCGCGGCTCCGATTTTTAATTTTTTGTCCAGTTTTAGATTCTTAAATTATTATGTTTAGTCTGGAAAAAAAAAAGGTGAAACAGCGCTTTACCTGCGTCACCTGTGGCCACTACAGGGCACTTCGCTCTTCACTACTAATTAACTAAAATTGTTATAACTCTTTTCTCAGTGTAGTTTTTTTCTTTGTTTGTCAGTGGCTGGCAACGTTAGATGGCCTCACATACACTTCCTGGTCCATCGTAAAATTACATATTATGTTATTATGTATACAAAATTTACGGAAATAATGTTGACTTGGAGGACTGAAAGTAGTCAACTCAGCTAGCCCAGCAGCTATTCTCAAACCTAAGAATTGCTCCGAGCTCAATGTACCGTAGTTCTGCTAGACCATAAAAGTATGGAAAACCTAGAGGCCAGCATATCTTTCTGGCAAATTCATGAAAATTCTTCGTAGTCCCTGCAACTGCGGTAGTATTTGATTTTCAGTGTTAAACGGGTAGTTGGCAGTGAGCTGTTTTACCTAAAGTAATTTTTGTGCCTGTAACCTTTTACTATATTGCTGTAATTAGATGCTATTTTGATCACAAGAGGCAGCAATTTTAATTGATTACCTTTTGCATATCTATAAGTAAATATGTAAGTTGGATAAATGGTAAAACATTTTAACAATTAGAAAAAAATAACGACGCTACTGTCAAAAAATAAAACACAACCCCTTGCTTTCTCCCAATTCTCTTTCCTTCGCAATTAGACCTTCTATAAAGCTTTGTTCTTAAACTTAAACAAAACTAAAATCTGCTGAGAATTTCAAATTTGGTATTATTTTCCCTCTCTTGTATGTATATCGAATAAACCCACGCCATTTTACCCTCTTTTAGTAATACCGTCTCAAAAACAACCCTTATTTCCGCCGAAAATAGGGGCGGAAATAAAAGGAAAAGAAAGTTATTAAAATAAGGGAGGTTTCATTACATTGCAGAGTTTGGAATTTTCTTTACCATTCCCGGGTTGAGCCGCAGACAAGAAAATAAATAATTTTAAATAATAACCATTTTTCGATTAGCATTCTTGTAGGTAATATATTTAATAGCAAAAAACCTTCAACAAATCGCACCCCCGCTAAAAAATAGTCACAACTCAAAAAACACTGTTTTGAGAAAATCGCTGTTAAAGAATTTAGTTCATTAGAGAGATTCATTTTTCACTTACACGACAAATTACGAGTTAACATGTTATTTTATATTAAAAGGAATCTATTAACTCAATGTGATTGGTGCAGTACCTTTCTCAGAAAAAATGATTTTTGTAAAAAAAAAGACAAAAACCCGATATTGTGATACTTTTCTAGAACAAGGCATCATGACGTTGTTAATTAGGATGTCACGCAGGATGGTAAATAATATAAAAAAGAAAACAAATAAAGAAGAAACTTTGTATTTATTTTTACAACGAGTTATAAAATGCTGAAGAACAACTGGAAATGTGATTAATAGTGATAAGATTTTTTTGTTATTTTCCTTAACTCTAAGTACACTGAACAATTCGAAAAAACAGTCATAACACAAAAAGAACAGTATTTTACTTGTTATATGGGTCAGATTTAACCAATAGTTCACACAAAAACCTTCACAACTCGAAATGTGACTCTTTTTAGGATGAAACTCCACGTTCACGCTGTTATAAAGTCAGAAGTGACACTGTAAAGGAACGCATCCTAAGCTAAACTGGACAAAATAAATGGTGAATGTCGCGGTAAATTGTCGAAACATAAATGTGACCCTTTTATGGAAGAAAGTACAAGTTATTTCGATGATGGCGGCAGGTATATTTCAATCACAGCGATTTTTGAGTTGTGACTCTTTTTCAGCGGGTGTGCGAAATGTTGTTCTTTTTAACTACCTTACTTCGTCTCTATCTTGTGCAACTATTTTCTAGTTCCTCATTCCCATGACGCCTAAATCGTCATCAATATTATATAATATCACTTGCTTGTGTTCATGTTGCATATCATTGCTGTTGTCATTTGCCTTTGTTAGTAAGGACTATCAAACTAATATTCTCAATCTTCGTCTGCATGACCGTTTGGGTACAAACGTGGAAGAACTCGTAGTGCTTTACTCCCAACTCAAGGATCATCAGTGTTATCTCAAGCTTCGATAGCGCTAATTACACGAGGAATTAAAGAGAGAGAGCACCACCCAATTCATATTCTCCACTTTCTTCTCCATGAACTTATGGGTTGCTGCTAGTTGTCAAGTGAAAAATCATTTACTGGTTTACTCACAACTGAATCATTATACCTATCATTATAAGTGGCTGCTAAAGATTATACAAATTCTTTAATCACTGGCGCTTCAGGGTTCTCAAGCGTCGACAATTCTACGTACCTAGAGAATAAAAAAGCACCAGCCAATTCCTATTCTCAATTTGGTTGCTGGTTTACTTACAACTAAAACAACATCATTATCATCATGAGTGGCTGCAAAATATTACAAAAATTGTTTTATTCCTGCCGCTTTATGAATTTTAAGCTTCGACAATGCTACGTACGTGGTGAATTAAAAACTACGTCCATATTCTCAATTTTTTTCACCATGACCTTATGGCTTGCTTCTAGTGGTCAACGTGAAAAAGGTCGTACCGGTTTACTCATAACTAAACCACCACCATTATTATCACGGGTGGTTGCAAAGTATGTTAAAAATAAATCACCACGATGGCTTCAGGAATCTCAAGTTTTATCAGTGCTACGTAACTAAATAATTAAAAAGTCACCATCCAATTTTATTTTTAATTATCGTCTTCATGGCCACAACTGAACAATAATCATTATCATCATGGGTGACTTTAAAGATTATAAATATTATTTCACCACTTAGGCTAATATTATGTAATATCCCTTGCTTATGTTACTACTAACTATTCTGTTTATCTGGTTTTAGTAGCAAGCTTTGACAGTGTTACATGGAGGATCAAGTTATTTAAAAGAATGAACATCACCTTATGGTTTGCTGCTGGTGGTCGATGTTATAAAGCTCGTACTGGTTCACTCACAACTGAACCATCATCATTATCATCATGGTTGGCTGCAAAAGATTATAAAAATTATTTCATCCCTGGGACTTGAGGATTCTTAAGCTTCGACAATGCTACGTACGCGAAAAATTAAGCAGTTAGCACCATCCAATTGATATTATTAATTTTCTTCTCCACAAACTTATGGTTTCATGCTGCTGGCCCACGTGAAAAAGCTCGTACTAATTCACTTATAACTGAACCATCACCATTATCCACTTGGGTGGTTACAAGGTATTACAAAAATTCTTCTATCCCTGGGGGTTCAGGAGTCTATATTTTCGACAGTGCTACGTACGTGAAGAATTAAAAATTTAGCACAATCCAATTCATATTCTCAATTTTCTTCTCCATAAACTTATGATTTGCTGCTGGCAGTCGACGTGAAAAAGCTAGTACTGGTTTACTCACAACTGAACCATCATCGTTATCATTATAAGTAGCTGTTCATCAATAATATATAATATCCCTTGCTCATGTTTCTACTGACACTGGCAAAGTGTTACGTGGAGGATTAAGTCACTCGAAATAATGTAGGACTAAGTTACTCGAAAGAATGACCATCACCTTGTAGTTTGCTGCTGGTTGTGTATGTGATAAAGCTCACTCACAACTAAACCATCATCATGGTTGGGTGCAAAAGATTATGAAAATTATTCCACCCCTGGGGCTTTAGGATTTTCAAACTTGGACAGTGCTAAGTACGTAGAGATATAAGTTAGCAGCATCAAATTTATATTCTCAATTTTTTTCTCCATGGCCTTATGGTTTACTGCTGATGGTCGAAGTAAAAAATATCATACTTGGATTTCAACCATCGTCATTATCATCATCGGTGGCTGCAAAAGATTATAGAAATTCTTTCACCCCTGGAGCCTTAGAAAATGAGGGTGGTTTTCGCGAGTGCTGAGACTACAAAAGAGAGGGATGTTTTAAACGCGAAGGACTGTGGAAAGACGCAAAGGGTTAAAGCCTGGCTTGAGATAAATACGTGAGCTTGGAACCACAGTAATGGAGAATAAATTTTTATAGTTAAATCCCTATAAATATTTTTTCTTACGTGAATCCTACTCCGAAGTTACTGTTATCTTCGTTACCTTTATGGTACAGTAGATTATCGGAGTTCAGTTTTATCCGATTTTCGGATTTTCGACGAATTTCTGGAAATCCTACCATTCCTACCATTCCTACCTATCCATTTTATTCTTGACAGTTCTATAATTTTTTTGTCGGTGTTCATAGATCTAATATTGTAAATTTCTATTGTTAGTTTGACTAGTTGTTTTCTTGTTTTTGAATGTTTGATCCTTGTCATAAGCGAAATTTTGCCTCCCCCAAATTCCGTGAGGCAGACCATAAAGGTGTGGGATTCGGAAAATTTCCTTTCTACCTGAGGACCATTTAGTTTCGTTTTCGAATTCGCTATGATTTTTTCATTGAGAGGTAGTTGCATTAAAACCCCAGACGTGTTGTTGAGTTTATATTAAGCCGCCCATTCTGGGACAGACGCTGGCTGTTTGCAGCCGCTTATTCTGAGTCAGACGCTGCTGTGTTTTTTATTTTATATTTTCCCCAAAAAGAAACAG
The DNA here is from genome assembly GCA_963576565.1 of Aspidapion aeneum. Classification (NCBI taxonomy): domain Eukaryota; kingdom Metazoa; phylum Arthropoda; class Insecta; order Coleoptera; family Brentidae; genus Aspidapion; species Aspidapion aeneum. Next base: position 44,664,873 of record OY755046.1, on the reverse strand, counting down.
TTGCCACCTACGATATGTATGCCGTACCGAGGTCCTTACTCTCCGCCTTTCATACCGGTGTGGTCTTCTCCCGAGTAATATCCCTGGAATAATAACATCTCATCTTGTTTGTAATAACAAATATATTGCTGACGCCGTACATTGAAGTTTATATATGCACCCAAATGGTCTAATTAGGTATCATTATACTTTTACAAGTTGTATTGGTCATTTTAGTTATAAGTATTTTTTGTAGTCTTTTCAAATAAAAAGTTTTTTAAAAGCTACGTCACCGGACTTCGTATTTAATTGGCGCTGCGAACAGGATAGTGCGATTTCGTCCTTTATCGGTTTTCCGTTGTACGAAAGTGACTTTTAAGTCTTAGTGCGCTATTCAAACCGAACTTTACGTCCCGTACGAATTGTGAACTTTTTCTTAAAAGAAAATACCTTTTACGACGTCGAACGTAAAGAAGTGTTGTGGAATAAAGCCTGGAGTTGAAGCTAGTGACGTCTACCGTGTTGTATGAGTCCCGCCGAAGCCAAAAGCCTAACCAACGACACATCCCTACTGAGCCCGGTGTCATAGGCAGAAAAGCTAAAGTCAACCCCCATTTATAGGATTCCTTTTGGTGGCGTAACCTCTACAGAACAAGCCTTATGGATTTATCCTCGATTGTTATGTAAGTTTTTTTGACTTTCTTGATGCCTAGGCGATTAAAGAATATTTTAGAAAAGAACAAAACAAAACTAGGATTAGGAGCAGAAAATAAGAAAGAAAACGTTAAAACTGAAATTGAAAACTATCTAGCAAGTTTGAAGAAACCGTCTTTAAATTTAAATTTTGAGCAAATAAGTAGTTTGCAAAGTAGTTTAAGAAATTTAAGTGGTCAGTCGACATCGAGACTAGACACTCAACAGCAATTAGAAAGTATAGAAGAAAGTTTAGAAGAAAATACTGAAAATAATTTAGAAAATAGATTTTTAGAAAATTTTGATTCTTTAAATTTTGCAAATTTAAACACTAGTTTTAACAGTAGTTTAAGTAGCGTTAGTAGTAACCAATTAGATAACACTTTACAAAACGAAGAACTTTCTAACACAATGGAAAATCTTAAATTTTACACGTCATTGTTGCCCACATTTGATGGCAGTCAATCCCATTTAGAAAGTTTTTTGATTTCTGTACAAGAATTTTATGAACTTTATTTTGGTAATTCTATTGAGCAACAAAAATTGGTCCTGTCTGCCATAAAATCGAAACTGGTAGGCAAAGCTCAAAATTTTCTATTAGAAAGGCCAGATTTAAATACTTTTGAAAAAATTAAGTTAGCTTTAAGACAAAAATTTGGTGATCCAATTAATCACGAAATTTTGATGCAAGAACTTCAGTACATTAAAATTGACGCAAACGAAGACATTTTGCAGTTTATCGATAGACTTAAGGCCTTTTGCCAAAGAATTTTTGGAAAAATTCAATGTGAAGTAGCAGATAACGCACAAAAGTTACTGCTTATATCTCAAGTAGAAAAAGTATCTGTTTTAATTTTGACCGCAAACTCCCCAGACTCTTTAAAAACGCTTCTTATGCTTAAAACTCCTGCAACTTTAGACGAAGCCTACAAGGACGTCATGAGTAATAACATAGTAGAAGCGCAAGTCAATTTTACAAGTAATAACTCGAACTTGCACAAAGGAAATAATTCATTTTTAAAACCCAACAATAACTTTAGACAAAACCAAAATTTTAATCGCAACCCCCAAACTAATCAAATAAGACCAAAACCACCCCAACAACGTTTTAACCCGTTTATGCAACCTTTTTCGAACCCTCAGTTTACCAGACAATTTAATTTTAATCCACCTTTTAACTCTCAATTTAGACAACCTAACTCTAATTTTAATCAACCTAGACCTTTTCAAAATCAACCTCAAAATTTTCAAAATTTTGGAAGACCAACTAACGCCTTCGCCCCACAAAATAAACCCATTTTAGACAAGCCAACCCCTATGTCGACATCAACAATTGGTCCGTCAAGGCAACACTATCAAAGACCCCCATACAATCGACCTTCAGGAATTTTTAAACCCTCAGGATTTTTGACAAATGTAGAAACATACCCAGAACAAACTTACGAACAAAACTACGAACAAACCTACGAACAAACCTGTGAAAATCAAACTTACAATAATTATAGTGAAGAAAACCCTGACTATTTTTACGATCCTCATTTTTATAACGAAGAACCCACTAGCCAACAAGAAAACTGCTCTTACGAACATAATTTACAAACAAACGCCGCAAGCGAAAATTTTCAGGAAACAGCCTTGGATCCCCCGTCGACTTAAATAACGTTGCCCGACAAATCGAACTACCATATTTTTATTTACCAAAAACGCAAATAACAATTCTTATCGATTCAGGAGCCTCAGACTCTATAATCTCCCCAAAAATAGCCAAAATGTACCCCGATAATATATTTTTTGAACCTTTTGAAGTAACTGCCTGCAGAAAGACATACAAAGAAAATCAAAATTTAAAATTAAATTTATTACAAGAACTAGGAATAAACGAAAATTTTAAAATGCGTGTTTTAGACTGGCATAAGGACTTTGATGCATTAATAGGCTCAAGAGACCTTAAAAATTTAAACGGTATAGTCGACTTTGAAAATAGAATATTAACTTTAAACAAAATTAACATTCCTTTTTCGTTAGCCTATAACGAACCTTTAAAGCAGCCGATTCAAAATTTTCATGTCAATTCCTTGATAGTCCCTGTCAATTACAAAAAAGGCACTGCACTTTTGCCCTCTTTTTCTATAAATGATCACATTATTCCCGACAGTCTCGTAAAAATCGAAAACGGTTTTTGCAAAATCCCCAATCCAAACCCAAACGTCAATATTAACTTTCACGATCGAGTCAAGGTCATACCTCAAGAACAATTCGATATAATTGACCCCCCTAATCAATACAACACAGCCTTCGACCCTGACACACAATTAAGACTAGATCATCTCACGCCTCTTGAAAAATCTAAAATTTTGCCTCTTTGTAAGGAATTCAAAGACATTATGTATAACGAAAATTGTGACCTTTCTTTTACAAGTCAAACTAAACATTTTATCCGCACGACAAACGACCGTCCTATCTATGTTAAATCTTTTCGACATCCTCCAGCAATGAATGCTGAAATTCAAAGTCAAATTCAAAAGCTTCTTGACAATAAAATCATTCGTCCCTCCATTTCTCCCTATTCTGCACCTGTTTGGATAGTTCCAAAAAAAGCAGATGCTTCTGGAAAGAAGAAATTTAGGTTAGTCATCGACTACCGCCGCTTGAACGATGAAACTATTGAGGACAAGTGGCCTCTTCCAAGAATAGACGAGATCCTGGATAATCTAGGAAAATGTACCTACTTCACGACCCTTGACCTTGCCCAAGGTTTTCACCAAATAGAAATGGATCCTAAATCCATCGAGAAAACTGCTTTCACAGTTAATAACGGCCATTTTGAATACTTGCGCATGCCTTTTGGCTTAAAAAACGCCCCCGCCACATTCCAAAGAATGATGGACGAAGTCCTTAGGGACTACCTGTACAAATTCTGCTTTGTCTACATGGATGACGTAGTCATATTTTCAAAATCTTTATCAGAACACATTGATCATATTAGAATCATATTTAAAAAATTAAAAGAAGTAAACCTAAAAATACAGCCAGACAAATCAGAGTTTCTACAAAAAGAAGTTGCATTTTTAGGGCATATCATAACGCCGGAAGGTATTAAACCGAATCCAATGAAAATCGACGCGATCATACGTTACCCTATACCTAGAACACAAAAAGAAATAAAATCTTTCTTAGGTCTCGTAGGATACTACCGCAGATTCATAAAGAACTTTTCTAAAATTACATTTCCTCTCACGCGATGTCTACGAAAAGGGAGCGAAATTAATATTAAAAATCAGGAATATCAAAATGCTTTTCAAAAATGTAAGGAACTTATAACAAACTCTCCCGTTCTTCAATATCCCGACTTTACAAAACCCTTTATACTTACGACAGACGCCTCAAACATAGCTCTAGGCTCTGTCCTTTCGCAAAATAATAAACCGATCGCATATTACTCCAGAACTTTAAATTCAGCCGAGAAAAACTACTCTACTATAGAAAAAGAACTCCTTGCTATTCTAGAATCAACAAAACACTTTAGACCTTATCTTTACGGACAAAAATTCACCATAGAAACCGATCACAATCCATTAGTTTGGCTGTCAAAAATTCAAGAGCCAAACTCCCGTTTAATTCGTTGGAAACTTAAACTAGAGGAGTACAACTTCGAAATAAAATACAAAAAAGGCAAAGAAAATGTCGTTGCTGACGCACTCTCAAGAATAGACATCAACACCCACGAAACAAATGACGTCATGTCTATATCCCCTAACGTCGATCACTCAGTTGCGGACCTAACCGATTTTAATCTCTCCGATTACGTCATTAACGAAATTTACCAAGAAACACAAACCAACCTAACTCGCCTTAATGAAATGACAAAACCATCTACATCAAACTTAAATCCTTCTCAACCAATTGAAACTGACAAAGTTCAGAATGATAACGACTCTGACGTCACCGTTCACTCGAACAACGACACAGACGGAAAATACCTACCGATTTCAGAATTACCCCTAAATTACGCAACTAATCGATTAATAATCGATTACGGTAAAGAATACAAACATTTCCATACAAACCCGTTTAAGAAAAATCATAACTTTGTGCGAATAAACAAAGATCAGCAACAAGGATGCATTCTTAAAATCTTAAAAGAAATAGTAAAACCCGATTCACTTTTCACGGTTTATATCCCAAATAATGAACTCAAACTCGAATTTCAAAGAATAGTTAGCTCAATTTTAAACCCTCATGCAAAACTTATTTTTTCAAACATTTATGTAACAGATGTCATTAATACCGAACAGCAAACAGAAATAATAGCAAATTACCACAAATCTAATCATAACGGCATAACTGAAACCTACAATCATTTAAAACAAAAATATTATTGGCCTAAACTAAGAGACTCTATTACCAACTTTATAAACACCTGCGAAATATGCCTACAGAATAAGTACGAAAGACACCCTTACAAAATAGCATATGAAGGACCCTTATTGGCCGAAAAACCTTTTAAAACTCTTCATATGGACGTTTTTCGATTTTCAAATTGTCAATTTTTAACTATCATTGATTCATTTTCAAAATATGCACAAGCTTATTTTATCTCCGATCGAAACGCCGTTACTATTCTTAGCAAATTAAGACATTATTTTTCCCACCATAACACCTGTCAAAAAATTGTGACAGATAAAGGAACTGAGTTTGACAACAATCTCCTTAAAGAGTTCTGTCAACTATTTTGTATCGATTTACATTATACAACACCCGCTAACTCCTCTTCTAATAGCCCCATCGAAAGGTTACATTCAACTTTGTTAGAAAAATTACGTATCTTGAAAATGCAAAATCCCGATGAGACACCTCAAAACATAATGACGTCAGCCATCTTAATATATAACCAAAGTATTCACTCTACTACCGGTTGTTCCCCCTTTTCAATTTTATATGGCCCTTATGTGAACGAACCAAACATAAATAACGACCTCACTCTTTTTGAACAATATAATGAACAACGAAAGAAAGAACTAATACCTTTTCACGATCAAGTTTTCAAAAAAGCATATCAAAAACAGTTACACACCACACAAAAACAAAATAAAAACACCGAAGAGCCCCCTCAAATTCAAAAAGATCAAACTATCTTTAGAAAAAACACCCTTCGAAATAAAATGAACCCCCAATTTATCCCTACCAAAGTAACTAACGTCAATAAAAATGTTATAACTGGTATCTCAAAAACTAAACCAATTAACACACATGTCAGAAAAATAAAAAGACTCAGGAAAAAACCTAAATCATTCCAGGTTCCTGATCCTGTCCCTCCTGACATTGACGAACCTCAACCAGGCCCTTCAGGTCAATAGATTGGACAATAATGGATTCTACACCGAAGAAATCTCTCCTTCTTTAGTTGTAAGCCATTATCATACTATGTACATACCTTTTAATATGACAAAAATTAAAACGTCTCTAAGCCAACTTTTTACTACTAATTCCCTATTTTTATCCCCTTTAGTCAATCAAGTTAATAATACTTTATTAAAAATACAATTTCAATTCCTTGAATCATGCTTAAACGATACGTACAATACTTATGAAAAACTAAATTCTTTAGAAAACAATGAACTTAGAAAGAAACGTGGTTTATTCAACCTACTGGGAAGCGGTATTAAATTTGTCACAGGAAACCTAGATAATACCGACCTAGACACAATAACGCAGAACTTACAAATACTGAAACAAAATCAAATTAACACGATGCACAAGATAAATGACCTTAGTTCATTTGCCGGGAATATTATAAACAAATTCCAGGAAAATGTAAACATTATAAATAAAAACGCAAAATGCATTCGCTTCGAAATTTTAAAATTGAATAATGAAATCACGTTATTACTCAGTATGCAAAACCAAATTTTACAAATCTCAAAACTAAACAAATTTTTGGAAAAAATGCTGAGAATGATATCTTTTGCGCATCTGCAAACTTTAGATTTAGAAATTTTGAATGTCAATGAAATTAGGGAAATTTGGCAATATTTGACAGCTCATTATCCAAAAAATTCTCTATGGCCACTAAAACACCTGTCAGAATTAACTCTTATATGTAAAACTGGCCTTATTCTGTTAAAAGATATGTCAATCATTGTAGTGAAAATACCAATCTTTGAAAAATATTCTTGTAGTCTTAAGATAGTTTATCCAATACCTAATAATGAATCAAAAATATTAATTAGCCCCAGTAAATACTATTGTAACAATTTATGGTATCAGCAATGCTCTGAAATTAACTCAAATTGGATTTGTTTCAACCCCATTGCACATAGTTGCCTTTTACCAAAAAATTGCCCTTTCGCCACAGTAAAAAATAATTTTCAAATTCACACTTTAACTTATAAAAGTGGTCTACTTTTCTGTACAAAAAACTCCGAAACAATTTACGAAAATTGCTTCCAGTTTCAGAAAACCACACTTCAAAACTGTTATCTTATTAACAGCCAGTGTGACATAATAATTAATCAAAATAAATATTCATTATCAATAAATAACATTTCTGTTTCATTGCCAGATATAATAAAGCTTCCTGAAACAAACTTGTCTATCAATTTGCAGATAAGACATTTAGAAAACCCGCAAAAAATGCAGGAAGACCTTTTGGATCCTTTAGTCCTACAGGAACTTAATTTTGAAAGCCAAAATTACATTATCTTAACTTTATGTTTGGCAGTAATCTTGATATTTATTTTTATTTTCTATTTTTGGCGAAAACAAAAAACCTCAAAGACAAAAAATATTCCCTTAAGGGTTCTCCAAAAACTCATCAACGAGGACGTTGACGAAACTAAGGGTGGAGGAGTAATATCCCTGGAATAATAACATCTCATCTTGTTTGTAATAACAAATATATTGCTGACGCCGTACATTGAAGTTTATATATGCACCCAAATGGTCTAATTAGGTATCATTATACTTTTACAAGTTGTATTGGTCATTTTAGTTATAACTATTTTTTGTAGTCTTTTCAAATAAAAAGTTTTTTAAAAGCTACGTCACCGGACTTCGTATTTAATTCCCGTATCCCTGGGAAAGGGACCCTAGTCAGGTGCTAACCCTCCGGGTCAGAGAGTACCTGAAATCTACGGAGGGCAGAGGTCGATTCATTTCTCCTGATAGACATCTTATGAGGTCTACCCGTACCCTGTTTTTCCTTATTTTTTGGTTACTCAATAGTGTGCTGTAAATGGTCAAAATATGTTCCATCACAGGAAATCTTTTTAGCCAGTAATCGGTTAATAAGTTGATTTGATAACATTTTCTTGCTGGAAAATGGAGCATTGGTACTTTGACGGTATGGAATTAAATTAAGTTAAAACATTGTCTCTACCTCCCGAATGTAGCTCCAAAGTTTCAATATGCCTCTTATGAAATGTAATGGTAACTTGCACTCATATTGGATTGCAGTTTATTTTGTAGTGAACATAACCAGATTCTTCTAGTGACTTTTATTTACATCCAATTAGGTTAACGTTTGCAAGTGGACGGTACGTAGCACCCATTGTAGATAAGTAAAAAAGGCTAAAATAATACAGTTATTGAAAAATTATTATAGACTATGGCCCAGACCTCCTGCTTGTTTAAAGAACTAAATTTATGACGTGGAATAAGGAAAAACATTCAAGAGAAAGCGCGAGAAAGGGGAGAAATTCTTGGTTTTCGGGTAGATACCGCTATTAAATGAAAAGGGGTTGATCTTTAAATTGAAACTTGGAAGAGAGTTTTTGAAAATATTATAATATAAGTATTGCACTAATACATAAGCTTCAAAGACTTTAAAATAAAGCTATTAAAACAAGAAATTTACAAAAAAATCTATTTATTTGAAAATATGTGAACTTAAAATATTAGAATAAACAAAACTAAGCTATTGTATAAAAATAAATTGCCTAACTCAAATGTAAAAATAAATGAAAATAGACAATAATAAAACTTAAGTACCAGAAATAAACAATGACTAAGAAAAACCTACTCTAGAGCAAAAAAAAAACATGACTCTCCGATTTATAGAAGCATACAGCTCTACAAAATACAACAAAATACAAACTATACTAAAGGGTGTGATAAAAAAATGTGACATAACCTTAAACAATAACTTAACAAAAAATAAACTTAGTTTTAAAGTAGCCGTGGTGGCTCAGTGCGTTCGCGCATTGAACACAAGTAAGTTAAGGAATCTCGCTTGCTACAGTGGCGGGTTCGATCCCCGTCGGTTGCCGAGGTCGGGTGCGGCAGACATTTATAGGATTCCTGGGGAGTGTAAAATATAATATTGTCCTACCCCTTCATTCACGCCGGTAACCAGGCCGGATGAGGTCGGATATCTCGTGAAGGCGGACTTTGTTACACACTCCTTCAGTCGGTAGGCCATTCTAAGGGACAAAAGGACCGGATAAAAAAAAATACCCGGTCTGGGGTTCCAAAGGTGGCCGATGACCCGTGCAATTAGGCGTTCCGAAATGGCGGCCTTAGTGTCGGCGAAAGAGTCACGGTTATCAAATGAGAAAAAAAAACTTAGTTTTAAGTAATTAGTAGAATTTTATAATGTATGTCTGTTATATTATTATAATTAAAGCTTCGGTGCCATCTAAACTGCTTTAAGGTCTGTAATAAATCTTTGTTAAAATATAGTTTAGTTTAGTTTACTTTACTTTATTCGTACATGTCAAATATATATATATATATTTTTTTTTTTTTTATAATTCACACATACGTGGTTTTGGCTAACAGTGTCCGGGCGCTCATTGTCGCCAAGGACACTGCTAGTGTCAATACGGCGAGACAGTCCGTCGAATAATTCCAACGGTCCCAAGTACAACGGCTTTCTGCATCCATGTGATAGCACTATTTGGCATGCTAAGCTCTGTTATATATATATATATATATATATATTTTTTTTTTATAATTCACACATACGTGGTTTTGGCTAACAGTGTCCGGGCGCTCATTGTCGCCAAGGACACTGCTAGTGTCAATACGGCGAGACAGTCCGTCGAATAATTCCAACGGTCCCAAGTACAACGGCTTTCTGCATCCATGTGATAGCACTATTTGGCATGCTAAGCTCTGTTATATGTTGCATGGTTTTTCTGTGTACCAAGCCGTTGGCGCTGATGACTATTGGCATTATTGTCACCTTTTGTAAGTTCCAGATGATTTTTACTTCCTGAGCCAATGCTTGATATTTCGTTATTTTTTCTCCATAGGCTTTAGCCAAGTTATAATCTTGCGGAACAGTAAAATCAATTATAATTGCCGTTTTTCCCGCTTTGTTCCACACAACCATATCCGGTCGGTTGTGCTCCACTGCTCTATCTGTTTCTACGGTAACGTCCCAGTAGATCTTCGTGGTATTATTTTCAAGCAGTGGCTGTGGACTGTACATATGGTGAGGAGTGAATTTCTCCAGCAAACCCTTACTTAGACTGACCATCTGATGAACCACTTTACCCATGTTATTGTGTCTTTCCAGATATTTGGTGTTAGCAATGGCAGAGCAACCCGATGCCAAGTGATGTACGGTTTCCTCAGCTATATTACAAAGTCTGCACTTGGTTGTTTCTACCTCCTGCTTGAGGATATGTCGGGTATATGTTCTCGTTTTAACGACCTGATCTTGGATCGCGAGGAGAGCTCCTTCGGTCTCTGGGAAAAGGTACCCTGTTGTTAGGTAGGAGTTAGATGGGGCAATATCTACTTCAGGTTGATGCAGACTTGTGTAGAACCTCCTGTGCAACACTTTCCTTTGCCAGTTGATTTTAAGCTGCTCAGAAAGATTATCTTCCTCTGGCTCCTCCGGATTTGCCAGGTTCAGTGGAGTGATCTTTTTATCCCAGTTTCGTATACTTCTGTGTACTGGCTGATTGTGTTTATTAAAGTATTTTCTGAGCATTTTTCTTTCTTTGATATTTGAGGCTTGCAGACTGCTCAGTCCACGCCCTCCTTCCCTACGAGATAGTTACAGTCGTTCGATTGCTGAGTTAGGGTGCAGTAATCCGTTCTTAGTGAGGAGTTTTCTGATCCTCTGATCTAATCTTTCCAGGTCAGTCTTTGACCATGAAAGTACCCCGGCGGTGTATGTAAAAGCTGGTACTGCCCAGGTATTTATTGCTGCTATCTTGTTTTTAGCATTTAATTCCGTTTTTAGTATCTTCTGTACCCTCCGGATCAGTTCGCGAACTGCCCCTTCCTTGTTTTCCTTTTGTCGTATCTCGTAGGTTTGTTGGATACCCAAATACCTGTAAGTGGCTTCTGTCCCTAGTTCCTTGATCCGACCTCCATCCCTCAGTGTGATATCGCCTTGCTCCACCAGTTTACCTCTCCTTACATGGACGACCGCACACTTATATATATATATATATATATATATATATATATATATATATATATATATATATATATATATATATATATATATATATATATATATATATATATATATATTAATCCAAGTGTATCTAGATAGCGACAACCCGACTAAATGAAAACTAAAGAAAACTTTTGACACATTTTGTTCTCTTATTTGCTATTGGAGTCGACAGGGCAATAGATAAATTTTGACAAGAATTGAATTGTATATTAATTTTATTTTAATAATTGGCCAGCCAGAGTTGCCTATACTTTGCAGTTTTAGCACAACACAAAATAACACTTTCGATAAAATAAAACGATATAAAATGCATGCGAGCATACTAAATTCCTCAAAATGTTTGCGAACACACGACACTGACGGTTTTAGACATATTTTTGCGCCAAAGTTGATCCACCCCAATGTTACGACTTTTAAAGAGAAACTTGTTCTCTTTCTTCATCGCTTGATAACCCTAAGGTCATTTTTCCTCCATTCCTAAACTTTCCTGAATTTCTTTAATACCCGTCCAAATATAATTATGGATCCCTTATGCGAATCTTTTTAAGTTTGGGTTACTTGGCTAACATAACATGCTACATTTCACTACACTACATTACATATTAAATAATATGTGATATAACATGTGCCATAAAATGTTACATAACACGTAATATATATTGTGACATATTATGCTACATAATATGTGACATAATATGTGACATTATATGTTACATATCATGTGACATAACATGATATATAACATGTTTGATTTGGATAAACCCTCGGACATATGATTTTGTTTGCGAGGGGGCACTTTGTAGCTGTAAAGCTTTACGAAAAAAATTGACTTGTTCGAGGGTTTTTCCAAGTTCCATAAAAAAATACCCGAAAAGGCCTGTGTTAAGTTTTCGTTAAAACACACTATATAACATGATACATGTTATTGAGTAAAATGCCATTTATTTGGATACCAAACCGAAAAAAACCATGTGTTACTTGTATATCTGCAAATTTCTGGATGTTATAATGCGACGTGAACTTTTTGAAAATGTTTGTAATAAATATTTAACAGTTTTTAGCGTTCTCGCCGTTGTTTTCAAAATTGTTTTAAATATTTGATGAGTTGCAAAATTCAATGTGAAACAATGCGTTTTTGTTTTTAAAAATAAATCGTTAAATTTGGCTGATCAAAAATACGTTTAATCTTTTATAACAAAATCATGTTGGCTGTGTACTCTCCACGTAGTTTCATATAGTAACTTGTGTATTAGGTGCAAAAATTGTTTATCTTAGTTAATTTGTGACAGAGAGCTTCCGAATATTTTGTCTTCAGTATCCTAAAGAGGCATCCCAAAGCAAATCTCGCCTTATCTACTTCTCTCAAAAAACCATCCAAATACCGCATATTATTGTTCATTTTACTCCTCACACCACAGGAGAATAATTTTCTAAAAAGAGTTGCTTAAAACCGTTCAAATTCTACGTTGAAATGTGATTTTCAAGGCAAAACTCGCTATTTCCACACTTCTTATCCGCTCCGCCAATGAAATTGCTTCTTCTGTGGGTCACGTCATCTAATTTTCATGTGGCCTGGCGTTTATTTTCTATATTTTAATATATTTTAAACTTAGTTTAGTTTTTTCTTCTACTTTAGTTTGTTATTAGTTCATTATTTAATGTTATAATTAAATTGGTAGAAGTTTAATTAAAATAAAATAATCCTGCATAACTTGTCTTATATCAAACATGTTGTAGCAAAACTTGTTAAATCCAATGTGACCAAGCAAAACTTGTCCTACCCATTTTTTATTGCTCTGTTTATGAAAAACTGTAAAGTTTTTGTTCATTTTAGATTGAAATAATAAAATATTTTATATTTTTTAACTATCTGCCATCAATGGTGCATTTTTTCTTCCAGTAGATGACTCTAGAAAGATTTTTTTTAATTTAACGCCAAAACTTAAAAAAGTGGATAAGGCGAGTTTTGCTTTGGGGCGCTTTAAATAGATAACGTAAGTTAGTTACAATAGGTAATCAACTGTATCAAAACCTTTTCTGAACCTGCTTGTTCTTCTAGTTGATATCCGTCAAATTTTGTTGTTAGTCTATCTGTTAATATTTTCGTGAAATATTATAAAGTATATTGAGAGTGTGACAGGCTGATAGTTTTTTAGGTCTACTTTATCGTCTTTGTTGTGTAGAATAACGGTTACTGATTCTTTCCAGTTGTTCGGGATTATTGTCTATTTTAGTTTTTTATTCATTCTTTGATCTCTAAGGACTAAATATTCAAGAAACTCTTAAGTGCATAAAAGTGTTTGATTAAACTTACTTATAAATCCCAGGGCAAAGGGATAAAAGTTATGTTACATTACATGGGAAAAGACCCACCCCTACACCTTTAAGGGTCTGTGTGTGTGTTTGCAAAAGGGAAGAAAATGGCGTTTGTCTTATGTTTGAGTGTCTGCACAGGAAACGAAGCTGAACCCCTGTTGTCTATTTAATTAAAGAAAATTTTAATTGGCGGTGGCATCCCCAAAGTGTAAGCAGGAAATCAAATACACCCAATAAAAGTATAAAAAGTTTTATATTATTTTTCTCTGTTTTTTGTTAAAAATAAAATAAAAAAAAATATGTATTATAAATTAGGTCATATAGCAACACACAGACTTGAGCCTGCGCATATCCGTTTTCGAATAAAAATAAAACGAATTTGATCTGCATAATCGCGACTATAGCTTGCCGTAAGTTATACTTCATTAATTAGTTCTATTTTATTTTATTTGATAGCTGTATCAACTAAGCATTAGCAATTAAATTCGACCAGCTTTCGTCGAATAACGTCATTATATTATAACCATAATTTTCTGATTATTTCTTTCTTTATCAAACCTACCTACAATATGTCATTGATATGAATAATTTCAAAAAGATCGCATAAATGTAACCAACGTCCATACAATTATTTTTTAGGTTCTAAGTACTAACTGTATAAACTTTAACAAGAACGGTTTAAGTCTGTTTTTTTAATACTTGCAGGTTAAATAACTGCAAAGATTTGGTTCACGCTAACGTACAATATTATAATAAGCATTTCTCAGTGAGCTTGATTTCACAAAAATTTAAACTAACTTTAAAAATAAATAAAAACCCACAAAAGAGTTGTAACAGTAAGTCAATTTTTGGAAATCTAAATGGTGGAGTCATAGAATTACCATTGAAAATGGTCTTAAATTTTGAAAAACTATATTCAATGATCAATAAAAAAAAAAAATTTAAAGCTAAATATTATATAAATAACCTAACACTGTCTCTGTAAAGGCATTACCGTAAATAATACTGATCAATATTTAAATATTGTAAAATGCCCAAGATATATTAGAATCCTTTTTCAGTAACACTACCAAAATAATTGTACATTATCGACAACTTGTCCAAAGAGTTAACATGTAAAATTTAGCGGACAGCTGACACTGACTTATTCCATCTTTAGTTGAATACGGCTACCATTTTTAAACCAAAATATTATTTTTTTTTAAGTATTGTGCGGATATAATGTTATTCCTACAACGAAAAAAGATGTATGTTGCAAGGTATTTATAAATAAATTTTATAGATAATACACACTATTGCATCCAAGGGAAAAACATGAGTTAAGCCTTCAACCAAAATCTAGACTTTGAGATCCAGTATTTTAGAACCCAGGACTTTAGACCTTTTAGTACATATTGGTCGTAGATTCTCTGACAAAAATATCAGAAAACCCATTTATAGGTTCAGAACCATAAAACCAGACACCAGAAACATGCTGACGATATCGCCTTAATAACAGATAAGAAAAAAGAACTAATAAAAAATGATGAAAGCACTGGATACAGCTGTATGACCTACACTAAAACTAAAAACCAAGAATAAAACAAGAAAAAATAGAACAAGTAGAGAAATATATATACCTGGGACAAATTATTAAACTAAAAAAAAAACCAAACAGCTGAAATCAAAAGACGAGTAAGATGAGCGCGGGCAGCATTTGGTAAATTAAGCAACATATTTAAAAAAAAAAGTATTTTCAGTACCTCAAAACAGAAGTACATAACCAATGTATCCTTCCTGTTCACTTTCTGTTTCACCTACAGTTCCCAGACATGAACACTTATAAAATCAATTATGGATAAGAATTAAAACAAAAGTAAGGGATGTCAGAGGAGAACTAGCAAAATTAAAATAGAAATTTGCCGGTCATAATATCAGATAGAAAGACGATCGATGGAACACATGTATTGAGGACTGAAAACTTTGGGAAAATAAAAGAATTAGGGGAAGACACCAAATGAGATGGGTGAACGATTTGAAGAAACATTCGGGAACTAGATGGATGAATACGGCGACAGATAGAGAAGACTGAAATATATTGAGGGAGGCATAAGTCCAAAGTTGGATCGAAGGAAGCTAAATAGATAGATATAAATAGGGGTTCTGAGCCTGTATTTCAAACCCACTAGTATTAAACATCAAGGCAAAATCACAATATGCCTAAGGTAAAATAACTTTTTATATTATACTTCAGTAAACTGCTCATTCTTAATAGGACACAAAACTGCACACTAAGGAAATATGTGCACAGAAAAGAAATCTACAGAAATAAGCTTGCAGTCTAACTTCAGGCAGAGCAGTTCCTTCTAGGAGGTGGACTGTAGAATGAAGGTAACAAACACCATGAAAGATCTTTAATTCTACTAAATTGGGGGAATCAAGTAACAAGATATACAATAAGATAATAATAAGCAGTTGCAGTATCAGGGTGTCCTAAACCTAACCTTGCTTTAGAAATAAATAAATCAATCAAACATTTAACCAAGGGAGAGAAGGAGAAGGTCTTTTATGGTGAGACACCCTGTACTTCTTATTTTTCCATTACACGACGAAATTTCAAAGGCGCCTCTCTACGATCTCTGGAAGCTTTTAAACTTAAATATATTTCACAACAAAATGAAACTTTCCTTTGACACTATGAACTAGAAGGTGCTTCCAATATAAATTATCTGCCTCTACGTATAAAACAAATTAACGCGGTTAGACCACAGATAATTTTAGCACTAGCACAGGGTTTGTCTTAAAATATTTTGGGCTGAAATTTTCTTGTTTTGGTTTGTGGCGATAAACTCCGTCTTTATGATAAGAAACTGTCCTCGAATTCTTCCGAGGTCATACTCTTGGTTGTGTAACAGGTGGCTCGTTTGACAGTGGTACTGTCAAAACAAGTGGCCAAGGCTTAACCCCTGATTTATAAGTTGCCGTTCACGGTTCACAGTTCGTAGACGGATTTTAGCATTTATAGGTTGCCGTCTTCCGTTCGCAACCGTTCGGTAATAATAACCTAAAAAAATTGTTTTTTTATAGTTTTTTTGTTTAAAATGGAGCCTCTAACCTTTTCTGACTTAGCATTTGTCATAAACAAAAAAAAATAAAGGAAAATACAAAAATAAACCAACTAAGTGTGACGTACGTGGCCGACTACGAATCTCGAACGGCGAAAGATAAAGATTATTTATCTCCAGCTTTTGCGAACGGCAAGGCCGAACTTTGCCTAACTTTTACGAACGGCAACTTATAGATCAGGGGTAAACGTTGCAAGCTACCAATTTGTGCATCATCATATTACCAATAAATTATAAAATTATTAAATTTATTATTTCTTAAGATCTCGAAAGGGAATTTGGAGGTTCTTGGAGGAAGTTTATACTATAAACGCTTTTCTCATCACTTCACATTTTCACTTCTTAATATATATTTTATTTTGTTGTAAATAAACTATTTTGTTATTCTGCAAGTATTTAAAATCTCTAAACTTTTAGGTTTTACGAACCTTTTTGTATGTTTCTTGTAAATGTCTATTTATTTTGTAACATTTTAAACATTAATTGAATAATATTATTCAATCAACTGTTTAATTTACCTAGTTTAGTTTAGTTTAGTTTAGTTTATTTATTAAACGGATAGCACCATTTTACAATTTTGAATTACAAAATACTTAAAATATCCTAAAAAATTCACTAGAGTCCCTAAATATATAAAAAACACTTAGGTAATTAAAAATAAACATTATATATAAATACTACTGTTTAGGTTTGCGATGCTATATTGATTAAAAATGCCGATTATAGTGCAACAAATGGTTTGAGTTTGATGTTAAGAAAACCAGAAAAAGATAAAAACAATATTTAAAACACTGGAAAAAGCAATAATAAAAAGGTTTAAAATTAAAATATACTCTAAAAGCAAAGATTAAAACAGTTACGATAAGTTTTACATTTTCCCAGTTGAAATCTCCCCCCCTTAAACGAAGCAATGTGAAGCGAACAGAAACACACTAAAGAATGTTCTCTAACGATTTTCTTGTCTCAGCCAAAGCCACCCTGCTTTCTAGGGATTCTTAGCTTGCCGTTGATTGGTTTGAACTCTAAGCCTTCTCGCTTTGGCGAAAAAGAGATAGACTGTGCTTTAAACGCTCCAAACAAAGAGACAAAACACCAACGCAAGCGAGACTGAGAAAACCGTCACAGATCAAATTTACACAGTGTGTTTTTTAAAAATTGAAAATAGTTTCATAAATTTGTTTTCAGTTACAAAATATAAATTTATGTAATGTTAGTGGCTGAAAGGACATATTACCCGAATACAACTTTTAATAAAATAAAGCGAACCTGAAAATATGCCGAAAAACAAGTCGGTGCGTTGCGATAAATTTTAGTTGTTCTTAAAGTAGTCTTGCATATAATTATTGCTTGTTGATGTCAAAAACAATATTTAATTAAAAATATTTAAAAACTTATAAATGACAAAAATACCATTCAAATCCCCTTTTGTTACAGTTCCATTTTTGTTTTAAGTTTGGTTGTGCAGTTTTACTAATGTGTCCTTTGGACTTAGTTATTGTACTGAACCTTTGGAAAGTAGCAGAAATTATCATGATTCCAAAACCGGGAAAGCGTAGGATTTTCAAATTGTGAGAAACATTTCAGTATTTTTATTCCTCATCTCTATAAGTAAAACTATCGAACGCGCCTAATCTGGTAATACATGCCTACTCCCTTTTTGTAAGTTTTAATAGAGACTATCAACCAGGTATCAGCTGCAGTCTTTAAGAATGTGTTTCTAAATAAAATGACCATTTTACCACGACATATTTTAAGTCACCAATAAAGTTATTCTGGCCAAAAGGATCGCTAACGTTCACTAAGAATAAGACATAGAAGGAAACATCACACATTCTAAAAGTCAATGGAAGTCTATGTTTTGCTTTAAAGCATTTATTTCCCTGGTAGCAAAGTCAGCAAAAGGCTCTTATTTTAACCTCCCGCGGAAAGGAGAGAGAGAAAATTACATTAACCTTTTTCGGAACAAAGATGAAAACAGTCCTTTGTGCGTTTAATTTAAGATTAAGAAGAGAGAAAATAAGATAGATGTACCAGCCATTTTCCTACATTATTTTGCTTGCTCGCAATTCATTGTGAAGTCAGTCGGCCAGCCAAGTTTTCCAGTTCTAACGTTTAATTTTTGTTCAGTATTCGTTTGAGCATCTGTCTTGAGTATGCCTCAAAGTAAAATTACGTTTAACTTTGGAAAACTAAGAAAATTACGCTTTTGAGCAGTGAAAGATGCCTTCTGGTAATGGGGAGGAATTTTAAAATATTCCTCAGAAATTGTGGTATATATAAAATAAGGGATCAAAATATAAAGTTTGCAAGTCAACAGAAAGTTTAGGAGCATAAAAAATAATTTTGTGCCTATTACTTATTTAAGCAAGTAATGTAACTTTTCACGAAAATATTAACAAATAGACTAACAACAAAATTTGATGGATATCAATCAAAAGAACAAGCAGGCTTCAGAAAAGGTTTTAGTTCAGTTGACTACCTATTAACCATGAAAATCCTAATATAACAAGCCAACGAATAGAATATTTCACTATATATTGCGTTTACAGACTTTAAAAAGGCTTTCGATAGCATTGAGCATTAGGCAGTAAAACCATCTTTAATTAATAGCCAAGTAGATCACAGATACACAGATTTAATAGCCATTATATATAGCGAAGCAACTACATCAACCAAAATCCACGAAAGAACCAAGCCAATGCGTATAAGAAGAGGTATCAGACGGGGTGACACAATAATCCCCTAAACTATTTAACTAAGCCCTAGAAGATGTTTTAAAAAAATTTGATTACGAAAAAATATGCATCAAAATAAGCGGACAATCCTGACCTACGATATGCTGATGATATCGCCTTAATAACAGAAGATAGAAGAACTAATAAAAATAATGGAAGAACTGGATACATTAGCTAACAATATAGAATTGAGTATAAACTACACTTAAACTGAAATCATAACAAACCAAGAAAAAATAGAACAAGTAGAAGAATATATCTGGGACAAATAATTAAACTAAAAAAAGAAAACCAAACAGCTGAAATCAAGAGACTAGTAAGATTGGCCTGGGCAGCATTTGGTAATCCTTCCTGTACTCACCTACCTGGACACTTACAAAATCAAATATGGGTAAGGTTAGAAAAGCCCAAAGATCAATGGAAAAGCAAATGCTACCTGTAAAGCTAACAGATATGAAAAGTAAGGAATTAATAAGAAATAAAACAAAAGTAAGGAATGTCAAAGGAGAAGTAGCAAAATTAAAATGGAAATTTGCCAGTCATAATATCAGACAGAAAGACGATCGATGGAACAAATGTATTGTAAATTGGAGACCTTGGGAAAATAAAAGAAGTAGGGGAAGATCCAAAATGGGATGGGCGGATGATTTGAAGGAACATTCGGGAACTAGATGGATGAATACGGCGAAAAACAGAGAAGACTTGAAGATATTGGGGAGGCCTATGTCCAAAGATGGATCGAAGAAAGCTAAATAGATGGATAGATAGATTTGTTTTAGGTAGTTGTTTACCACCTCAGTCAAATAAATCCAGGGCCATTTTTGTCCCTGTTTTCCAATCTTCTTTTTGGGAATTAAACCTCTCTAGATTTTTATTAGATCTGAGTTAAGTCAGGTCTCTCAATATCTCGATATAAATTTTTATTACCATTTTCTATTAAAGCTCTCTCGGTCTAAAATGTATCATCTTTCTTGAACCACCAGCCATCTTCAAATGAATTAGCTAATAAGACAGAAAAGTATAATATATTTTTACCGTAATTTATACGTAGAATTGCGCTTAAAATCTGTTACCTGATGTCTGAGAGAGTTTCTTTTTTGAATATGATTATTAGCTATAAATATCTAAACTCTTTCATTTGTCTAAAGCAATGGCATCTACTAAAATTGTCATTCGATTTTTCTTTCACTCCTTTGTTATTAAATGTCCACATATGTTCTGGTTTATCTCAAAACTCTAGATATTTGTTTAAAATTCATAATGAATAGTGGTCATTCTAGCTTTATTGTCTGTGGGAATTCATGGTTTATTAACATTTCTGCATATTTTATCTACAAAGGAAATTTTGGCAGGCCCAAAAAAACAGTGTTGTATTTGATGCCTCTTGTAATTCCTCTACCCTATTTATATTATTATTGAAGACGTGTCCATGAATACCTTGCTAAAAAAATTGAAACACTTGGAAATAAGTGGGCTTACCGCAATTTGCCATAATGAGTAAAGAAAACCCTGTATATTCTTGGAAAATGGCGGCAGAGTGGTGCTTAAAATAAAGGAGACGTAGAAGCCGCTGTTATTTTCTTATCTTTTAATTTCCGCCCTAATATTAGCAAAGTTTCTGGGCTCAAACTCTTCTCCTCTTCGCTCCCTGCACCCGCCGAGCTCGAGACTCAAAACTAATTAAAATCCGGGAGTATCGCGGAGTTTCCCAAGTTTTACGTTAGTTTTACTTATTCATATTACCCGGGGTAGCAAGCAACTGCCATATACATACGAGACTATTAGACAATAATTTTGCCAAGAGTGGGAAATGACTTCGGCATTGTTTTTCGATCCAGGTTTTGATTAGCTAAAGTTGTGATGACATGACTTTGGCAAAACTTTACGAATTGACTTTTTAGGACACGACAGAAACGTTCGCCTGAAACATGCTACAAACTTGAGTTTTTTTTTACTAGATGATGCGGCTTTGGGCTTTTATTACCTTATCCATGTTTGATTTGGAAAGTCTACAGGTCTGGGAATCGTTTGTCCATCATTTTTATTAGTTCTTCTTTCTTATCAGTAATTAGGGCGATATCGTCAGCATATTGTAAGTGGTTTAAGTAGGTAAAAATATCTTCTAGGGACTGGTTAAATAGTTTAGGGATTATTGTATCACCCTATCTGACACCTCTTCTAATGCGGATTGGCTTTGTTTCTTCGTGGATTTGGATTGACGTAGTTGCTTCGCTAGATATATTGGCTATTTAGTCTGTGTATCTGCGATCTATTCGGCTATTAATTAAAAATGCTTTTACTGATCAGTGCTCAATGCTATTGAAAGGTTTTTTAAAGTCTAGTAACGCCATATATAGTGGAATGTTGTATTCGTTGGCTCGTTCTATTAGAATTTTCATGGTAAATTAATGGTTAACTATACTTAAAACTTCTCTGAAGCCTGCTCCAATTTTTCTTATTTTCTTTTATTCTTTGTTGAGCTCCAGGTCACTCGAATATACAAAGTAATGAGGCATGCAATAGAATAGTCAAAACTGGTGCAGTCAATACTACTGTAAAAGATGATTCTTAGTGTTAGAAACCTACAGCATCTCAAGGTAACTGTAAACAAAGTTGGTACTTAGCTATAGGCGTGAAATGCTAATAGAAGTGATTTCTAATATCACATCCATTAGGTTCCGTATAAGGAGGAATCTTATAGCATAAGACATCTATTGTGTAAATACCCCGGATGTGACTCTAGCTCTCCTATACTTCCAACATCTAAAAGAACTGATGGATATAGAGCCCAGTACGAAGGCTGCGGTTTAAAGCTAGAAAAATTTTAATAATATAAACATTGGAAAAATAGTTTTTAGCAAGAAATTTTGGAGTTTTGTATAGATATATAGCTTAGAAGCACCAGGATGATGGATATATGTATGTTCCCTTCTACTTTAAAGTTTTTGAGTTTTATGCTCGCGGTGAAACTCTGAAACTGGATAGTTTGGGTTAAACAAATGAAACGAAACTTGTTTAATAATAAAACTGGGAGGAACGGTAAAGTTTCCTGTAAGCTATGCGCAGGGAGAGTAAAATCCTATATAAGATTGGAGTGAAAATTGCGAACTCTTAAGGAAAAGTAGACTTAACATTTCTACCAGCAAATTTTAAATCAATAAAATAATAAGCTGATGATCAAAGGACCTGGAATTCATAAACAAAAAAGTGGCTGTCAAAAGAGATGCAAGATGTAAAGTGTTGATCAAGAACGATATCGAAATTAAATAGGAAGATACATTTGGTTATTATCTAGGGACAACAATAATCAAGAATGGTGAAGGAAGATAATAAATCTTTACCAGAATCCAAAACAACAACACGGGAAAAATTGGTAGTGCAAAATCCACTGATTCAAAGTCAGGGTATACAAACTATAAAGAAACCTACTCTTTTGTTACGGAAAAACCCTTAATCAATAAAAAAAGTCCCAAAATCACATTTTTTGAAAAACCCAAATAAACTTAAACCTAATCCATAAACACCAAAAATTAAATACGGCACCCATTTTGTCCGCCGATTTTTCTGCCATATGGACTATCGGTTAGAGAGAGAAGGTCAATCCAACCGTGAGTATTAAAGGGATAAATTCTCCTTCACCGGCCTGCAAAGTTTACAAATTCTCCTCAAATGTATGGTTTAAATACCGTGGTTTAAATAACATATGGTAAGATACATCTCTAAAGAAACAAATATAATTCTAAGTACACTAAATTTAATTCTATAGGTTATGACCAAAATTGAACTACTAAAGCCTCAAAGGCTATGGCTGAAAAAGAAAAACTAGTAAATATAATAAACTCTGGTGAATAGGTCGAAAGGTACTATAAAGAACTCAACATAAAAAAGCTATGGAGGCAACATAATAGATAGGCCTAAAGACGGAAAACTTGTACAACTACAACTATGTCGGCTTAGGAAGTTTTCCTACTTTGTCCAACGCCTATTCTGCACTTCGTTCTTAAGAATCATCTTCTATCAGGTTTTATTGACTTATAGATTTTTGGATTGACTGTTGCCATTTCAGTTCCAGCCATTCTAGGACCTGCTTTGGTAATTGTTCTAAGTATTTTAATTGATCTTCTTATTGCATCCATTTTGACACTTTTCATTTTGGTTTTATATTATTCTGTTTCGCGACAAGTCTCTATTCCATACAACAGCGTGCTTTTCACCATTTTTTCATATATGTGAAATTTTACATCCTTTTTAGCTCACACATATACTATACTATATTAGTGTGAGCTATGGTGATCCTAATTTTTTCGAGAAAAAAAAAGTTGCTCCGATTTCAAAAATTTTTATATATCTTTGCGTTTCAGATGATTTTGAAACTTTTTTGTTGCGCCGTCTGTCTGTCTGTCTGTCTGTCTGTCTGTCTGTCTGTATGTCTGTCTGTCTGTATGTCTGTAACGACCAACGCGCATAACTCAAAAACCGCTCGGCCGATTTTAATGAAATTTGGTACCTAGGCTGGGTCTTGGGTCGAGATGGTCCCATTTAAAAATGAACAAAATCCACCGAACACAAACCAAATAAAAGGGTGGGGGTAGATTTCAAAAATTAGAGTTTATGTGAAAATATGGCGTGTGTGATATCAAACGAAAGGTAATTGAGTCTGGAGTTAAACAAAATACATTTTAATTTATTTAAAAAAAAGGGTGGGGGTATATTTTAAAAATTCGAGTTTAAGTGAAAATATGGCGTGTGTGATATCAAACGAAAGGTAATTGAGTCCGGAGTTTAACAAAATACATTTTAGATTTTGCTTTTTTTAAGGGTGGGGGTAGATTTTAAAAATTTGAGTTTAAGTCAAAACATGGCTTGTGTGGTATCAAACAAAAGGTAATTTAGTCTGGAGTTGAATAAAATATATTTCAGTTTTTAGTTATATTAGCTTACACGTAAACTATAACTATAGTACCTAGTGTGAGCTTAGGGGCCCATATATTGGCAGAGTATTTATCTCTTTGCTCCATAAAACACTGTTGACATAACCTTTTTTGCGTTAACTATTCTTTTTTCCAATTCTTTATACAGACTGTCTTATCAAATGTGACATCCAGGTTTGCATACTCATTGCATGAAGATATTGTTTGTCCGTTGCCTAGTTCTAGCTCATTTGATTTGTTTTCAACACATAAGTAATGTGTTGTCCACGTTCACTCTTAACCCCCACTTTTGGTATTCTTCCGTTAACTTTCTCATATACTCCATGTCTTTTTTATCATTAGCTACAATTACCTTGTCGTACAACGTATAACAGACTGTATTTATGTTAATTATTTTAATATGGAATCCGTAATGTATAATAATATAGCTACGTTATTTTGTTTTCAACAGCTGAAATATCGACAAATATTTTGCGACCAATTTAAATACGAATTGAGGAAAATAAATCATAAATCGCTTTCCAAACATAAATTAGGTGACGCTTTCTGAAATCAAAAGTTAAATAAGCGAATTCGCAAGCTGTCACCGCGGAGAAATTTCGAACTATTAGTACAAATTTTCTCATTTATGATCATTAAGGAAATTGGAAAGCTCTATTTCTAATCCATTCGAGCTTTCTTAAAGCGCCCATTTTCTCAGACCATAGAATAAAAAAACTACCAAGAAGTTAGTAGTAGTAAGGTGAGGACGGTGACCCATTGGTCTGACACTTGGGCTAGAGTAGGCCCTTTTTATCAGTTCTTCGATGCATGTTTGGACATAGGCCTCCCCAATATCTTTCGCTCGTCTCTGTCTATCGCTGTGTTCATCCATCTTCCATCCATCCATCCGTCCGTCCATCTCATGTGGGGTCTTCCCCTACTTCTTTTATTTTCCCAATATCTTTAGTTTACAATATATTTGTTTCATCGATCATCTTTCTGTTAGATTATTTTACTTGACGAGGTGCGGAAACACCCAATATAACGCCGTTGGAAATAGGTAAGTGTTTTGTGAGAAAGTCTTGTTTTTTTTCTTTTTCTCCTTTCTATGCTTGTTCTGCGACGTTTGGGTCTAGCTCTAATTTCCAATGTCAAATCCATCTGCGACTTAAATAACGGGCAGACACTTCGAAACTTTGCCTATTTACGATCGCGCGAGCTAGGGGTCCTGTATCAGGCTAATAAAACCATAAAATAAGTAAACAATCTGTCCACGGTTCTTCAGTATAGTGACGCCGTAGCTGTGAACCAGTTCCCGCAGCTTATTAATGTTCCTCATACTACAGCATTGCAAAATAGAAAAAGATTTGATCGCTACCTATCTTTAGAAAAAGATAACCATGTTTTGAATTGTTGTCTAATTGTTTAATTTATTTGTTTAACATGTTGAGCAGGGGTCACCCCTGACAAATTTATTGGCTGTCAACACCAAAGAACCTTAAGGGCCAAACTAACGAGCTTACGATAACAGGCCAGTCTTGAAATATGTGGTTCAATGCGCTCTTGCCCCTCGAGTCCGCTTGAATGCTTACTAAACTCACCACCGCTTCACATTTTCTTAGAGGCGGAGGCACGAAGAGCAACATACTTACAACATAAGTGATATCAACAGCCCTAATTAGGGATGCCCAACACGGTGTACAGCAGAAAGCTATACAACATTATCCTCCCAGAAAGGGTGGTAAAAGAACAGGACCAATTTTTCAAATAACGATAGCTTCTGGTATACCGGCGGATCCAAAATGCCATCAGGGGTTGGATATGGAGTTGTTGGTATCCAAGAAATCGAGATTAAACATAGTGTCGGCCAATTTGCTACTATATTTTAGGCTGAACTTGCAGCAATTAAACTGTATGCCTGGTGGATTACTAACCACTAATGGATCAACAGGACAATAAAAATCTTCTTCGACAGTCAAGCAGCCTTAAGAGGGCTAGATTCTTACACTGAATGCACTTGGTAGCGCTAAAAATGTGTCATTAGTATGGATACCAGGGCATTCTGCGCACGAGGAAAATGAGGCCGCAGACAAAGCAGCGGTGGAAGCGTCTCCGAACCAGCCCTGAAGAAGATATCATACAATGCTGCTAAATCAACCATAATAAAATGGATGGAGAATAGCTTCCAACAATACTGGATAAATATACGAGAACTGGCTCATTCTAAAGAGTTTATTAAAGGACCTTGTAAAACCGAGCCGGGACATCATTGGACTTAACAGACAGGAGGTACCTATAGTGACTTTTCTTTTTACGGGTTACTGTCGACTGAGAGTACCCATGCCCAGAATGGGACTAAGAGAAGAGACCGAATGTGGACTCTGTATGGAGGATGACGAAACAGTCAGACATGTACTGTGCGAATGTCTGGCTATTGCACGTTTACGTCAGAACACTTTCGGTAAACCTCAGATTGAAGCAGAAGATCTGAACAGTGTCTCACCCAAACTGATAGCCGGCCTTTTTGGTGGACTAGGCATACAGCGGTGAGAAACCCCTCAAAAGTGAGCCACAATAGACCCACTGGTGGTCGCAGTGGAAGGGCTGCAAGGCCCACTCACATATGAATCATCATCATCATCAACATATTGAGCAATTTTCTTCTTAAAATCGATGTTAGAGTTATAGATACTAAAATTGGCTTAAAAGAAAACAGACACCGTTCTTAGTGAAAAACTTTGATTTCTAGTGGAAAGTAGACATACAATAAATATCAACATGTTGAACAATTTTCTTCTTAAAATCGATGTTAGAGTTATAGGTACTAAAATTCGCTAAAAAGAAAACAGACACCGTTCTTAGTGAAAAACTTTGATTTCTAGTAAAAAGTAGACAGACATAGAATAGATAGATTTATTCTTATGTAAAAGTTTGAATAAAAGTGCATGTATAATATTTTGTAGAATGATTTAGACTTTAGCTTTCCTTACCCGATTTCAAACAGGGTCTCTAGCTTCTAGCAAGAACAATATATCATAAGTTTAGTCAAAAGTGAGGTAAATAAGAAATGTTTAATATAAATAAAATGCCCTCGATGATCATAATTGGGAACCTATCAAATATAACCAATATACAGTGCCTACTCTAACCTGCTTGTCGGACCTACGGATCATCCTCCAATACTACTACCGGTTACTACTAACATATATAGAGAAATTTTTAGTGATCGCACGGAACATGTAAAACCTTTAAATCCCCGGAAACTCTGATTTAAAGAAGAAGAAATAAATACAAAAAATCAGTCAATTGTCAAAACAATAAATATTTCGTTGATCCATCAAACGCGAAGGTCATTTGCGCGCGAGATAATTACGCGCGGACAAATTCGCGCAACCAATTACGCCCAACCATTGTCGCGCAACCAATTGCGCGTGCCCAGTTGCGCGCAAACAATTGCGCGCAACCTTTAGCGCTCAGACAAATGCAGGCAGCCAATAGCGGGCAACTAATTGCGCGCGAACAAATGCGCGCAACTAATAGCGTTACTATTACCTATTTTATAACATTTTTATAACAGGTTTCAATACACACGCTTCTGCAAATGCGCTAACAGTTCGAATTGTCCTCTCCAGCAGAGGTAGACTAGGGGCTGCGGATAGTTGATAAGTTGACCCGGTTAGGTTAGTATTCTAGCCTGACCCGGTTATCAGGATAGTTTTTTTTGTGCAATAACCGAACCGTGTCCGGTTAGAATACTAACCTAATCGGGTTAACTTATCAACTATTCTCTGGCCCTGGTCCATCTCAGCTGACCATGCCAATTCGACTTTGTTATAGGTTGGTTAGGATTCTGATACAAATACGTGTGCGCAATGCAAGATAATATCTTGAGCTCTGCAGGTCATAAGAAAGCAAAAATTTGCTTAAACAAGGCCATCAGCGACAACATAAAGCTTCTCAGAATATATATTATCATTTCGTAAGGCCACGCAAGTAAGAAACTTTATAACTTAGAGAAAATAAACATTAATTTCCTTACCAAATTAGTGGAGCCCTATTTGCTCGGAGTTACGTTTTCGCGTAGAATACTTACATTAAAATTACTGTGTGCTTTACAAACTTCTATGCTCTGCAACGCAGTCTTTAAAATCAGTGGTGGCGAAATAATATGAATATTAGGCGGGGAAGGCCAATAAAAAAATACAGGCCACGCTTGGAAAAATTAGCTGTTCTCGGGGGGCTGACTTTTACATTATGTCTCATGGTAGGTCAGACGTTTTTTTATGATATTTTCAAAATGGCACTACAGATTCCGCGAAATTTCAGTGAAATATTCTCAGACATCATCCCGATATACCTACCACCAAACATTTGTAAGGATGCAAGATGATTTAAAGGTGAAAATTTTCAAGATTATTTTGAATTCAAATTACCCGCTATGTACTGCATTTTAACTGTTATATTTGACATGTATTTGACTTTGTCATCTGTGGTTGTCATGGCATTTGTTTATTTGTTTGTATTGTAAAACTTTTTCGATATTATAATGATTTTTAACAATAAAGTTCATTTAGAATC
The DNA here is from genome assembly GCA_963576565.1 of Aspidapion aeneum. Taxonomy (NCBI): domain Eukaryota; kingdom Metazoa; phylum Arthropoda; class Insecta; order Coleoptera; family Brentidae; genus Aspidapion; species Aspidapion aeneum. The sequence continues at coordinate 44,636,138 of OY755046.1, read as the reverse complement.
CAAAAATACCAGCGTTCATCCTTTTAAAACAAAATTACACTACAAAAAAAAAGTCTGCCTAGTGCCCAATATAAACAAATAGATCTAGGTAATCCAATTACTTTCCACTAGAAACGAACACATTCGCTTTTTCTTTAAATTTAATTTTTGTGTGAGCTAATGAAGCGGCTCTGAAAAATTAAGGATTTCTATACATTTAAAAAAAATTGTTCTGCAAGAATATCGTAAAGATAATCTCAAGACCGGCTTCATTTTAAAAAAAAAAATCAAATATTCATGAACCATCATTCCAACTTCAATATTTTAAAGGCAATCAGCTGTGTCGTGACCATCAAAAAAAATCAGCCCCCGATGTGACGTCAAAAAAGTGGAGGATCGTGGCCCGTCCATTTTGATAGCCCTGGGCAGGGCTATCAAAACATACGGGCCACGATCTACAACCTTGTTGACGTCAAAGCGAAGGCCACGCCAGAGCTGATTGTTTTTAAAATATTGAAACTGGAATGACGGTTCATGAATATTTGATTTTTTTTTTAAATAAAGCCGGTGTAATACATTTTTTTTTAAATGTATTTTAATCCTTAATTTTTCAGAGCCGCTTCATTAGCTCACACAAAAATTAAATTTAAAGTAGAAGCGAATGTATTTGTTTAAATTCGAAACACTTTTAAAACTTAATATAGTTATTTACATGTGTTTACAAAAATTACAACATCAAAAAATGTTCTTTTTGTAGTGTAACTTTGTTTTAAAAAGATTAACACTGGTACCTTTAGGTTTTAAATGAACTTTATTGTAAAAAATCATTAAAAAATCCACAAAGTTTTACAATACAAACAAGTAAACAAAAGCCATGAAAAACACAGATGACAAAGTCAAATCCATGTCAAATATAACAGTTGGAGTGGGGTGCATGGCGGGAATTTTGAACTCAAAATAAGTAATGCTACCTCTTGAAGATTTTAACTTTTTAATCATCTTTCATCCTTCGGAACGTTTGTGGGAATATCGGGATAGTACCTGGGTATATTTCACTGAAATTTCGAGAAAATCTGTAGTGCCATTTCAAAAATAACACAAATAAACCGCTATTCTCCTATAAGATCCAATGTAAAATTTAGAGTTCAACCCACAATAACAGCTGATATTTTCAGGGTCGTGGTCGGCATTTTTTGTTGGCCTTGTATAAAAGATGGTCAGGATCCTGTTTTGCTTCAAATCAAACACCTCCAAAATGTGAAAAGCTCAAAAACTTTTAAGAATTTAAGTCATATGCCAGGAAACGAATAATTTATAGAAAGTGTCATCAGCATGTTTAAACCTGCAGTACGGAGGCCCGTAGAGTAAAACAAAATACGTTAGAGCATAAATACATGTTCAAAAAATCGAAAAGTGAAGCACCCATTGCTTGCTTTGGAAACAATGGCAAATCTAAATCTGCAGACGCGAATTTTCAAGAGCTCTTGCGAGTGTTTTCTCACATTGGCATACAGCTGCTTTGTGAGTGGACGCCATATTTATTATTTATTTACATATTGCGGTGTTTTGCGTTTGTCGTGTAAAATTATGTTTTTTTCTGTGAAAAATGGGAAATAATTCACGTAAAACCTGTGAGTTTTGTCGAAAAATGTTCGGGAGATATAAGTGAGGGCCATTCCATAGGTAAGTACTTGTATTTCTCTTCATGATTTGTTAATAAAGTTAAGAGTGGTTTATAGATGCCATTAAACACTCTTCATGGTGTCCACAATAAATCTACACAACCCATGCATTCTTACACAAGATGCTTGAAGCCAGTACCCCTATTTTATTTTTAATATTCGTTTTTCGGGTAGACAGGATTTCGGTTACTGCGCATGGGTCAGTTTTGGTGGTTTTGGAGCATACTCTGTTACGTCACTACATTAGTTGAAAATGTTCAAAAGTTCAGGGTTATGTTTAATATATTTTTTTTAAAAGCTAGTTGATTGGATGAAAATTTATCAGATTGTGGATAAAAATTGTAGTTTTTATAAAATTAATTGTGCAGATTTATTGTGGACACCACTCTTAACTTTATTAACAAATTATAAAGAAAAATACAAGTACTTACCTTACCTATTACCCTTATTTCTCCGGGACACTTTTCCACAATCGGCACATGTTTTGCGTAAATTATTTCCCATTTTTTCGCAGAAAAAAAAAATTACACGACAAACGCAAAACACCGCAAAATGTAAATAAACAACAAATATGGCGCCCACTTACCCAGCAGCTGTGTGTCAACGTGACAAAATACACGCATGCGCACTTGAAAATTTGCATTTGCGGATTTGAATTTCCCATTGTTTCCAAAGCAAGCTTTGAGTGCTTTACTTTTCGATTTTGTGTGTATGTATTTATGCTCTAACGTATTTGGCTCCAACCTATTTGAGTAAATCCAACATTGTTTTATAATACGTAATTGTCTAAGACAGAAGCTAAAGACTGGCGTAGGTTCCGATTTTTATCTTTTAATTTAAATTCTGTTTCATCAAATTATTCTCGCAATTATTTAATTGTTTTTCGTAGTTTCATTAAACCATTTTTCTGGCTGGTTCTTGCAAATCTTAGGTAGGAAAACGATGGAAGGTTAAACCTGCCTTCGTTCATATGTTCTGCCGTAATTTGATTTTGGTTTTACTCTATTTTATTGTTTTTAGATGAAACGCCAGTGGTTTCTCTTCTACTTAGATATTCGTTTGGATTACGCCATGAAGTATAGCGCAAATTTTAATACGGAACTACAGAACTAAGGCATTTCTTCCACTTTAAGTACTTGTACTTGTCGTTTATATTTCGTAGCTCGCCTTATCCGTACTTTAGAGTTTAACTTAAAATACAAATGCTAATTTTTATTTTTCTTCCCTTTAACTCAGTCGCAACTTATTTTTTATTTATATTTTTACTTTTTAATGAGCTGTAGTTCTGACATGTCTGGGTAGCTATTTTGGGTCTTGAACGATGTGATAGTTCCCATCACATGCTTTGGCCAATGGCAAGTTTTAAACTAGTCACGTGCTATGCGAAAAGACCTCAATTGCGCAACCTTCTCCTAGGATCGGACCGAGAGGCTTTCAGTTGGTACGGGACAGAAGAACAGATTTTACTTTAAACGCGTAAAATTGCTATTGGTCTAAGCGTGCAATGTGGATGATATCGCCTTAATAACAGATAAGAATAAAGAACTGATAAAAATGCTCGAAGAACCGGATACAGCAGCTATAAACATAGGCATGGGTATGAACTGCACTAAAACTAAAATTATAACAAACACAGATGAAGATATCACGATCAGAATAAACCAACAGAAGATAGAACAAGCAGAGGAATTTAGGTATATCTGGAACAAATTATTAAACTAAAAAAAGTAAACCAAATGGCTGAAATCAAGAGACGAGTAAGATTGGCTTGGGCAGCATTCGGTAAATTAGGCTACATATTGAAAAATAAAAAATATTCTCAGTACTCCAAAACGAAAGTGTATAATCAATGTATCCTTCCTGTACTTACCTATGGATCCCAGAACTGGACACTTACAAAATCAAAAATGGTAAAGAACAATGTTACATGTAAAGCTAACAGATAGAAATAAAACAAAAGTAAGGGATGTCAGAGGAAAAGTAGCAAAATTAAATTGGAAATTTGCCGGTCATAATATCAGACAGAAAGACAATCGATGGAAATGTATTGTAAACTGGAGACCTTAGGAAAATAAAAGAAGTAGGGGAAGACCCCAAATGACAGACAGAGAAGAGTGGAAGATATTGGGGGAGGCCTATGTCCAAAGTTGGATCGAAGAAGGCTAAATAGATAAATGGATAGATAGACAACATTATTTAGAATGAAGAAAACTTCGTAGCTAGGTACCTTTAATCATTCCCATACTTTTAACATTTCCTTTCACTTACGTTTCAATTTAATTTTGCCATGTCTCTTATCTTTAAAATATCACCCCCATTTCTTACGTCTGCAAGTCAAATATCAACCCTTTCTACCTCATTTATTTCGCCTTTGAACAAAGCAAAAATCGTTCGTTTCCACCGCCACCCCCGACAACCCTCTTTCCAGTGTTCAAGACGCGATAACTCAAGCGGCATGGAAACAAAAGCAAACCTAAGATGCAATTAAAATTCGTGAATTTCTATTGGTCGCCCCCGAATGGCTGCTGCTGAATTTCTCAGATTTTCAGCGAGCGCCGCGTCCAGAACAGGAAGGGAGAAAATAATAATGGATTTAAATAAAAGAAGAAAGATATTAAGGTAAATTTGTTCAAATATGTCTGTAATACTATTTGTAAGGCTAATCATAACAAAAACATTTCATGTAAAAAAAAGCCAAGTACGCGAAAATGGTATTCCATAATAAAAATTGAGATAAAAGTAAAGCCTTTTCCAATACAAATTTCAAAATAAAAGATTCTGACTAGTTTTTAAATGTTTTTTTTTAACTCTACTACTGCTTGCTTGAAAATCAGTCTGCCAAATTTCAGCTTTGTTGCATGTCTAGTACAGTAGAATTTTGATGATCTATTATACATGAGTGAGTGGCAATTTCGACGTTTTTTAAAATTTCGTAACTACTTTACTACTTTAGGGAAGTGCATGAAACTTGTAGGGGTTGTTAACTCTATTAAGGTCTACGACTGTGCCAAGTTTGAGTTTCGTAGCTCATTCTAAAGTAGAGTTTTAGATAGGTCAAATATGGGCTGAAATGTTTCAAGAAAAAATGGTACAGCAGTTTAGCAAATTAATGTTTATGAAAGTTTTCAAATCAAGAATCTAACTAAATCTGAGAAACAGTTTAGTGTATCATGCTTGCTTTTTAACAAATTGCGCTGCTTGGGGTAGGGGACAATTTGCCGCAGTCCATTTGCCGCAGGAACCCTTCGCCGCCGACCGATTCGCTGCGAGGACAATTTCCCGCGAGAATTTTTTTTTAGTGGTTATTTCAATTTAACTTAACCTTTTTTTTCTTAAATCATAGCTCCCCTGTCTTCTTGTTGGGAGATCAAAATCTGAGTTAAACAATCGAGAAATAACTGGACAAGAAGGACAACGCATGTAGAAAATCTCGAGCCCTTGTTATAACGTGAATATCGTACATATCTTTTTCGAATTTAATTTATAAAGAAGTAGGTAAGCCGCGCCGATCGAGTCTTGCACGAAAAACCATAGGCGCGCGTGCAAAACAAAAATTGAATCGGGTGTCATCGGGTGTTAACGTTGGCTGTCGTCAACGCGAATGCGGCCGGTCGAAGGTCAAGCGAAACGCGTAATATTTTAAGTAGGTATGTAGACTGATTAATAAATACGTACGTACCCAGGTCGATTTAATTTTCTGTTTTATAATATTTGGGTGATCCGTGAAAATAAACCCAGAGCGGAGGCAATTGCAAATTAACAGAAAAAGTAAAATTTAAATTTTTAAAAGGTCATAGTTTTATAACCATTTTTTGGATTTTTATGAAATTTTGAGAAATGTCGCATATTTTATATGGTTATGTTAATATTTGCTGGGAGACAAAAATTTACTAAAAAAAATTATATCCACGGTTTAAACAGGGAGCTAAAAACGTTTTACGCCGTTATGAAACAGACGATAGGAGCGATATTTGCAACAAACATTCTAGGTCTTGAACTTGTTTTTTTAAACTACTGGGTGGGCCAAAAAAACCGGATTTTTTTTTCATTATAACATTTGAATTATACCATCGATTTTAATGGGACAAACTGCACTTGCCAGAGAAATAATCAGAGATTTAAATAAATATATTTTTTTGTCCGCCATCTCAAAATGCAAGATGGCGAATGAAATTAAATTGTACCCTTCAAAGATTCTCGTTTATTCTTGTGTTGCGAACACGTTTTAAGTATTTTTTTTAAATCTATAAAAAAACTGCATTCTTGCCACGCACAACAAGGTACGAATTAACAAAATCGGTTCGGTGGTTCTAAAAAAATATTTTTTTGTTTCAACCATTGTTTTGAATATTATACGATTGCCAATCATGTCTGCATTTATTTCCTTATAAATTCATTAATACTGAACCGATTGTAATGAAATAAATAACATCCTGGTCAAAATTGATTGCCTTTTAAAGACTATATGATCAAAATTTACAGCCATTCTAAAATTTAAGATGGCGGACAGAATCATACTTGATTCTTTAAGATGGCGTGTTAATTCTTGTTTTCTGACAATGTTTTAGTTTTTTTTTAATCTATGGAAAAGCACTACTTTTGGCTCGCACAAAGTAGTACAATCTGGTAAAATCGGTTTGAGGGTTCTCAAAAAATCTATTTTTATTTCAGTCATTGTTTAACAGATTATACGATTGCATTGCTAATCCTGCCTGCATTCATTTCCTTATAAACTCATTATTACTGAACCGATCTTAGTGAAATAAAAAATCATTAGGATGTTTTTTATTTCATTAAAATCGGTTTAGTAGTAATGAATTTATAAGGAAATAAATACAGACTTGATTGGCAAGGCAATCGTATAATATGCAAAACAATGGTTGAAACAATTTTTTTTTTTTAATAAACCACCGAACTGATTTTGCTGATTCGTATCTTGTTGTGCGTGGCAAGAATGTAGTTTTCTTACTAATTTAAAAAAATAATTAAAATATGTTTGCAACAAAAGAATAAACGAGCATCTTTGAACGTTACATTTTAATTTGGTCTGCCATCTTGGATTTTGAGATGGCGGCAAAAAAATATATTTAATCAAGTCTGATTAATTCGCTGCGAAGTGCAGTTTGTTCCATTAAAATAAATTCTACAGTTCAAAAGTTATAATGAAAAAAAATGTCCGGTTTTTTTGGACCACCTGGTATATAAAAATTTTTAAAGGTTTTTTTTATTCGAAGGTATTTTAGAATTTGACGTGTACGCCCTTTTATTATTACAAGCTTTTATTTAACTTCACCTGTATGTATGTATGTATGTATGTGGGTATGTATGTAATCAAATCTTGCAACTCATTTTTGAAGAATTTCCAAACATCCGATTAACTTCAAATTTCGTATAGCGTCTTAGTTCCGATGACAATACAATAATATGGTTTCATCCGGTACCTACCTCGCCCCTAACGTGGGGGATGGAGAGGGGGTAAAACTTTAGTTTGTCCGATTTCAACCAAAATTGGTATCTGGGGGTTTTTGAGTATGAGAATTACGAATTTTTGATCAGATTATAAAAATTCAATATGGCGGATTCAAATTGGACGATTCAATGTCAAGTTTTTCTGATTACTTTCAACTGACTTCCACGTATCCGATTGACTTCAAATTTCGCATACCGTTATAGTTCCGATGACAATTCAATAATGTGGTATAACTGACTGCCTACCTTACCCCTAACCTGGTGGGCGGAGAGGGGGTAAAATTTTAGTTTGTTGGATTTCCACCAAAATTGGTATCTGGGGGTTTTTGAGGATGAGGATAACGAATTTTTAATCAGATTACAAAAATTCAATATGGTGGATTCAAAATGGACGATTTAATGTCAAGTTTTTCTGATTACTTTCAACTGACTTCCACGTATCCGATTGACTTCAAATTTCGCATACCGTTATAGTTCCGATGAAAATCCAATAATGTGGTATCACTGACTGCCTACCTCCCCCTAGAGCCCCGGTATGTTGACATGTTTGGATATAAGTCAACATACAGGGACTCTACCTCCCGCCCTAACGTGGAGGGCGGAGAGGGGGTAAAATTTTAGTTTGTCGGATTTCCACCAAAATTGGTATCTGGGGGTTTTTGGGAATGAGGATTACGAATTTTTGATCTGATTACAAAAATTCAATATGGCGGATTCAAAATGGACGATTTAATGACGATTTTTTCTGATTACTTTCAACTGACTTCCACGTAGGTATCTGATTGATTTTAAAATTCACATGCTCTCTCACTAAAAAGGGGGGGGGGCGTAGAAGAGGTAAGGCTTTAGTTTGTTCGATCTCGACCAAAATTAATTAATCCTTGCGTATAATGATCATAATAATAACGACAGTTTTAGCATATGTCGCCTTTGTTGGACGGCCTTCTCATCGAAGACAGATATTTTAAAATTGACAGGAAAGACTCCCTGCAATAACGATGCGCAAGCTGAAATGCATAGACTTAGACAAATCTAAACATTAAAAAATAAATTAAGAAAAAAAAACATCGCTTTTATTATTATGATATCAGAACACTCAAAATATTATTTTATGCTTTTTAGTCCATTTTATAAAAGCTTGTTTTCAAAAAGTTATTTCAAATGAAAAACGTTATTTTTTTTAACTAATAAATAGGAAAACAGGGTTTATGAAAATGTAAGTAAGTAATATTTAACTTTTAATCAAATAAGCTAGGTATACATTTTAAGTTATGTACTTTGTTAACTTTGATAGTTTTTTGAGTTAAATCTTAAAAAATTAATAAAATATTACAGTGATGTAAGGTAGATGAGGGGTATAAGGCTCACCTTTTTTTACGACTGAATTATCTTAAGACAAAAGTAGAAGCTAATATTTCTGTGACAATTTCCAATGCTTTATAGAGTTATCCAACTAACCTCATAAAAAAAAACACATATAGAAATATTTTACCCCTCTTTCGAATAGTACTGGTCACCTAAAACTACACTATCTTTTTTTTTTAACGTGGCAGAAAGGCACTACAACATTTGGTGCGAAAAATTGCCCTAGCTTGTGAAATGAGAAATAGATTGAATGTTTAAATATACCTCTACTTTTTTTATAGTTAGAGCAGGATCAGATCTTTATTCAGTTTTAGGGCATTCTTATTATTTTGGCAACCACTGTATTTCTATTTTGTTACCCTTTCTCTTGAGTAAACTGTTCACGCAATGATCCAGTGTCAACTCGCTAGACATGCATTGTTTCGCGACACACGCCCGCTCTTCATATAATTTTATTGGCTTGAGAAAGTTAGGGTGACCATTCGGGCTACTTCGTTGTCAGCCCAGTATAGCGTCTGTCTTGACGAAGACGCGACGCAACGTCGTCTTATAATTTGGCGTACATATAGGGGCACTTCCGGGGCATTGCGGGGGTCTTGTCTGGGCATTTCCCGGGCCTTGCGGGAGTTGCCTGGGCTTTTCCGATCTATTGCTGGGTAGGTCGTCAAAAATTCTTTAAAATGACCGGAGCTTTTTTTGGGTTGTCAAAAATGTTATTCACCAAAGTTAGTGGACTTCGAGGGCATCGCCTGGGCATATATTGGATGTTTCAATGCCTTTTAAAGTAAAAAAGTTAGCACCGATGAAGCCCTCGGACAGGATAACCAGCCGGGCCATTTTGCAAAAGAATAATGCGAAAAATAAAGAAGCTTAGCAATATGCGTTCAACTTATATACACCCAACAAGTTTTCGTAGCTACAGGGGTAAAAATGGTCTCGTTTCTCTCGTATTTGTTCGTGGGTAGCTCGAAAGCTGAGTCTAACGAGGGTCCAACATCTGATGGATCTATTAAGTGTTGAGAGTTAATTGTTTCGCCCTTATAGAAAAAAAAAATGCAAAGAAATGGTGTAGTGAAAATTTTATAACACATGGCGCCGCGAAAAAACATTTTGGTAAAAACTGAAAAACTTGATGCCGCAAGCGAAAATTATAAAAAAATTTAAAATCTTCGATAAAAATAGTATCAATTGTTAACATTTTGGTTAGTTTTGAATATTTTTGCCACCGCAGTTGGAAATTTTTAAATCAATAATTAATAAGAAAAACAGAGCATTTCACTGGCCTTGGAATGACGCTAATTTCCTCGTAGTTAACAAGACCCCCTGTAGTTACTTTTATGTGAGACGCACGCTATATAAGTAGGTATGTTAGAGTTTAAGGACGTAGGTTTAGTGTAGTAATTAATATGTACTGCATGACAGTTTTTATTTTATCTTTCCTCTAAAAACCTCCTCCGAGTAAAAAACTTTATTTTGTTCGGTCTAAAACTAATGTGGTGAGATTCAGTAAAATGCCATGATTTTTTGCAATAAAATAAATATATATATTTTTTTTAATTAAACGATTTTATTATAAAATTTCACAAAAAAAATAAAAATAATTTGCTAGATTACTACTGTCTAGATGGACCAATAGCGTTACTGGTACATTAGATATTTTTAAAATCGTGGCGTGATTATTAAAGATCAAATTGAGATGTATACGCGCCACATTTTTATCCCGAACGTAGAATTGATGGGTGTCAATATCTTTAATAATTTACCCCGACTTTGTATTGAACTTAAAAATATATAATGTGCCAACAGAAATCTTCTAAGGTATTTTTTACTTTTTAGTACAATTTTCGAAAAAAATCTAAAAATATAGATTTAAATTATTTTTAAAAAATTTTTGAATGAAAAAAACAGAAGTATGCAAGATGTATAATTATGGCTTTCACAGCTTTTCCATTTCTAGTAGTGCCTCATGATTACAAGGTTTCTTTTCTGACAATTTTATACAATCCCATTCCTCAATCCTTAGTTTATCATGCGATACCTCCGTTTTTTTCATAAAATAGTATTGTCAGCAGAACAAAACATAAATCTGAAAATCGCATGTTCGTATTTATTTAAATATCAAAGGTCAGAATTTACCTCTTTTGCACTTCTCACTAACCCCTTAATTCCGTTTTTTTTCATAAAATTGGAATGTCACTAGATCAAATCATAAATCTGAAAATCGCATATTCGTGTCTGTTTTGATTACTAGTTATGAATTTACCCCCTTTACAGCCCTGACGTCCCCCTACCGCCGTTTTTTTATCATACAATTATATTGTCACCAGAACCAATCATAAATCTGAAAACGGCATGTTTCTATTTGTATTTTTACAAAGTTCTAAATTTACTTTACAGCTCTTACCCCTTACCACCCCCTATTTCCGATTTTTGTTCATAAAATTGTATTGTCACCCGATCAAATCATACATCTGAAAACCGCATGTTTGTATCTGTTTTGGTTTCAAAGTTCTGAATTGCCCTCCCTTACACCCCTCACCTACCCCCGTATTTCCGATATTTTTAAATAAAGATGTATTTTCATTACACCAAATCGTACATCTGAAAACCGCATGGTCATATCTGATTTGGTTTCAAAGTTATGGATTTATCCCTTTTACACCCCTTAACCACTTTCTACCACCCATCTGTTTTCATAGTATTGTATCGTCATCGGACCTACACTACTTTGCTAAATTTCATTAAAATCGGTTCACGGGAAGTGTGTCAAAAATAAATCGCTAGATTTGATGACAGACATCGCCAGGCTCTGTGAAGTTAATAAAAACGTTTAAAACATGGTCACCTTAATAGTGTATCTGAACAGGAGCCTTGCATGCCTCCGTCACTGTAACTCGCAAAGTAACGATCGCAGAGCCCTCTTCTTCTGGCAAAGTTTAACTGGGCTCGCGATTGAGCGATTTGGCGGAGGTTCTTTAGATGTTATATGTTCTCTGGTTAAACCCAACCGTGGTCAAATAATCGCAAACATATCCTAACCGGTGTCTGTACCACCAAACTTTTTGCAAAAAAAAAAGCTTTTTCAATAAAGAGTTTTAAATTTTTTTTATTTATAATCAAAAAGACCTATTAAGACCAAGTAATTGTAACTAATGATAAAGAAGACATAGATCAGAAAGTTAACGGAAGAATACCAAAAGTGGAAGTTAACAGTGAAAAAGGACAAGTCAGTTAGAACTAGACGATGGACAAACAATATCTCCAGGCATTGAATATGTATACTTGGGTGTCAAATTTAATAAGACAGGAACAGACTGTAATGAACTGGAGAAAAGAATAGTAAAAACAAAAAAGGCTATTGGATATCTTAACATTATTTTATGGAGCAGAGAGATTTAAAAGATTTTAAAATTTAATATTTATGAAACAATGGTAAATAGCACGCTGTCGTTTGGAATAGAGACTTGTCGCGTAACAGAAAATTAGAAAACAAAAATGGAATGTGTCGAAACTGATGAAATAAGTACAATAGATCAATAAGAATATCTAGAAGAGATCATATAAGAAATGAAACCATAAATGCACGAATAGGAATCGACGGAAGCATAACGGATGACATCACGACAACTGATATTGTACGGCCATATACAACCGATGAACGACGATAGATTACTAAAGCCGGTCCTAGAATTGCAACCATTAGGGTGCAGAAGAAGAGGGCGTCCTAAACTGGAATGGCAACAGTCAATCCAAAGTCAGTAAAACCTGACAGAAGATGATTGTCAGTATCGAAGGAGGTGTAGAATAGGCGTCGGACAACGTAGAAAAGCGTTTTAAACCGACATAATAGTAGTAGTGGGCTTTTTTTCGGAGTATTTGCAGCAATGGCATAAATAATGTTATAGTGTCATTTTGCAATGATACACGCGCTAATAATAAAGGATTTTCCCGCGGCATATAGCAGCCAAGAAGGGCTGAATCTCGCGGTTTTGATCGTGTTATTAAATTAAAATTAATTTCTAATTTGATTAGGCCCGCCATCATCATCATGGGGGTTACGGGAAAATCTAATCAATTTTCTTGAGAATCCTTATAGGAAATCGCCGGTTTTCCTTAGAAAATTAAATTTTGGCCTTTGATACCTTCGCTACACTGTGCTTGCAATTTATAAATAGCTTAAAACTTGAGCGTTTAAGTAAGTACTGTAGTACTAGGTGATGATATGGTATTGTATTGATGATATCTTTGTAACGTTTTAATTCGTATTTATTATATGTCTGCACAATCGAGAATATCGTACATATATTACCCACATTTTTAAAAGCTGTTAAGATTTCTCTTCTTTTTTTTTAAATTAAGGAAAAAAAAAATTGCGATTTTTAAAAAAAATATATTTTTTTATTTTTTAATTCTCCAAAGTAGAAAACAAAAAATAAATAACCAGTTTACCACAAAAAGTTTTTGGACTCTCTCTGCTACTAAAAAATCGTAAAAAAAAGTTAAATATGCTATAGGGGAAACACGATAAGTTTTTATGCTGACAAAAACAGAGCAAAATCACATTTTCCTGAAGATATTAGATATATCAAATTTTCTTTTTCATAAATGAAATTAAATAGATTAAGCACCAGTTTATAGCAGGTTTATGACGCTTGTTTAAAAAATAAGATAAAACATCTATATACAAGGATAAGTCACACCAATAATCAAAAATATTAAAAATGTCTATTTGGTGTCTTTTGATTTTATTTCAATTTTTTCCGTTTTTACCACATAACATTGCCATTTCTACCAGGGATTTTTTTTTTTTTAAATATTTTTCAGTAGTTAACAGATCCCAAAAATTTTTTGTGGTAAACCGTATTATTTGCTTTTTGTTTTCTGCTTTTGAGAATTAAAAAACCAAAAAACAATTTTCTTAAAAAATCGCAAACTTTTTGGAAAAAACTAAATACTTGCTCATATTTTTCCTTAATTTCAAAAAAAATTGTAACAATCTAATACATCATTTTATTAGAAATCTTAACAGCTTTTAAAAAATGTAGACAGTTTATACAGTGTTGTCCCGTTTGTGAAGAAATATAATAAATAAGAAACTTATGTTTGTACGAATTTCGTATATCAGTAAGTCGCCTCTGCGCCACAGAAAAATTAACAAAAAACTTAACTCAGTGGGTTCTTGGCACCGTGTAAAGGCACTGTATATCTGCACAAAATTGCTGGTTTATATAGTGCTCTAGTTTTGAAAGTTTTCAAATACCTATCACGGCTACTTTTTTAAAAGAGTTTTTGACAGATGCGGAAATTAACTTTACATTTAATGATCAGATCAGACGACAATCTAAAAATCGGCATACTGCGTTTTTCATTTGGACGGCAGAATAATAAAGTTGCGAATTGTGGAAACATGTTGGGTTTACATAGATAAAAATAAAAACATATATAAAAAAATTTAATATTTTACTGCTTATACAGCCAAATAAACAAATAAAACAACTGGCTCTTTAAAGTTTGCCCAAAAGTTGTAATAAAAAAACAAAAGAAACATACAATTCTACACCAAAACAACAACAAAGAGGTTATATGACGCCATGTTGCACATGCGCAAATCCGTTTTCAGATAAAAGTAAAAAAGATAAAAGTTGTTCAACTTATTTTTATTTTTGTCTGGTTCTGTATTAATACCCACACAATTTCTCATAGACTTTTATTTTTATGATTATTTTTCTTTTTATCTGTATATAAATTCAGCATTAGTTTAAATAATTTTATATAAAACAAAAACTAAACTTACCAGATAATTTTAAAAACAAAAATGAATTTGCACAAAGTAAATATCCAAAAAGTTTGCAATGATCTGACTGTACTAAAAAAATTAAACCACGATGTTAAGGCCGCAAATTTTAAAATCGGACTGCCTGTCCGGTAAAACTTGAAAATCGAATTTGAATTTTCGATCGAGCAAGTTTTGATTGTCCCTATTGTTATTGAGGGACAAAACTAGAAAAACAAGTTGGATTGTATTCTTTTTTCGCGGCTCGTCCGATAAACGAATAGCCTGTTATTGTATAAGCTGGACAGTGAAGCCCCGATCCTTCATTCAAGACAGGGTTGTACTTTTATTTGTGTTTTGATTTTCACGTCGAGAAGCCTCTTGTAAAAAGAAGAAAATAACTATCTTTTTTTAATCAATTTGTGGTTTACCGAAAGTGTTCTGTCGTAAACGTGTAATAGCCAGATATTCGCGCAGTACATGTATGACTGTTTCGTCATCTTCCAGACAGCTGTCTAAATACTCCAATAATGTTCCTTGTTTTTCTTCTACAAGGAATTCTTTAGGGTGAGCGGGATCTAGTAGATTTATTGGGTATTTTTCTGCCGTCCTTAAGCTAGAATGTCGTTAACTACCTAAAAAATTTTCCTAGCTTTGATCAAAAAACCCGGAAAATAATAAACAAACGATGCTCCTTGATAACTGGAAGTTATTAGTTTCTTGAAAACCACAAAAGCTAGAGAAGATTTGCTTATAAAAATTTATGTAGACTAATGTTGTGATTAAGACGGCACCAAAACATAAAAATTGTCCAAATGTTGGTTAACGGCATTATAGCTTATGCACGGCAGTGTTTGAAGTGGTTCTTCGTCCACTTCAATATGGTTGATTTAGCAACGTTATATTCTTGGGGTTGAAAAGTGTACTTTTTATTCCGCATTTTGGGGATAAAAATGTAACTTTTTATCCACGGGTTGATAATTGGCGGATCAGGGATAAAATGTATAAAACCAGATTAAACGTGACATTTTTTATTCCTAAAAAGTGTAATAAAAATGTAAATGTCTACTAAAGGCGACTGATGTGTGGTTATAAAACCTTAGAAATGTCTGTGTCAGAAAAATATATCTACATATGCTCAGAGAGTAGAGCCTCACCGTCCGCCATAAAATCGGCCAGAGTAAGCTATGCACATGTAGCTGAGTGTAGTGAAAACCCTGGCAGAACACTACAAGTTTGATCTCTGCTGGGTTCCAGCAAATAAGGGCATTCTTGGAAACAAGGAGGCTGACCAACTAGCTAGAATGGGATCATCAGCTGGTCCAATGGGGCCGGAACACATGGTGGGCATCGCAGAGTGTCTTACCATGACGACCCTTAAACGTGACTTAAATAGGCGCTCTCAGGCGCTCTGGGATGACCCGGAAGGAATGAGGCAAGCGAAACTCCTTATTTGGATGGTGAGCGCCTCCAGGGCGAGGTCTTTTCTCAAACTCAGGAGAAAAGATATGAGACTGGTTACCGGCCTTTTAACGAAACACTGTCGCCCTTACTAAACACCTTAGCATTCTAGAAATCGTTGAAGACTCGGAGTCTCGATGGTGTATGGAGGATAACAAATATTTTCATATCTTTCATATCTTAAGCGAGTGCCCGGCACTCGCCGCGTTAAGACTCTCGCAATTCGGAAGCTGTGTGCTTAGCTCTAGCGATATTAAAAAGTTTCAACCCAGAAAAATCTGCTCCTTTGCTAAGGCGGCGAGCTTTCAGGGCTGAAAGGGTGGACAATGAGGTACAACGGGCCCAGCAAGTTGCCCCAAGTGTATGGGATTTTCACGCCTACAAAATTTCATTTATTTATCCCAGGTATCAAAAAAACTAAACAATCTGTGCAATATTCCCACACAATCCCAATTTATATTAGGATTGAAAGGTTAATTTTTTTAAATTTAGCATTTCTTACTTTAAATTATTTTTTTTTTGCAATGTGCCGCATTGGATTGACTTTATCAAATTGTTATTACATGTTTATTTGTTTCCGTCAAACTATTTCTCGAATTTTTAAAATAAAATTAATGAAAAATCCAAATGAACTAGTATTAATAATTTTAGAACAAAATTATTCTTTAAAAAAAAATTCGTGGCTAAACGGGCATAGAAAGATTTTGTTTCTCTTGTATTTTTCCGTGGCTAGCTCGAAAGCTTTTCACCCAAATACTTGTAGGATTTTTGGCTCATGCTCCGCTGACTCGTCATAAAACTTTGAGAAGGCGGAAAAAATATTACCCGACCTAAGGGACAAATTATGTTAAGGTCGTGAATACTGTTTTTCGTTTCATCTGCCTGCTTTTATTTTTACTCTGGTAGTTTCTTTTGTATTTGGAGATATCGCCACTTATGTAAAAGCAACGGTATTGCAGGCTTTATTTCTCTTACCAACATCGTAGGATGAGATTCATATATCGTCTCTGTAGCTTTACGGTATAGGTGTATATAGGTGTCCATTAGAACTTGGACCTCCGTGAGTGTCCAGCTTTCGAACTGCCCACCGAAAAATACAAGAAAAACAAAATATTTCTATATCGACTTAGCCACGGAAAAATTTTTGTCTTTTTATTCACGGGTACTAAAGTTTACGTTTGTAAAATTATACTTCAAAAAATAATTTTTTGTAATATGAGCTGTCAAAAACCGATACATTTTGAGGTTTATGTTGCCATAGCGTGAGCGGGGCCCACCCATTTTAATAACCTCTGTTGACATTGTTAACACGTTCGAAAAATAGCGTATACAGGTTTTTCTAAGTTAAGTGTCCACCATTGCTAATTTTTTTATTACTAAAGATAGTAAAAAGTTTAAATTGACGAACTAGTAGAATTTTTGATGCTCTTTAAGATACTTAAATCAAAAAAAAAAATAGAGCAAAGCTTTTTGGAGCTTTCGAGTTTTGTCAAAAAACATTAAAAAAAATAAATGTATTTTAAACAATTTTCTGATAGGTTTTTCAATTTTACAGAAAAATTTTCTTTTCA
Organism: Aspidapion aeneum; assembly: GCA_963576565.1. Classification (NCBI taxonomy): domain Eukaryota; kingdom Metazoa; phylum Arthropoda; class Insecta; order Coleoptera; family Brentidae; genus Aspidapion; species Aspidapion aeneum. Next base: position 44,618,838 of record OY755046.1, on the reverse strand, counting down.
TTTTTTCTAAAGTTAAAAATAACGAAGAAATTTTAAATTAAATATTAAATTTAGAATATCTTCATTAGTTTTAACTTTAGAAAAAAAATCGAAAGACAATTTTTATACTTAATGGATCTATCATAAAAAATTTTAAAATACAGGGTCTTTATATTTTTTCAGAAAACTAGAAAACGCGATGTTCGATTTTTTTTTAAATTAATTATCTTAAAGAGCGTCAAAAATTCTACTAGTTTGCAAGATCTGAAGCCCTTAAGGTCTAAAAGCCTCAACCACAAAAATGATTTTTAAGTTAGGTTTTTGCGTGACATTTTAACTAAATTAAAATGAGTCCTATCCTGAACTTCCCACACCTAATAAATCAAGAAACCTTTAGGAACTTCTTTTAGAGTGTAAGGACAAGCAAAAGGTAAGAATAGTGACCGTATAGGGCCCACTATACGGTCCCTTTCTTGCCCGAACAGGACAGGTTTCTCAAAGGCATCCAGAAATGACCCTTAGACTGACCCTTTCTTGGATTCTCACGGCACAGTCAAATAAGGATATCGAGTGACCAGAAATGACTGTGATATAATTTTAATACTCAAGCTTCTTTCTAGTCCATATTATAACAGCAAGGACGCTATTCTTGTAATCGTAAAAAAATCATATACATAATACTCCAATACTCACGGTAACTTTTATTTCGTGAAGCACACATTACGAAATAGCAATATCACAGCACATATTAAGTAGTTTGTCTTTCTCGCGGACACACGTGCGGAACTTGTAAAGGATAGACTTTTGTAGTTTTCCTGTATGTGTGTATATATTTATTTCATAATGTTTGCTTCAAAGTCCACTTATTGTGTAAATGGGTAATCGGGAGTATTGGATTATTATGTATATGAAAAAAATCACATTGGGCGAAATGCTCTGTCTCGACCAACTGTAAGCAGAAAAATAGTCATGCGCTGCACAAAGATAGTGAATTATTATGAATCATTTTTCTCTTATCTTCTATTTGAGGCATGCGCAGTTACCTGGTTTGAACCTTATCCTTTACTAAATGATATTGTTTGACCTTACTTGTGTTTTAATAACGCAGGCTACTAATTTCTTTATTAAGACACAGTGTTGCCGTGGATATAACTTTATGTCAAAATGTAATGTAAATTTAAAATTTCAAGAGCTACCAATGCTGGGCAACCCACAGATTTAACTTTATGCCAGTTATTGAAAATTATTTCTTATAAAAACTGGTAGGTATCTTTTGTTTGGCAACAGTGTTCACCAACTAACCAAAAGTCATCAATATTCTGCAAAGTGCGTAAAAAAATCAGAAAGCTAATCTTATATTTTCCTGGCAGTTTTTCACTGGTATTTCAGTTTTTTTCTAGTTGTTTTCGGAACTTTTTCACTAATTTTGCCTACAGAACACAAAACAGGCTTTTGACTGATAAATAAAAAATAAAAGATAAAAAATTGTGTCTGCAAAAGGTCATAATTTGGCTTCCAAATATCACACGACATCTGTCATTTAATGTCGCATTTATATAGGATAAAGTTAGCTAAAGCAGTGCGTGCAAAAAGTCCCTATTATTAGGCAGTTGCCTTTTTTATTGCCCCGAAGTAATAGGATGTTTCTTGAGCATTTCGCAAAAGAAGCCTGCACAACAGAGGTCTCTTCGCATAACACGCGGTGATTCAGAGCTCGCTATTGGCCAGCGCTCTTCTGTTTGCACGAAGTGATAGATCACATCATACAAGACCTCGAATCGACAGCCAGAAGTTTTTCCACTCCAATAAGGGACGGTTTCTCAAAAGAGGGTTAGCCCTGACCCGTGGTTTATCTTTGATAGCTGTCTTTTTTATCAGTAATCTCTTTTTTTAGCCCACGGGTCAGGGCTAACCCTCTATTGAGAAACCGGCCCTAAGTTAGCTATACAGTATGTTTCTAAATATAAGGTACAAACCGAAACAGAGAGAGAGAGAGGTGATTCCTTATCTTATATTATGACTTAAAGTTCATAAAGAGTTACAATATTTTCTGCCTTATTTAGGAACCATGATTATCCTGTTGTACTTTGTTGTATTCTTCATCGTTATGAAGAAAAAAATAAAAAAAGTTTTTGCAGTTTGCTGTATGAAGAGATTTTCCTTCAGTTTAAGGAAGTTGTCAACGGCAGTTTGTTTATTTCTATTGGATTCGAAGTAGGATCTCTCAGACATGTGTTTACCCTGGAGCTCATCCAGGAAAGAACAGGTTTTCATTCAAATACGAAATGACCAGTCGACGCATTTTTATAGTTTGGATTTTGGCAATTCCTAATTCTTTATATGAATAAATAAACTGAGAAAAATTGACATTTCTTAGATGCTAAAACCGCGAGTTCTAGAGAGAGGACTAAGGCGCAAAATGATGGACTTTCAATGGGTTCGTCTCTTTCACCAGTGGTAGCAAACATCTACATGAAGTGGTTCGAGGACCATACGATCAACACAGCAAAAGTCAAGCTAAAACTATGGCTACGATACATTAATGACAGGAACTGCAGAATTTTCTACAGCATCTGACCGGTATTTGACCAATTTTAAGTCTAATCATTCTGTTGCTACAAAATAAGGAGTTATAAGAAGTTTGTATTTAAGAGCGGTAAATATTTGTAGTAATAATGAAGAATTAACCACAGAAATTAACATCATTAAAAAGGACTAACAACAGAATGGGTATCTCAAGGATCTCTAAAATGAAAAACAAACCAAATATAGTAAATTCTCGTAATAATAATCCATTGGGTGTTATTAATATTCGATTTGTTCAAAGGATTTCAGAACACATAAGACGAATAGCCAAACACTATAATATAAAAACAGTATTTTCCTCAGGAAATACAATAAGGAGTTTTGAAACTAAAAAAACCCAGAAAATCCTTCAAATATTAAGGAATGTATTCATCAAATTTCGTGTGAGTGTGGTAAATCACATGTAAGTAAAACGAAACGTCCTCTTCAGGTTAGAGTAAATGAACATCTAAAAAGTACCCAAATATCAGAAGAAGCTAAAGTTTTGCATAAGGAGTCGCACTGACGAAAACGAAAGTCTATTATTGAAGCTGCGTTTATAATGCAGAATACAGAAGTTTTCAGTCAACCAAGGACGAACCTATCAAACATATAGAAGCCACTCCTTAAGGAAAACAAGGGTCTTAGGATTTAAAAGGGGGCGGACCGTCACACCTGACTGCACACCAAGTAGTATGAGTAGTAACCTGTAGACTGGATTGTTTAGTTTACACTTGAAATCGGTTAGAGATACTTACTAACCGAAACATCATGTTTGAAATAAATAAAGACAATGGAAGTCCGAAAATGTGTTTCTACTCAATCATTGTCTACGAGTTTCAGATAAAGAATAAATAATTGAATGGCCTGGGGGCCCAGGGTTTCTCCGAAGTTAAGATTTTTTTAGATATTTTCCACATATTTCATAAATACAAACATAAAATAGCATAAAATACGGCCTCATGGGGTTTCAGCCCCCTCCCCCAAAACTTTTTCGGGCCCACCCGAAACTTTTTTCTATATACGCCACTGCTAGGCTGGGTCTTGGGTCGAGATGGTCCCAATGATGGAACAAAATCCAATAAACATAAGCCAAATAAAAGGAGTATATTTGAAAATATGGCGTGTGTGATATCAAACGAAAGGTAATTGAGTCTGGAGTTAACCAAAATACATTTTAGATTTTTTTTAAATGGGTGGTGCTAGATTCTACATATTAGAGTTTATGAGTCTGGAGTTGAATAAAATATATTTTGTTTTTAGTTATATAAGCCCACACATACACTATAACTATAGTAACTAGTGTGAGCTTAGGTGCCCATATATTGGCAGAGTATTTTCTATTTAGTCTAGAAAACTTTTGAAAACCTTCCCGCACAATTTTGAAAGTAGAAATTTTCACAGGAGAGGCAACAGACAGACAGGAGGTTGTTTAGTGGAAAGTTTTCGAAGTTAAATTAATTTAAAGTTTCGGTTAAAAGCTGCAGAGCTATTTTCTCTGTGTCGGATCTAAACAATTGCATTACTTTACGGTTTTCTAAATTTTGCAAACTGATTCACATTCAAAACTGGCCATTTTGTCTAGTTTTCTAATGAAAGAGTGCATGTTTCTATAGTTTCAAGATTTAACAAAAATATAAACCAAGGACTAGAGAGCAAAGATACCCTTATCTGGGGACACGGCAGTGCCTCGGCAAGTTCGCGTAAACTGCTGTACCATTTTTTCTTGAAATATTTCAGCCAATATTTGACCTATCTAAAACTCTACTTTGGAATGAGCTACGAAACTTAAACTTTGCACAGACTTAGATCTTCATATAGTTAAGAACCCCTCCAAGTTTCATGGACTACCATAAAGTAGTAAAGTAGTTAAGAAATTTCCAAAACCGTCGAAATTGCCACTTACTCGCTCATGTATAGATCATCAAACTTCTACTTTACTTCCAAACATGCTACAAAGCTAAAATTTGGCAGACTGATATGAATTATGACGCAACCCTTGGTTAGAAAAAATCAAAAAACCCCAAAATTCTAACTTACAACCCTATAAATGTAAAGGTAAGTAAAAGTAACATTGCCCACTTACAGAAACGCTAGGGTGCTAAGCTTTGGAAGGCCGATATAGAACCATGATAAAACTAAAGAAAGAATTAAAAAACCCCAAAATTCGACGTACATCTACAAGTAATAAGCCCAGGGGAAATGGTGATACCAACAGTATCTTTACCATTCTTAAAAGCCTAGAAGGCAAAATGGATACAAGGTTTAGTCAACTGGAAGGTAAAATTGAGGCCTTTAATGAAAATCTTGCGCAGTAAGTCAAAATATAGGTACCTTAGAGGCGGGGGTAGCTGAGAACAAGACTGCTATTGCAGTCATTGAGGAATGAGTAAATTAATTAGAGCAGCTATCCAAACGACAAAACCTGCGTTTTTGTGGTATAGAGGAACAACAACAAAAAGACTTGCAGCCAAATCTTTTTAAGTATATTCAAAACATGTTAAATGTGTGGTGGCCGTGTTGATTGAATTGAGGGCGTGTTCCGAGTAGAAAAGGTATCAACACAAGTTTGAACCATTATTGTCCAAAAGAAACGAACTACTAGCGGGCTAGAAGAAGGCTTGCGAAACAACAATCTATTCACGAACCGAACCGAACCGAACCAAGTTACAATCAATACGAAAAATCCAAGAAGAAGTTCGGGAAACAAAATGTATGAACGACTGCTGGCAAAATAATTTATTGAAATGAACTAGAAAACAAAAAACTAACTAACCATTAAGTCTCTAGTTTAGTCCTTTACTTGAAGTACAACTACAATCCAGTGGTTGAATTTGATAATTGGAGTATTTTTACAATGTACTTGATTTTGTCAAATAAAGTACACCAAAATGTACTTTAAGTACAAGACTAAGTACCTTTATATGCACTTATATGCATATTTGAAGTACATTTGTACTTATTTGAAGTACGTTTGAAAGGAAAATGTTATCACAACTTCAAGTACCTTTAAACATCTTAATTTGCTTTGAACTTGTAATTCAAGTACTTTAACAATATTGATTGTTTAAAATACTTTACCTTGCTATAACTTTGCGAAACTAGGCTATTGATCCTTATTGGATAAAAAGTCCCAGTATAAAAAAATAAAAATAAAAATGAAATAAAACTTTAACAGATGTCATTCTTCTGGATTTAAGATAAAAAAAATTGTTTGTGTGGGCTTAAAGCAAAAAGTAATAAACTATAATAATAAGTCCTGGATAAGACACCCAGAATTCTACGAATCTAGCGTTTATTTCTATATAAACTTTCTCGGCTAGGTGTCTATGTTACAATTCAAATTATAAAGTTGTTCTTGCGACTATGTATTCCAAATGTAATGCAAAGTATTAATTAAAATAAGCCTTAGATAATAATATTTATTGATGCTTTAGATCTTAAAAGACTCATTGTCATGCTCTAGTCTTGCATCTTGCAAGGTTCAAAAATTGGTCAAGAACTTAAGGATTCCTAAATTTTTAAATCAAGACCATTGAAACTCATAGCTTTGCAAGAATCTTAAATCTAGAAAAATTATTTTCCTAAAAATATTATCAACAACAAACAAACATTTTTTCGTGGCCAAACGGGTATAGAAAGAGTTTGTTTCTCTTGTATTTTTTCGTGAGCAGCTCGAAAGCTGTATACCTACGGAGATCCAAGATCTAATGGACACCTATTAAGTGTTGACAGTTAACTGTTTCGTCCTTAAGGGATTCTTCAGAACACCGCATGGTCAATGCGACACCTTTTTAAAGCTAGAGAGACAGTATATACATCTCGTCTTACGATGTTGGTAAGAGAAATTATTAAATATTGCCTGCGATACCGTATGCTTTTCAAAGAAGTATAATTATATACCGAACACAAAAAAGTAGAAACAAAAGGCAGGCAGATAAAACGAAAAACAGTACCCATGACTGTGACATAATTTATCCCTCAGATTGGGTCAATCCATATTGCATTTATGCCGCCTTCGCGACGTTTTATGTCGAGCCAGCGGAGTATAAGCCAAAAACACTAGAAACGCAAAGTTTAGTACCCGTGAATAAAAACAGACATTTTTTCGTGGCTAAGCGGTTATAGAAATATTTTTTTTCTCTTATATTTTTCCGTGGGCAGCTCGAAAGCTGTGAAAGAGTCAGTGATTTAAAACAAAAAACTGTTTTTCAAAACAAATGTTTTATATATTGTTCTACCCGAACAAACACTATTCTGACAGTTAAACAAAAAATATTGAAAGTAAAAAAATAATAAACTATATTGAAAAAATACTAATTTTCGTTTTAGAGTTCATAAAATAAACTGCGTTGAATGTTATAACAAACCAGTAGGTGGTCCCAACAAAAATTCATCGGGCCAGATGCACTTGCCTGGAGCACACAAAAGGGCACTTTCAGTCGGGCCTAGCAGAGTGGGCCCAGAAAGAGATAAAAATAAATTTATCAACCAATATATGAAACGCCAGACAGACGGAAAAGTGTGTTGCCGGATACAGCCTGTCTTGTAGGGGACTTGCTACTCACTCCGTGGAACACGAGGAAAGGTGGGAGCCATAGTGGGAGTCCTCACTGGATACTGCGTCTTACAAGGGCACTTGGTGAAAATAAAAGTGAAGGATAACGCGACGTGCGAGCGGTGTTGGACCGAGGATGAGATCTGAGCGCATTCTTTCTTATCATGTGAAGCAATCAAAAGGACAAGAAGAGAGCTATTCGAAGAGGATCCCTTTGAGACTGAATATGAGGTGGCCCGATATTCCGGACTTTGTATAGAGCGTATTTATCGGCGAAGGCAGGAAGCAAACAAATGCCCGCCGGGGGTTGGCAAAAAGTTCGCTTCATGTGCCTAGTGGCCAGGCCTAGAGCCTACCCCATAACTACTAATACTACTACTATTATATAGCAAACCAATAAGTAGCTAAGAAAGTGCAATACTTGGTTGTAATTTTTGCATGTTGCATAAAAGCAAACGAATCAAAACTTTGCAGTTTCTCTCATCTAGGGCTGAAATTTGGTATATTTTGCTGTGAAAACTTTAGTCATTACTAGAGCTAGACAATTAGCTATTTGGAAATTAGAAATAAAACTATATAGGTACTAAAAAAGTATTTAAACGAGTTTCAAACAAGCAAGATATAAAGGAAATTTTGGCAATTATTGTAGAAAATAATCAGTGGCGAGTTCGGGTATATACAGGGTGTTTATAAAATCTGTCTCCATTCTTAAAAATATTATTACTTAAGTGATTTTATATAACCATAGGTTCGCAAATGCTTAGTTTTTGAGATACTTGTTGTTAAAGTTTTAATTTTTGTTTGTTTTTTCTTTACAAATTGTGCAGTTTTTGAGACATTAAGCTCAAATCTGAAACGTGTAAATAGCTACAAGGCATACATCATTAAAGAATGTCCGATGGAAAAAACTACAGGTGATATTTTTTCTGGTGCGAGGGCTCATTTTCCCCCAGAACTTTTTTGCAGTAAAAATAAAAAACTTTTAGACTTTTTAAATTTTTTTGTATCTCTAACCGTTTTTGAGAAAAAAGAAAAATACGATAATTTGTATCTTCGATTGCTATTTAGAAATTACATAAAAGTCGCATAAAATTAAAATTATGTAATGTAATGATTTTAAATTTTAATGTAATTTAGCAAGGTTTTTTGCTTTTCTCCTAAAAACGGTTAGAGATACAAAAAATTGTTCTGAATAAAACAGAGAATCCATATAATATTTTTCAATTTGCCATTGGCTTACTGCAAAAAAGTTCTGGCGGAAACATGGGGCATCACCACGAAGTTTTTTCCTGATATTGGCATTTGAGCAAAATATAGGAAAAACTGGATAAACTATAAAGAAAAAAGAGACAAACAAAAAATTTTTAATTTTGATACCTTGTATCTCAAAAACTAAGCATTTGAGGAACCATGTTTAATTAAAGTTTTTTTCTTAAAATCACTCAAAAAATCATCCTCTCAAGTTTAGCGACATACTTTATTAACACCCTGTATATTTATCGCATGTTATTGGAAAAAAACTCGAATACGCCACTTTTGTTTGCGATGCGATGGGGATAGGGGGCATCTTTTTACCACTTTGAGGAATATTTTAAGCCCTTATACTTAGATAAGAAACGTGGGTCCTTCCATTAATTTTCGAGATGATTTCTTTTTTATGAATGATTTGGCAAATTTCGCAATGATCTATGAGGGATCTAATACCTTCCTAACCCATAAGCACACTCCAAGTGAACTCAGCACTATATCAGCCTTGAAAACAGTTTTTTGTATATATCTCAGAAACGAAAGTTACTAGGAAGTTTCTGTTCAGTGGCGGCTGGTGACGTTATAAATTGAGGTAGGACAGAAATTTATATTGCATGGAAAAGGAGATAAAAAACTTATCAAAACAATTTTATTATAGCATTTCACAAACAACCAGCTACTTGGGATAGTTTTTAGTTTATTTGTTTATAGATAACGTCTATTCGCCCTTCTTTAACATGCGCAAAGTGCTCGGATTAGCACTAGTTTCAGACTCATCATGGCCCCGTAGAGCAACCTTAAAAATCCCAGAGAATTTTAAACAGTCTATTAATTGTCTATTTTTTGCTACATTTTCATTATAATCGGTAATGTTTTGCCAATAGGCATTATTCAATTGGAAGCTAATATCGGTCTTGCCTAGCATAGATAATTCTATGTGGTTATTTAAATAAGCAGCACTTACTTTGTGTCTTTAACTTTTCACTAAAGTGCTTGATATCACACATTCCCTTTGCCACCCACGCAGGATCACTTCGTGGATTGTTCATAATAAGAAAAATAAAGCAAAAAAAAGCATATCGTTTTTCGTAACCGCAAAACCAGTTTTCAGCATCGTGTAATTTTTTATTACTTGCACTAAAATTTTGGTTAATTTTTAGGATTTTTCGTTCCGGTCTATGTGGCCTTAAAGATTTTATTTGTAATCGAAGTACATATGTCAACGTATTTAAATTTGCACAGTTAAATATATAATCAACGGTATTTATTTCAATTTTGAAAACAAACAAAAACAAGCAATGGACACACGACCAGCAAGGCTTTTAACTACTGACCTACCCCAAATCAAAACAACCAGCAAGACGTAGGAAGGGCAACGAACGTTTTCGCACTATGAATATGGCGGACGTCAACTAAAATAAACATTCATCCCGCCCCCACGCGAAAACAGCCACCCATACACCGCTGAAAAACGGTTGAAATTAAAATCTTATCCCGCGCGGTGCTGCCGGCTTGTAATTATTTACGCTAAAAAAGTTTACCCAATTAATCGCCTTTTGTTAACCACAGACTGAAAAAAAGAACTAGACATGTCGTGCGGAAGTTTAATTTTTTTTAAATAAATCAAATAAAGATTCTGTTTGTTTTCTAGTTTTGGGAGGGCACTGCCCGTTGCCCTCCCTGTAGCAATCGCCACTGTTTTTGTTTATAACAAACATTGTTGATACTTTTATTATTAAATTTAACCACAACTATATGACATTTATAGTGACTGATAAAATTTACCTTATTACATGGCCGCACCAAGGGGGAGAAGGCTGGGGCCAGGGACTTCCCTAAGCCTAAGGATTTTTTAGATATTTTACACATATTTCATGAAAATAGCATAAAATACGGCAGTATGGGGTCTGGGGCTCCCCTTAAGACATGTTCCTGGGTGCGCTACTGCTTATTATGTTTTTGAATCTCGGTATATACGACTCTACATACTGATATTCAAGTTGTCGAAATAAGAAAGGAAGGAACATAAGGGAGCCTTGAGCAATTTAAGAGAAAGCAAATGGAAAATCAAGGATGTTTTCACCATTCGTTAAGTGCTAAATCTCGTAGTTAATGGGATGCACCTGTGCCATGCACGCATGCCAACAAATCTCAGAAGAAAATTGGAAAATGGCGGAAATTTAGAAACACATTAAAACTAAATTAAACCATTGAATAAATAGTGTTGTAGAAATAAGTGGAAACAGGCTTGAGATGAAACAAGGATAATAAAATTATTAACAAACGTGAATTTTAGTACCCGTGAATTTAAAAATCAAACAAGTTTTCGTGGCTAATCGAAACGTAAACTTGTTTGATTTTTAAATTCAGGGGTACTAAAATTCACGTTTGTTAGTATTATTTGGCTTAAAAATTCCGCTGATTTGACGCTCGCGTCTGATGGTGGGTAAAAACGCTAATCACCGTGTCTCTGGCCTGTCTCTTTTTCTTTGCAATCGATCTTTTTATCGATCGATATACCGGATGGGCCAAAAAAAACCGGACAACTTTTTTTTCATTATATTTTTTGAACTATACTATTGATTTTAGTGAAACAAACTGCACTTAATAGAGAATTAATCAGAGTTATGACTAAATATATTTCTTTGTCCGCCATCTCAAAATCCAAGATGGCGGACGAAATTAAAATGTACCCTTCAAAGATGCTCGTTTATTCTTGTGTTGCGAACATGTTTGAATTATTTTTTTAAACTAGTGCAAAAGCTGCATTATTGCCACGCACAACAAGATACAAATCAGCAAAAACGGTTTAGTGGTTCTAAAAAAAAATATTTTTGTTTCAACCATTGTTTTGCATATTATACGATTGCCTTGCCAATCATGTCTGCATTTATTTCCTTATAAATTCATTACTACTAAACCGATTTTGATGAAATAAAAAACATCGTGGTGAGAATTGATTGTTCTTTAAAGATTGTTAGCGAAATTTTCCGCCATCTTGGAATTTAAGATGGCGGACAGAATCAAACTTGATTCTTCAAAATGGCGTATATATTCTTAATTTGCAAAGATGTTTTAGTTCTTTTTTTTTTAAACCACTACTTTTCTTCCGCATAGAGAGGTACAAATTAATAAAATCGGTGTAGTGTGGTTCTCACAAAATTGGATTTTGTTTTAACCATTGTTTTACAAATTATACGATTGTATTGTCATTTCTTAATAAATTCATTATTACTAAACCGATTTTAGTGAAAAAAAAACATCATGATGCAAACTTTAAAAATCAATCAGTTTGCGCCATGATGTTTTTTATTTCACTAAAATCGGCTGAATAATAATGAATTTATACAGAACTGAATACAGACAGGATTGGCAATGCAATCGTATAATTTGTAAAACAATGGTTAAAACAAATCAGATTTTGTGAGAATCACTTAACCGATTTTATCACTTTGTACCTTCTTAAGTGGGACAAAAGTAGTGCTTTTCTACAGCTCAAAAAAAAACTAAAACATTTTCAGAAAATAAGAATAAACACGCCCTTTTGAAGAATCACGTATTATTCTGTCCGCCATCCTAAATTTTAAGATGGCGATAAATTTTGATCCTGATCTTTAAAAAGCAATCAATTCTCACCAGGATGTCTTTTATTTGATCAAAATCGGTTCAGTAGTAATGACTTTATAAGGAAATAAGTGCAGACATGATTGATAAGACAATCGTATAATGTTCAAAATAATGGTTAAAACAAAAGTATTAGCTCACAAGTTGCTCCGATTTCAAAAATTTTTATATATCTTTGCGTTTCAGATGATTTTGAAACTTTTTTGTTGCGCCGTCCGTCTGTCTGTCTGTCTGGGTGTCTGTATGTCTGTCTGTCTGTCTGTTTGTAACGACCAACGCGCATAACTCAAAAACCGCTTGGCCGATTTTAATGAAATTTGGTACCTAGGCTGGGCTTTGGGCCGAGATGGTCCCATTTAAAAATGAATCCACCGAACACAAACCAAATAAAAAGGTGGGGGTAGATTTCAAAAATTAGAGTTTATGGGGAAATATGGCGTGTGTGATATCAAACGAAAGGTAATTGAGTCTGGAGTTAAACAAAATACATTTTAATTTATTTAAAAAAAAGGGTGGGGGTATATTTCAAAAATTGTAGTTTAAGTGAAAATATGACGTATGTGATATCAAACGAAAGGTAATTGAGTCTGGATTTTAAAAAAAAATACATTTTAGTTTTAAAAAAAAAGGGTGGGGGTAGATTTGAAAAATTAGAGTTTAAGTCAAAACATGGCTTGTGTGGTATCAAACGAAAGGTAATTGAGTCTGGAGTTCAATAAAATATACTTCCGTTTTTAGTTATATTAGCTTTCAAGTAGATACACTAAAACTATAGTACCCAGTGTGAGCTTATGTGCCCATAGATTGGCAGAGTATTTTTTTAGAACCATCGAACGGATTTTGCTGATTCGTACCTTTTTGTGCATCGCAAGAGCGCAGTTTTTTAACTTATTTAAATAAATAGTTAAAATATGTTCGCAACACAAGAATAAACGAGCATCTTTGAAGGGTACAATTTAATTTTGTTCGCCATCTTGGATGTTTAGATGGCGGACAAAAAAATAAATTTAGTCAAAACTACGTTTAATTCTCTGTCAAGTGCAGTTTGTCCCACTAAAATCGATGGTACAGATCAAAAGTTATATTGAAAAAAAAAATTGTCCGGTTTTTTTTTGGCCCACCCGGTATATAGCAGTTTATTCTCGCCTGCTGGTGTTCTAGTTTCTCTCGTCTTGGTAGACGGCGCTTCTTGCGAGGGTCTTCAAACTATAAGCATAGGATTAGAGACAAAACCGTCTAATTAACTTCGCAATGGTGTCAGATTGACCAAGCAGTGTTCTGAGGAGTCCCACAAGGACGAAACAGTTTACTGTCAACACTTATTAGGTGTCTATTAGATCTTGGACCCCATGAGTTTAAGCTAAAATATGAGAGAAATAAAAACTTCTTTATACCCGATTAGCCACGAAAACATGTTTGATAATAATTATTATTGTAAATTGTGAGGAACTTGTGGCTTTTTAGGCCGCTATATAAAAAAAACTTAAATCATAAATATTTGAGTGTAGTATTAGTTTAAAAGAAAAATTTTTGGTCGTCAAAAATGTTCTTTTATTTAATATTACGCATGCTTTTTCAAAAAATCTTTAAGTTTTTTCAAGATATTTCATTACAACATTAAACAGATTTTTTAATTGTTAAATCTATTCTTTAAACAGGCAGGTGATCTTGAGAAATTAGGTTTTAAAAATATAAACTAGCTTTCTTAAGTTTACCTATTTTAATTATATAAATTATTTGGTTTTATTAAACAGCACGAAATATTAAATTTTATATTTCACCATTTGTCACGAACTATAACAATTTTTTAATATAAAAAGAGAAGATTCATCTTACTTAACAAGATTCAACATTTGACAGTTGTTCTCACTTTATCTACTTAAGTTTACTGTACCATAAGCCTTATTGCTCATTGCAGGGTGCGAGGCTGCTCCCTGACAGTAAACTTGTTACTTTAATCCTTATTGTCCTGCTGCTTAACGAAGCCGAGTTAAGCAAGCGCAATTGTCAAGCACAGCTTGCACACAAGATGACATGAAAAAATGTTACTTTCATCAACCAGTACCTACCAAACTTATTTTCAGCATCAAGTTTTTAATTTTATATACTATAATGATTTTACTCTCTCTGTCTGAGATGAAGGCCAAAAAAGCCTGGCCTATAATTTACTATAACAGCCATTCTTTCCCGTAAACACAGAAAAATAATTCATATTCTTAGTACATCTTATCAGGTCCCCAAAAGAATGTGAATAAAGGAAAATTTTAATATGTAGCGCGCCATACACACATTCATTAACGCGGAATATCGTGTCGTTTCTAAAAACTAGTGGAAATTAATTTGCGTGTGTGGCCGTATGTGACCATTAAAGCAAACCATGATTGAATGGAAAAGGATTTGGTACGTATCTTTCTGTGGAGTGTGGAGTAACGATATATATCACATTTTTTCTTCATCATCAATGCAATGCATTGTTTTAAACTATATTTTATTAAAATCAATTTTTATTTGCTTTCTACTTTTTGGCTCCGAAAGGAAATGGCAAGTAATGAAATAGCGACTATTATAATAGCGATATAATGAACGAGCGACTATGAAAATCGCGATGTATCAAAATAGCATTTGTAACAAAACAGTGACATATCAAAATAGTGATGTACCAAAATAGCGACCATCAAAATAGCGATGTATCAAAATAGCGATGTATGAAAATAGCGATGCCTCAAAGTGCTGAATCAAACCAAACCGAACCGAATCAAACCAATCCGAACTATTGCGCTATTTTGACCATGCGCCATTTTGGCTATAACAGCATATTTTTTCAGAAAAAAACTTCCCCGACCTCTATCCCGGGATCCAAGAGGGTGCGAATTCGACCCGAACCGAACCGAATTCGGTTCGGTTCAGTTTGGTTTGGTTCAGTTGGGAATGCACCCTCTAAGATCCCGGATTCAGTTCGGTTTGGTTTAAATCAAACCAATCCAAACCGAACCCAACCGAATTATCGCTATTTTGATAGTCGCTATTTGTTACATCGCTATTTTGTTAGAATCGGTATTTTGATACATCGCTATTTTCTTACATCGCTATTTTGATAGTCGCTCTTTTATTAGATCGCTATTTTGATTATCGCTATTTCGATACCGCTACTTTAATACCCGCTATTTCGTTCCGGAGCCCTACGTTTTATATCGAATTATTTATTTATTCAATAGTCATTTTTATAGAAAAGAATATATAAGTTCGGATTTAAATATAATTCTTTCATTCAAACGGGTTACCCGATTAGCCACGAAAACTTGTTTGAATTTTAATTTACGGGTACTAAATTTTACATTTTTTAATATTTGGCTTTAAACTCCGTTGACTGACGCGATGCCGACGTCTTGATAGCGGAACAAACGCAATTAGCGGACCCCCGTGAGGTTAAGCTTTCGAGCTACCCACAGAAAAGTACTAGAGAAACAAAAAACCCTTAATTTTTCTTTTTACCAGATTAGCCACGAAAACTTGTTTGAATTTTAATTTACGGGTACTAAATTTTACATTTTTTGGTATACAGGGTGTTTCAACGAAACTTAACAGAGTCGATTTTATTTGCAAGGGGGACACTTTTTGGCTAGAACATGGGTCTAGTGATACCTCGTTTTGAAGGTATTTCAGACCTTTAAAACAAAATTTAAAAATTGCCAAAATTGTCTACCACGCTAACAAAGTGGACGTTTCCAAGGCTTTTTCCATTAACAAATGCATGAAAAGTATGTTTCCGTTGAAACACATATTAATACAAGTGTAAAAAACTGTTCTCAATACTTTCTCTCGCTGGTCAGACCGAATTCCAAAAAGAACTGGTCTGCTAAGGGTCAGTGCAAGGGCCATCCAAGGGTCCGAGGAAACAGATAGTCTTGATTGCGAACGGACAGGACATCGGGACACCTTTTTCATTTATTTTGTGAGAATCAAAACTCGTTTGATGGGTCATTGCGGGTCAGTTGAGAAAGTGGACACAATCGTTACGGTTTTGGATTACCGCTTATCTTTTTCCGTTCAAGGGTGCTTGTTTTTTGTTAGAATGATACAGTGATTGCTAACGTATACTTAAATTAATGTTAACACAGTAAGAAGTCATGCTCATGCCTTAATATGTGCACCCAGTTTTGCTCAGAGATATGAGATGCGGGTATTTGCTAAGAAAATCGATTTCGATTTCCTACAAATTGATCATTGGTATCAATAATTTAATTTTGTATTATTTCTTTATATTCTCTGAAATTTCCTATAATTTTTAATTTTATTTCACCATCTAATTGTTCTATTTGGTTTGGCTTTGTCGTTTTGGTTTGTTTGTGTCTATTTGGTTTGGTTCATATTTTGGTTCATACTTGGGTCATTCTTTTGCCCATACAGAGTCGTTGCTCGTATATAACGGATTTCTTTTATTTTGAGTATTTTTTTAGTACTTAATACCCTTAACTCAAAAATGTATTTAAAATATTTGAGTTGATTTTGTAGTTTTATGCAGGGGATCAAAAATTTGGTTTTCAGCCTTTTCAAAACTTTGAGTTTTCTCGACAAACCAGTGATCCCAGATTTTTGGGACACCCTATATATAATATGTACATAGCGCAAGAATGATAAATTTTTGCTTTATTGGCATTTTATTAATACTATGTAGCCTTCAGGCGCAGATCTCCGGTAGCGGGAAAAACGGGAATTTTCTTCCCCCAAATCTCAAACTATAGTTCATTTTTACACACAGAATACACCTCCGTGTCACTGTGCAAAATTTTTTTATGTGATATTTCTTATGATATATACACCCCCCAATTAAAGTTCCCAGATCCGCCCTTGGATTCCTCTAGTATAATCGGTAAAATCTTATATGGGTAAAAACCTGCATAACTGTATTATGAGCAAAGTCTCAGAAACAATTTTTATGTGATAAAAAAATAAAGTTTTGCACATCTATCTGACCATATTTTTTTAAAGAAATTTAGGCCCTTCGGCGCATGCGCTGTTTAAAATAGGCCCTTTATGCAGAACTTCCTATATTTGTGCGACCCTGTAGAAAAATCAAAAGCAAATGAAGATATTTTTTGAACTACGTTCAACAGCATGTAAACTGAGGAACCGATTACTGTAGAGAAAGTAAGTAAGTAAGTAAGTATTTCCTTCCTACAGAAAAAAAATACAAACCGATTTTACTCACAATTTCGCTAATATTAAAATACATAATATCACATGTAAGGAAAACTTTGACACTTGAAAATATTTTATAAATCCTTAGTCCTAACTGTTTAGAACTTAACAAGAAAAGTATAAAACTTGTATTGTAATAAGATAACTATAAAAAAAATTGTAAAATCAATGTTTTTAATTAAAAAAATGGAATCCAATTTTTTTTATATTGATCAAGTATGCTAGATAGAAGAATACGGTCCAGCAAGCCCATAAATCCGCGCAATCTATGATCACCCATTTTAATGATACAACGCCATTTTATGCTTTTATTTTTTCCATGCATCGCCAACACCCACCCCTTTTAGTTCTTTTAAAACCCCACGCCGCGCATTGAGGCTCCCCAGAAAAGCCAGCATGGCTTTTCTACTCCCTTCTCATTTATATTATATAACAGTGCCACATTAGGTATGCAAATGAACTGGAGGAGCTGTATCGCTCTGGAGCCATGGCACTCCTTCAGGCAACCAACTCTGCTAATTGGTAACTTTCTTAATGTCGTTTATACTTACTTTGCCAAACTAGGCACGTCTCTTTGACAAATTTACTTCACTCTAGCTCTAATACGATTTTCGTACGGGCGGCGTTCCCATATAAGACAATGAAAGCCATTGTACGACGTACAAAATTTATTCCGAATTCTATGTTGAAATTTACATTTAAAAGACGACAGCCTAACAAAAGGGCCAATAGCAAGACAAAATGTTTAGTCTATGACGGCAAAACAAGTTGATATACTCCCGTTTCCAGAAAACACAATCATAACAAAAACATTTCATGTAAAAAAAAGCCAAGTAGGCGAAAATGATATTCCGTAAAAACAATTGAGATAAAAGTAAAGCCATGTTCTCCAAGACAAATTTTAAAATGAAAGGTTGACTAGTTTGAAAATGTTTTTTTTAAACCTTTTCCACTTTGCTTTTACAGCCAAACATCTTTATGTTTAATTTAGCAACAGTAATAGCCAAGTTTAGAGTAACATTTCCAATAGGTAAGAACCCTTCATTTTAAAATTATGTATTGGAGAACTTGGCTTTACTTTTTTGCTTTTTTGTACAGAAATGTTTTTGTTACGATTTCACTCCTTTTTTAAAGGATTTGGATAATATTTAGTTTTTAAAGTAGTAAAATATGCGGAATATTGTTCAAAACTTTTGCAATGCCTTCTTAAAATTTTTATGGTTTTTCAATTTTTTTTTATGGTTTTTAACATAGTTCCTATCAGCCTTCTACAGCTCAGCTCTCTAGCATTCCTGAAAGTGGGCAATGTAACTTTTACATAAATTTACATTTATAGAGGAGGGAAGTAAATTAAAATCTTGGTCTTTTTAAATTTTTGCCTCTCTAGCGTTTTTGAAAGTTGGCAATGTGACTTTTAAATAACTTTACATTTATAGGGGAGGGAAGTTAAGTAAAATTTTGGGGTTTTTAAATTTTTTTCTTTAGTTCTATCATAGCTCCTATCGGCCTTTTAGAGTTCTCTAGCGTTCCTGGAAGTAGGCAATGTTACTTTTACATAAATTTACCTGTCTTTTCTTTTGTTCCTGCTGGCGCTAAATAGCGCATATTATTGAAAATTAACTAAATACTAATAGGTTTGGCTAGTTTACTTTGGTTGGGTTATGTCGTTCTGGTTTTGTAAGTTATGTAAAAGTAATATTGCCCACTTCCAAAAGCGCTAGAGAGCTGAGCTTTGGCAGACTGATAGAAAATATGTGAATGTGTAAATTTATGTCAATGTAACATTGCTCACTTCCAGACACGCTAAAAAGCTGGGCTTTGGAAGGCCAATAAGTGTAATTTATGTAAAAGTAACATTTCCCACTTCCAGAAACGCTAGAGAGCTGAGCTTTGAAAGGCCGATAGGAACTATAATAAAAGTATAGAAAAAAATTCCCAAAATTTTAATTAACTTCCCTCCCCTATAAATGTAAATTTATGTAAAAGTAACATTGCCCCAACCCTAGAGAGCCGAGCTTTTAAAGACTGATAGGAACTATGATAAAACTATATCAACAAATTTAAAAACACTAAAATTTTAATTTACTGCGCCCCCATAAATGTAAAGTTATGAAATGTAACATTGTCCACTTCCAGGAATGCTAGAGAGCTGAGCTTCGACACGCTGATATAAACTATGATAAAACCGTAGGAAAAAAATTAAAAAACTTCAAAATTTTTATTAAGGCATTGCAAAAGTTTTGAACAATATTCCGCATATTTTACCACTTTAAAACTTAAATATTATCCAAATACTTTTAAAAAAGAGTGAAATCATAACAAAAACATTTCATGTGAAAAAAGCCAAGTACGCGAAAATGGTATTCCTTAAAAAGAATTGAGATAAAACCAAGTTATCTAATACAAATTTCAAAATGAAAGGTTCTTACTAGTTTGAAAATGTTTTTTTAAACTTGGCTATTACGGTGGCAAATGACTCTCAGTGACAGTGCTAAATTAAACATAAAGAAGTTTCGCTGTAATAGCAAAGTTTAAAGAAACACAAACTAGTAAAAGTTTCATTAAAATTTTTTTATTAAAGTACTTGGCGTTACTTTTATCTCAATTCTTTTGGGGAATACCATTTTCGCGTACTTGGATTATTGAATATCTAATACAAAGCTTTCCTAGCTCTAAAATCGTCATTTTTAATCATTACATAACAATGGGTCCCCGGATGGTGTTGACAAGAGGAAAAAATCTTTTATTTTTGACTTTACAAAAAAAACTCCTTCTTTATAAAAAAATCTGCTTGTTGGACAATTAAGATTACTATAATTCAATATTTTGATTAAATGTACAAAGTGTTATCAAATTAAGAAAATGTAATTAATAAGAGAGAAAAATCTTTATTTTAAATTTCACGAAGAACATCATTGTTGATAAACAATTCTGCTTGTCAAAAAACTGAGATAACGATATTAATATCTTTGATTAGAAGTACAGGGTGTTATCGAATTAAGAAACATAAAATGTTCTAAGAGGAAGAGGACCGTATTTATTCAGTGAAGCAAAATGTTATGCAAAAAAAATTGTTTGTATCATGTTTGGTGATTATTTTAATGATATTAGTTAATGTATGTCTTTAGGATTTTAGAATATTGCAATAAATTGGGTTGAATTGTGTTTACAATCTATATTTATATATTTATATTTTTTCTTAGAGCCAATCAAATATTTAGCGCACTACTAGGTATGTTAGTATAATTAATTTTTTTATCTTATTGTATCTTGTTTTAAGGAAATATTTTTTAAAAAAACCAATTCCCATAAAAGTGTAATGAATTAAAACCACGTGGTTATGTTAATTAGGCATTTTCTTCACGGTAAAAAATTTTGTCTACAACGAAAACACGTTCTTTTCTTCAATAAATTGATTTACTTTGGAGAAGTTTGTTTTGAATTAAAATATTTTTTTGGTTCAACACAGCGTTTTATGTTGAAATGAGACCTTATTTTTCTTCTTTAATTGTTTTGATTTAGTATACTCCATTTTGTAACAAAGCAAATTGTCTTCATATAAGTAATAATTCCGTTCCAATTTATAATAAAACAATTTCTGTTTCACATTAAAATAAAAGGCAGGACATTTTTTGTGCTATATCAAGGAAATATTCTCTTGGTGAATAGGAATGCACAAATTATTTTGCTTCAAAGCAGTTTGCTTTGATCTAAGACAATTTTTTTTGCCGTGTTCAATGTTCAATTTTGGTGAAGTTTTTTTTTTGTAATGAAATCGTTTTAATTAGATTTACTATTTTGACAATGTCCATATTTACACTGTAAATCGTTGACTAATAAATGAATTGAATTGAATTGAATTGAATTAACATAAAGTAAAAGTACGAAATCTAGGAAAACAAAATCTATCCAGGTTTTGATTTTCAAAAGTTAATCTTTTAATGAAAAAACCAGATAACATAATATGGGACAAACTGTAAAACAGCTATTCTACAAATTCAACAAAATAAATCTATCAATGACAAATTATAAAGAGTGATGTTCTTGTCAAATTAAAAATAAAGATTTTTCTCCTCTTATTAATTACATGTTTCTTAATTTGATAACACACTGTACATCTAATCAAAGATTTTATTACGGTAATCTTAATTTTTCAACAAGCAAAATTTTTTATAAAGGGTTAATTTTTTTCGTAAAATCAAAAATAAAGAATGTTTTTCTTTTGTCAACTCCATCCGGGGACACAGTGTATATTGCAATCCTAATTATTATCTTATATTAAATATATTAAATAATTGATTGAATAATTGTATTTAATCAACGTTTAAAAAAAGTTGTTGAATAAGTCTATTTACAACAAATTTACGACAGGTTCCAAAGAATAATTAAGATTTTAATATGATTTAAGTAGCAAAAAGTGTAATAATAATAAAATTTAATATCTTATTATACGTAAAGTCGTAAAGTTCCAAAGCAAAAATTGAACAGGTATAGTTTTCCTACATTGGATCTTCCAAAAATTATTTGGCTATTTTCCTACATTGTTTATATAATTGAGAAAAACACTAACACTTCTTCCAAGAACTGTCAATTTGCCGTGCGAGATCTAAATAAATAGTAAATTTATTTATGTTTAAGTAATTATTTTATCGGTAATTTTAAATTGTTGCACAAATTGCTAACATGCAATATTCAACCGTTGGTGACTTTCGTTCGTTTCGCCTCTTTTTTACATCTGTTCGCTTATTACAGACAATTTGTCAACTACATTCGGTGGAATCGAACCCACATCACACACTTTGACTAATACCAATAGAGCGGTCGCATCTGGTACGAAATAAATTCTCTCGTACAATGACATAGTCGCCCGCTCTTTAAAGTAAGTGAAGTTTACGCGTTTGAAGTGAAATCTTTTTTCCTGCCCCTTACCGACTGAGCGTTTCTCGTTTGGATCGTAAGAGAAGCTTGCGCATGGCACGTGACGGCTCGGAGCTAATTTAAAGCTTGCTATTGGTCAAAGGATGTGTTGTGGATGGTCACGTCGTTCAAAACCCAGAATAGATACCCTGAATGTAAAGCGAACAGGAGCTCAGTGAACCATCAGGGTCAATCTATGGTTAATTGATTTGACAGGTATACTGTCCCTGACAGAGCAGCCATCTGTTACATTTGGAATGCAAAAATAACGTGTTCTGGGGTTATTTTAAAATCGAGCAATAAATTCTATAACACGCCTCTTATTTTGAATTTCTTAAAACATACTGAACGAAGTAGGTAGGGCGACCGCCGGGAAATTTATTTTAGCAACATCAAAAATACATAGGACTAACCTGATCTATCTTAGGCGGCCCCTAGGCCTACAATAATATTGCACAATATCTTTTTGGTGTAATATTATTGAATGACGCCTTGCACTCAAATGAACTTCAATACTTAGCCTAAACGGTCAATAATTATGCGCAATCCGTAATATTGTGCAACATTATTGTCTTGCGGCCACTAGACCTTATATAAAGGAAGCTTGACATGGAGCAATAGACGTGCAGTTGCATGCGCGATTATTGTCCCTGAATGAGCCATATTTGTTTGTTTATACTATAGATGTCATATCAGGCAACCTAATCTTGTATGCAACTGCAAGTTTAATGCTCCATGTCAAGCGCCCTTAATATTGGCCAATATTTTCTTTGTGAAATATTAGGCGGCCCCTAGACCTACAGTAATACTGCACAATATCTTTTTTATGCAATATTATTAAATAACCTCTTAAAATCAAACGATCAATTTTTATTGTACAACAATATTGACTGCTCATAAACGGCAATATTTTCGGACCTCTAAAAACTAAACAATATTGCACAATAATAACTATTTGTAGAAGCCGCTTGACATGGAGCAATAGACTTGCAGTTGCATGCAAGATTGGGGTCCCTGGCATGACAACTGCGAGTTTATTGCTCAATGTCAAGTGTCCTTAACACGGGTTCATAAAAAAATATTACGCAACTAAATATAAGCTGTTTGATTCTTTTGCTCAATCATTGTGCAACCTTAGTTGCTAGGCGTAGATCAATAATATTGCGAAATTCGTAGTATTGTGCAATATTACTGACCGTCTAGGGGTTGCCTTATTTATTGGGCCCCTCAATTCAAAGGAACAATATTTATTATACAATAATATTGACAGCATTTAAACTACAATATTTTCTTATCTCCAAAAACTAAAAAATATTGCCCAATAATAACTTGAGACGACTCAATAAGAAAATATTGCACAATAAAAATTGAACTCGTCCAATATTGTGCTCAACCATTGTGCAAACTACAATGCTAAGCGTAGACGGTCAATAATATTGCGCGCTTCGTAATATTGGGTAATATTATCACAAAATATATAGCTACTTCTCGTAATATTATTGACCGTCTAGCTTACCTTACGGATCTCGATTTCTTTTTTCTTGTGGAGTTGTGTATTTAAATAAAAAAGTCAAACAAGAATGATATAAAATCATAATAGAGCTTGTTATTTTCAAGCTGTGTCGCTTTTGCCACTAAAGCATTCACTTAAAACTCAACAGAACCAGTTTAAAATGACCATTCCAGTTTTTCGATAAACTGACCGGTGTCCAGTTATGAAAGAATTTTCGGTTTGTAGCTTTGGGGCCGATATCTTGACACGGGCTAAATTCTAGGGTGTTTTTATAAAAACCAGTTTTTTAAAAAGTATGTAAAAAGACAAAGAATAATTCGGAATATATAGCAGCTGCCGAAAAGTTCATTGAAAAATACAGGATGTTACAAAGATTATTAAAATTAGATAAATTTTTAACACTTTTGATGCAAAAAACAGTGTAAAAGTATTTTTGAATTAAACCACTGGCTTTCTAAAGTTGGATTGCTTGAAATACTACTAAAAATTAAAAAAAAATTAAAAATACATAAAATTTTCTATAAAACAACAATAAAGGTCACTTGACGCGATGTCGCATATGCGCACATCCATTTTCAGATAAAAATTAAATAATAGTTGAA
This sequence comes from Aspidapion aeneum, assembly GCA_963576565.1. NCBI lineage: Eukaryota > Metazoa > Arthropoda > Insecta > Coleoptera > Brentidae > Aspidapion > Aspidapion aeneum. Next base: position 44,594,633 of record OY755046.1, on the reverse strand, counting down.
TGGCCAACTTTTTATTTGTATTTATATCTGGTTCTGTATAAACACCTACACAGTTTCCCATAGAGTCAACTTTTATTTTTATTTTTATTTAATATTTATTTTTATGGTTTTGTAGACACCCAGCATATATTTATGTTTTGGAGGGCCTGACACTGCAACCAAAGCCGTACTTTGGAAAGGTGAGATAAAGGGGGATCAATCCACCTCCGGATCATCGATAAAGTATTTTCAAAGAGTTTTTTGGGCAAAAAATAAATTCGAATTTCTCAAAAATACTACCTAAAAAGTTCCACATTCCACAACCAAACCGAACACCCACACATTCAATTAAAATTCGTCAGGCATAAGAATTAATTATCATAAAACTTGTGTGCGGCTACTGTTCATAACCTTCTTAAAAGTCATAAGTACTTAGTAGTGAATTAAAATGATTCTCTATACGTGAGATTTTTTAAGACTCAGGCATAACCTGTTTTTGTTGTTTTCATCATTCACTTTTTGCCATTATATCTAAGTTTTAGTAGCATTTTAAAAAATAAAGGAACCTAGAGTCTCCTATAACCAGTATAACCATCTATAATAAATATTCTTAGCTGTTTTTAAAAATCAATTCTATAATAATTCTTAATATTTTATGTTATTTTTTTCTTTTATTTATTTCTTTAACATTACACAAGCAAAGAAATAGACCTCCAACTTACCAACCACCGTCACAATTTTCCGCCCTTCCTTTGGTTTTATCCTTTTTTTACTACACCTTATTCCCCTTTCTCCGCTTCTCTCCATTTTCTCCTACTTTCTGTTGGCTTTCCTATTTATTCTTCTTTTGTATACAGGGTGGTTACAGGAGCATTTTGGTAGGTTAGACAAAATATAATAGAAAACGCACATTTTTGCGTTTCTTTAATTAAAAAACAATGTAAATTTTCTGGAGCAACTGAAGTAATTTTTATAAAGGCTTTAGTTAGAAAAATATCGCATTAAAATTCTTTTAGATAAGTATATATCTACTAATTCAAACGCTAAGTGATCACAAACAGACACACACAGATAAATGACAGTGGATATTTAATAGATGGAAGTTAACATTTCATTTTTCTACCAGCCTGCGGAAAATAGATTTTAGATTACCGCATGCTTTTTTTTTGTTTTGGTGTCCTTAAAAGTCAACAAGTGATGCTACCACATCACCCTGTATGACTATTGACTTTCTTTAATAATTGCAATGACAAGAGAGTAAACGACGCTATAATTTGTAAAGCGAATAACATTGAAAATGTTCGAAGAGATGGATTATTATAATAAATAAAAATAAACGAATTTTTTTCATACTTGTTTGTTCAAGTTTCGTTAATTTTTATTAGGATAATACAAAAATTCAACAAAATAAAAAAATTTATTTTGATTTTTACGTAAACCGGCTCGCGTCACGGTTTACTGAGCCCAAATATAAAAGGAGAGGACGACATGTCTCTATAGAATTTTACAGTACGTAGAATCTGGGCCTTACTTCGGTTGTGCTCTTGTACAGAAATTGCGAGGATCGATAACGGCCGCACACTCGTGATGTAACCCGCGTCAACGGTTACCATTGGCTGTTAAAGAACCTCCTGTGCATTTTAAATTAGTGCACTGAGATAACTTGACGTTATCGGTCGAGCCGTATTGTTTTGATTTTGACTATTTCGTAGTACGAGAATAGCGGAAGTTTCTAATTCTGATAGCATAGGGTGCAATATTTAAAAAACAATTAAATTTACTTCTTTACCATTAGAAAATAAAATATAAATCAAAAGTGTCGGTCTTCCCAAAACCAAATTTAATAATTACAAATGTAACTAAATTCAAAAGTCGTCAATATAAGCAAACTTTTAAATTTAGAAATTTATGAAAAAACTGACTGGTTGTGCGGGTGTGATGTGTGCAATAGGCTTTACTGTTTTCCTTTCCCTAAATATCTAATTTTTTAATTATTTGCTGTAAATTATATAATATAATGGCCAACTCGGTGGCCCAAAAAGTTGAGCGTGGTACTCAAAAATAAATTTCGCCTGCGCCGCAATTTTTTAAATGTTGTATTTTATTTATTTTTGTTTTGAATAATATTTTATTATACGATCGAATTGTCACCCGACATTGTGTTTTTGTCAAAAAGCTTCAAATTGAAAATTGAACACCCGTTTTAAATTATCATGTACCGCCACTGTTGCTGGGTAAGAAAAAATCAAAACAAATATATAGGATTTTTTTGCAATATTTGCATTTAGATTTTTACCAAAATTTTCCAAAAATAAATTTGCCTCATTGGGTATTGAGAACGCTACAACTACAAAACCAAATTATTTATGTACGTACTTATCCGGTCATCCAGAAATGTAAAAACCATATTTGTTTTTTTAGAAAACTTTGTTGAGCCATCCTGTATTTAGCTGGGGCTTGGCTCCGCCCTCTTACTCCAAGGCACACTAGGAGACGGCGAAAATAAGAAACGCCTGGAAAAGCGTAGAAGGCCTGGAAATTATAAGGACTCTGCAAGTATCTACTGCAAACGTTTGAGTGCAAAGAATGCCACTTTTTACCAACATTTATTTTGCCATAAAGTAGTTAATTTAAACATGTCTTTCTATGTTATTTTATCTTTTTATTCATGAAATATGTGAAAAATATCTAAAAAAATCTTAGGTTTCAAGCCCCCCAAACCGAACCATTAATCTAATGACAATTTTCAGTTAAAAAATTAAAAATTTGGTAACTTTTTAACGAAGCATCCCATCAATTTGCGGCTTTCGGAATATGGTAGACCGTATTTTTTTCAATAATTTGGGTTTTTACCAAAAAGTTCATAGGAATTTTCGTTTCTGAGATATTTACAAAAAACTGTTTCAAGGCTGATATAGGATGGAGTTTACTTGCAGTGTGCTAATGGGCTAGGATGGTATCAGATCCGTCATGGATCCATTTATTTTTAGTTGAAAACATACCTTTTTTAGCCATGGCTAAACGGGCTAGGAAGATAAAAATTTAATACAATAATAACAGATTCAAATTATTATGAAAGTGGATTTTTTTACCAAAAAATGAATAAAGAGGCAATTTACTAATAAAAAATTTGTAGGTGTAGCATAGACACAGTTTGTTTTGTTAAGGATGGGGGTCAGTTTTGGCCTACCGTAAGAGGCGACTAAAAGGGCTTCGACCCATGCGTAAATGGGTGGCTGACCAATGACGCGCCATGTGATATATTTAGCATGGGGCCGTAACTGGAAGCCTAAATTAAAGATCTGCGGAGTTTTTCGGATTGTGCGATGGTGTTTTGGTCGTTATTCTTTATAACTTTGCAGACCAAAGGCGACTGGAGACTGCTCCATTAAGAACCTGTACAAACCTAAGCTATGTACCGGAGTTGATGGGGTGGTTATAGCCTAGGAGCCAAAAGGGTGTGTGAGTGTGGCTTGCCACCAGAGTTGGAGTCACTATTGGGGGGTTTTAATTGGTAAAAATCCGACACTACCCGGGCCTTCCTGGTAGAGGAGAAATGACTCTGGCAGAGAAGTAGACCATTTCATTTTCACATTTATGAAAATTGAATATTTGATTAACAATTTATATTATTTAGGCGCACACTCAACGAAAGGATTTTTAAAGAGGGTGAAATTAAGAGTTAAAATTTATGTGTGATTTCTTCTTAAAATTTGTACTTCAGTTATATTATTAAAACAGAGCAATAGTTGGTGTTTCAATGTTTTTTAAATGTTTTACGTAATGAGAAAAGATTAGAAATTTTATTTTTAAAAGGTATCTTTACTGACAAAAAAGTCCCCTAACAGGTACCCAAACTGTACATTTCGGTTGTATAAAAAAAAATTTACTATAATTAAATAATAGTAATGGTTTTTTAGTTATACTAAATATATGACTAAGGTAGTTAGCAGAAGCAGCGCTCGGCAGCTCTTCCTATTTTTTTGAACAAGTTGCATGGTCTTCCATACGGATTAATAAGAGTGTAATCCACCAATACACCCCATCTATCTCATAACATTTGAAACTCAGTCATACTATAGGATCTATATTATACAATATTCAGAATTTAAATATTGTAAAAAAAAATTGCCCAATTCTGCAAGCAAAATGTTATACTACAGTGTTTATTTTTTTACACAAGATTTTCTTTTGCATCTTATGTAAGTGGGTTAAATTTAACATTAACATTTTTTTTTACACAAAAATATACAAAACAATTGTACCTTACTAAAGATTTACTCAACAATTATTGTTAAGTAATTTTGCACGAATCCCTGTCCATATCAGTCCAATGGCAAAAACGGAATTCTTAATAACCGGAGATTATACAAAAGCGTCTTTCATCAAAATAAGACAAGAGCAAAATCGAAGTTTAGGATAAAGTGTTTTATCAAAACCAGACAAAATCATAAAAAGGGGGCGGGCCTAGCATGAGAAACTCTCTCCTTCCTTTTCATGTATACTGGTTCCGTCTCTCTTCCTCTCATACAAATCGGTGCCATGGAAGTTTGGCGGCAAATTTAAATCGGGAACAAATAATATTGTTGTTTTAGGACCAAAAACTACATAAGAAATAAAAATGTTTTTTTCTTTTAATTAGCTCTCCTGTCCTTCTTTTGAGAGGTGGAAATCGGTGTTAACCGAACCGAACCGAACCTCTTGGTCAATTAATTGCAGATATATCCTAACCAAGGTTTTAACTACTGACCTTTTTTAAGGATGGGCCTTGTTTAATGAAAATGCCGTAGGTGCTATAGCAATCCCTTTGTAGATACGGCATTTTTTAAGCATTGCAGTGAAAGGCGCTTCAATTGCATAGGAATATCAGATCCGCTCTTCTTTATGTAAACACCACAAGCTAGTCCCGACCCTTTTTTTTATAATTTTGTCTTTTTTGATTTTGTCCGGTTTTGATAAAAGACATTATACCTTGTTTTGAAGAATGAAGTTTTTGATAAAGTCCTGTTATTAATAATTCCGTTTTCAACATAGCACTCTGATGCCAATTTCCTTTTTAGACGAATTTTAATTTGTCCTTTATGATAAGCTATCTGGGCCTGATCTATGACCTCATCGTGGGAATATTTCCAACTCCTTACTATAAATACGTTAATGCTGTACTTATAAATGATTTAATATGTGTAGGCACTGTTGTTACTCATATCAACGCAGTAAATTTTATTAAGGACAAAATAAAGGATTTAAGCTCGCGGGACTCGGGAGAAAATCATTTATTTTTGACCTGCGCACAATTTTGGGGGTTTTTAAAGGAACGCTCAAAGAAAATGGCATAAATTTAGGAAGTTAAGTCCCACCTTTTTAAAATAAAAAATTGGCAACAGTTGGCACGTGGAGCCGTACATACAACGAAAACGTGGTAATGCCATATCTACGAGGTGTGACAATTAAATTTTAAGACTGGCCTCCGTACTAACAGGTTTTAAAGCTCCACGCCTCGGGCGGTTGGAGTTATTCACCTTGTTGGCGTTCTACTACCGCGCGCAATCTTGTCGTCTTTCCTCTGCTAGTTTGGCTTACCTGTGGTTTGAAGCAAAACGTGCATAGCTTATTTGGCGGAATTACGACAAACAAAAAAATGGAGCAACGTAAGCAATTTAAAGTAAAACTCAAAAAACCGGCTCCTAAATGCTAAAGGATGTCTACGGGGAGCAGTGTATGTCTCGTGCAATGATTTTTATGTGGCATAAAAGCTTTTTCGAGGGTCGTGAAGAAGTTAAAGATGATGAACGAGAAGGGCGCTTCAACACATCCAAAACAGCGATGCTCATTGTTTTTATTTTTGGTATTAGGGGTATTATTCTTATTGAAATGGCGTGTGAGGGTCAAACAGTTAAGCAATATTTATATTTAGAAGTATTGATGTAACTAAGGGAATGTTCAAGGAGAAAACGTCCAGATTTGTGGAAGAACAACGCGTGGCTGCTCTACCAGGACAATGCACTGGCCCACAATGCCCTATCCATTAAGCAGTTTTTAGCTAATAAAAAGATCCCCGTCGTTAACCACCCATCATATTCACCAGACTTGACCCTTTGCGACTTCTACCTGTTTCCGAAAGTGAAGAAATCGTTAAAAGGAACCCGTTTTAAAGTATTAGAACATGTCAAGGAAAAAACGACAAGACTTCTTAACAGCCTCTCTTCTGATAATTTTCAAAATTGGAAAAAAAACGCATGCAACGCTGCGTCGATAGAGAAGGGGACTTGATTGATGGGGAACATCATTAAGTTGTATTAGTATTTAAATAAAGTAGATTTTTTACACCAGTCTTATAATTTTATTGTCACACCTCGTATTTTGCTCTCATACACAAATAAGTTAGTTCAATCGAAATGTTATTTCCAAAATTAATTAATGAAATCAATCAAAATCTGATTTTAAATAAAATCTATATGTTTGTACCGGGTTAATTTTAAAAACAGAACTTTATCAGGGTATTACGGTACTATTAAAAATAATTTTTAATTAAGAAACCACTGAATTTTTCCTAAAAAGAGAAAAACCACTATTTTGCCAGTGGTTTATAAGAAAAAATAAATACCGTAAACCGGGGACACTTTGGTACAGGTTTTCAAGTTATTCTTAAATAAAACTTGATTTTGCAAAAAAAAACTGGGTTTTGACAACTGAGTGGCAATCTACCAACACCATTAAGTATGAAGTAGTACAAAAATATTATATGTTTATTTTGTAAGTCGATATATTCTGCCTCAAATGCATCCCAATGTTACCCTACTGTTTGGGGTAACTTTGGTACACTAGCCTTTTATATGAATATTTTAACGTTATGGACCTGTGGCCCAAAAAAAGACGTTGCGTTTAAAAATCTAAATGAAAATTTTGTTATATTTTATATAGGCCAGAGGTAAAAAGAACACGATTATAATTTGTTTAAGAAGTTTTTATAAGAATTTTAACATTTCAATTCATTAACAGATAAGTAAAAATATCTTGAGTTTGGTATTTTAAATATATATAGAAACTTAAGGATACAACACTCTAAACAAGGCCTAAATATAAAATTGGAGATTGTCAAAGTAGTCGTTAATCACAACTTCGTCTATTCCTGCTCCAGCGTGCCAGTCAGGCCTGGATAATTGTTTTTATAAGAAGAAACGTTTCTTCCTGGCCTGTCCAAGTATGACTTAACACACACTTTTAAGTCTTCAGCTGTTACTGGAAAACCGAAGGCAGATAAAGCAATGAGGTCTTACTTTGTTTGTTACTTAGTTAGTTACCTTGTATATGAGCATGCTTTTCATGGATTTTATTCCATAAAGTTTTTTTTTTCGCTGCACTGCGGAGCATTCTTGCTTCTAGAAAAGATAAACAGAAGTATTAGAAAATGTCAACTAGTGTAACTTTGGTTCACCACGTTTTTTAAACTACGTTCAACGGCGAACGTTTGCAGTCTAACTTTGGGACATGTACCAAAGTTACCTCAGCATGTTACAATTTTTTATGTAATCAGATATATATTAGCTCACACATATACTATACTATAGTAGTGTGAGCTATGGTGATCCTAATTTTTTCAAGAAAAAAAAAGTTGCTCCGATTTTAAAATTTTTTATATATCTTTGCGTTTCAGATGATTTTGAAACTTTTTTGTTGCGCCGTCTGTCTGTCTGTCTGTATGTCTGTCTGTCTGTAACGACCAACGCGCATAACTCAAAAACCGCTTGGCCGATTCTAATGAAATTTGGTACCTAGGCTGGGTTTTGGGCCGAGATGATCCCATTTAAAAATGAACAAAATCCACGAAACACAAACCAAATAAAAGGGTGGGGGTAGATTTCAAAAATTAGAGTTTAAGTGAAAATATGGCGTGTGTGATATCAAACGAAAGGTAATTGAGTCTGGAGTTAAACAAAATACATTTTAATTTATTTTAAAAAAAGGGTGGGGGTATATTTCAAAAATTAGAGTTTAAGTGAAAATATGGCGTGTGTGATATCAAACGAAAGGTAATTGAGTCCGGAGTTTAACAAAATACATTTTAGTTTTTGTTTTTTTAAGGGTGGGGGTAGAGTTCAAAAATTTGAGTTTAAGTCAAAACATGGCTTGTGTGGTATCAAACAAAAGGTAATTTAGTAGGAGTTGAATAAAATATATTTTAGTTTTTAGTTATATTAGCTCACACGTACACTATAACTATAGTAGTGCCTATGATCGGTTTGACTGCACAATAGAAAAGTTTGCAGAGCTTCCAAAAATACGCGAAAATAGCTGAGCGAGTAAAACATTACTGCAGTTTGATAGAAGTAAGGCAATGTTAGCAAACTTAATTTTTTGTTTATTATTCTCGTATAAACAAGACTACATACCAAAATTGTCATATTTACTGCGTGAATATTTGTTTAAGGCACAATGTGGAAAAAATACAATATATCCCAAAGTAATACCCAAGTCACGAAGTTACCCCGTTTTACGGTACCTTTTATCCGCCCCTCGCTAGTGTTGCCGCGAGACGAAACGAGAGTAGGCCTTCTCTCGTCTCGTCCTTATGAGAATTAAAATGGGTTTCTCGTTTCGACGATAGGACTCTTCTATCGCCGAGAAAGCTTTTCTCCCGTCTCATCTCGTCTCTCGTGATTTATATCAGCTATGTATAAAAAGTTTTTGACACCCTGTGTAAAACTGTTTTTCAAGTTAAATTTTAGTATTTATGGTATTTACTTTTTTTCAAAACAGAGTTTCCATTCAGGGATATACTTTGTGTATGCACACATACAATAAATAAAAAAGCAAATAAAATACATGTACTAAAATACCTCGTTGATGCCGATGAAATAAAAGCTGTGGAAAAGTGTTGCATAGCTTTATTTATTTAAAACTGTATCTAAAATCCCAAGTGTTCGTTGATAAACGATTATTTTGTGTTTTGCCAAGAATATAAATCCTTAAAAATAAAGCAAAAAATCATTTTATTTAGGTAAATTTTTGGGTAAAACCATTAAATAGCCCATTGATGCATTCCGACGGCGCGGTGCGGCAACGACGAGGTAACAAAGCAATTAAGATATTAAATTGTAAATAAAAATGTAAGGATATGTTTATCACAGGTTACCCAACAAACAGGTAAAATCAACGATGTCTGGTCATTCGGAGTTAATCTCAGAGCCGGATTATAATAAATTTACTATAAAATATGAATGTTTTTTGCTAAAATGAAATTTAAGTCTCGGTCGCCTGAGAAATTATATGTTGTCCTCTGTAGGGGACTATGGAAATAATTTGTGATTTTTTGGCTTAAGATTAATGTCATGTAAAAATTTTATTAAAATTGATGTATGTGCTGTGTCATCTTAGAAAGAATGACAAATTATTTTGAGCATTATGCCAATAATAATCGCAAAATAAATATAAATAAATATGTAAACACATTTAGTTTAATTTAAATTTTCTTTCACTATACGCTTACAAAGAACTATTTCTTAGCAGGTAGTAAGTTGCGTGCACCGGTTTTAACATTATACTTAATTTTATTATTATACAATTATATTTAACTTCCAAGTAAGAGCAACATTTATCTTTCCAGTAGATATAATTTTCAACCCTTTAGGAATAAGGCATGTATACCTGCTCTTAAGATCTATGTAAGTGCTAATATAAAAGTTTTATCTACAGGGTTTTCCCGTACATTTTTACCAACCAACCTAAGAGTTTTTCGAATAGATACTAAAAGATGAGTAATACGTTTTATGTCTTAATATTCTTTAAAGAATTTGCTGGCCAAAATATCTAACCCTTTTGGTAAGTGTCAAATTGTGATAGAAAGGATCTATTTTTAATTAGAAAACCGTAAATTTTTAGATTTTTGTTTCCTTCTTATTTAAAAAATATTTACAGCATTTTCAGATATAACGAGGGTCTTTCTCTCTCGTCTCGTCTCGTGCTTTCATTCGAGAGTAAATATCTTCGCTCTCTCGAGAGGTGAGAATCTCTCGTCTCGGCGGCAACACTACCCACACGATATAGTCTACCCACACACACACAGTCTCCCACCACTACTCCATGGCAGGGCTGTGTTTTAGGTTTCTTATTTTCAACCACTCATACGTTTTTTTCATTAAAACAAAATAAAGTGCAAGTTTTAACCTGGGCAACGCCGAAGTTCCCATATGGTTAAATAAAATGGAAGATTTTCCTATATATAGTTAAGCGATGCGTTTTGGTTCATACTGATTTGTTAAAAATAATAATTTTCAACCTGTAACTTAACCAAAAACGGCCCTGCGTTAAAGGAATTAATTCAGGTCAAATATAAATAACTCTAAATTACGTCGCAAATCAAAAAAGTTCTTATCTTTCAAGAAGTTTTTAAGGTTAGGATTAACACTGTCTTACAAGCTCTGCTGTCTTAACAATGCCCACGGCAATTGAGAACCTCAAAGTAGAAGACTAAGTCAGGCTTAGCACAAATTGTCAACGAGCAAACGAGTTTGAAAAAATTAGAAAGTTTTTCCTAAAAGAATTCTTCAAAATTTCTTGTCAATAAATAACGATTTCTTGGATTATTTGCTTCAGTTTATGACATATCCTAAAAACCATTACCTTCGAAGTAATTTTTTTTAAGAAAAAGTAGAAGTTTTGACATATGATTGAAAATTTTGACACTTTAGCCTTAAAATGTTACTTTTTGAGTTAAAACATTAAAAAATGGATTTAATATTCTTCCGCCTTAATGAAGTTTTTAATCAAATTAAAAGGCGATAACTTTAAGTTAGTCTTAGTAATAACTGCTTTATCGCTAAATTAAAATAAAATTTTATAGTTTTTGCAATAATTTTTATAACCTTTATTGTAAACTTAAATGCCCAATATAAAATCACTGTTAACATTGTTTTTTTTTTAAATAAACCAAAACAATAAAATCCATTATTTAAAATTAATGCAGCGAGCAGAGAGGCTGCACAAAGTTTGTTTTTTAATTTAAGAGCAACACAAAGTAGACAATATTTTAAAAATGAAGACTGAAAATATTTTAAATATTTTCATAGTAACCCTTGCTCTAAGCTTGAACATTGTCACATGTTCTGAAGTTTTAAATGCCGTTGAGGAGAGACAAGGACCAGCAGCCGAAGCTTTGTCAAGACCAGGTTAGTATACTAGGGGAGACCAGGGCAAGTTTTTATTTTTTCCCTAAATCTTTTAATTTGGCGTAACTTTCTTTAAAGATTTGTACTCGTATGTTTTGGCTATAGAGTGATAAAGTAAATTCAGCTATTACTGCCCTATTTTCAATACTTTTTGTGTTTGAACTCAAATATTAAGATAAATATAGGGTCTGTTTTTTTTGGTTTTGTTTGATAATCTAGGGTATTTTGTGTAAGAATATGTAATTTTTTTTATAGGTTTAGATTTTTTACAAATTGTACTGTGATTAAGAAAAACAGTTTTTTTATTACCTCACGATCCTACAAAATGTTGGATGTATACCGCCTAATGGTTTATCAATTACCGCCTTATATTTTCGTTTCATCGCAATGAGATAACCAAATGTAATATTATAAATTTTGTAGATAATGTGAAAATAAAAAGTATTATACAGTGTGTGCGAAAATTTGCTTAATAAAGCAATCAAATCAAAGTTAACATGCACAGCATACAGGGTAGAACACAAACATCCATATTTTGCATAAGATTAAAGTACTCTTATATGAATGAATAGAAAAAAATTGTACTAAAAAAGTTGTTTAGAATTAAAAGTTATGTTTAGGTGCAAACTTTTAGCCTCCTACGACAACTTTCCGAGGTTTTTTAACGATTTTTCTAGTCTGCATAATAAACATATTGTAAATTTATTCTTGATAAGATAACTGTTTTAAATGATGTCAATAAAATTTTGTATTAGTGGCTGTTACTTGATAAAATATATATTAAAAATGGGTAAAAAATTTTTTTTAAGTCACAAGCTTTTATGAAATGCACTAAAAATTAAAAATAATTTTCTAACATTCTAATATTATCATAATAATAAAAGCGATGGCAGACTGATGGAAATTTTGACGATGTTAGCACGATAAGATATCCGTATCAATTAAATATCACTATTTGCAAGAACCAATCTAGCAGAAAAATGCAGAGATAACAAACCCACCCACTCCGACCCAAGATACCCTAGAATTTCTCTGACATAGGTATGGCAATGTCATAACATTGCGGCACATCAAACATATCTTTAATGACCTGCTATGTTGAATATTCTTTAAGTGTTTAGATCACAAATTTAGATTAACTTATGCTTTGATTTGCGGCCATCGCTTTTATTATTATGATAATATTAGAATGTTAGAAAATTATTTTTTAATTTTTAGTGCATTTTATAAAAGCTTGTGACTTAAAAAAATGTTTTTACCAATTTATTTTCTACTTTTTAGTCTCAGCTATCTACTCTATTAAATGAAAATATTTGTTCAATAGCAGAACAGAAGAGTTTATTCTAGATTATAATGAAATCACTGATCGTGAGTTGTTTGGAAACTCATTTTTCTATTGGGGAAAGGAGAGGGTGGTGGTAGAGGTAGAAATATATTTTTTGTTTGGGCTGTATTGCCATCGGACCTTTATGCATATACCAAATTTTATAAAAGTCATTTGAAGTGAAGTGTGTCAAAAACGCATTTTTTATGGAAGGGGGAGGGGGTAGGGTGGGAGGAAATTTTTTCATTATTGCTGTATTGTCTACTGGACCACTATATGTATACCAAATTTCATCCAAATCGGTTAATGGGAAGTGTGTCATAAACGCATTTTTCTATAGATGGGGGTGGGGGTAGGAGTGGTAGGATTTTTTGTTCAATGTTGTATTGTCATCGGACCACTATATGTATACCAAATTTCATCCAAATCGGATAATGGGAAGGGTGTCAAAAACGCATTTTCTTAGGAAGGGGGTGGGGGTAGGGGTGGGAGGATATTTTTTTTTTAATGTTGTATTGTCAATGGATCACTATGTGAATACAAAATTTCATCCAAATCGGATAACGGGAAGTTTGTCAAAAACATATTTTTTTATAGAAGAGGTGGGGGTAGGGGTGGGAAAATATTTTTTCTTAATGTTGTATTGTCATGGGACCACTATGTGTGTACCCAATTTCATCCAAATCGGATAATGGGAAGTGTGTCAAAAACGCTTCACAAGATTTGATAGATAGTTCGTTAGATAGTTAGTTAGACAGAACATCTGAAGCTAAATAAAAGCTTGTAAAAATTAACCATTTTGTTAAGAAAGTTTAATATGTTATGAGTTTTACCAAGATCAGTAAAATTTGAGTATTGCTGGATAAAAAGACATGGGCGTAATATGATTTTATTATTTGTTCTACTTTATAATATACAAGGTGTTTCCTAATTGAATGTCAATATTTATGGGGCTGATTTTTGGGCCCATTTTAAGAAAAAAACTTCACATGAATATATGTCCTAAACGTCTTACCTTTTGAGATACAGGCTGGTAAAGTTTTCAAAAATAAATCATTTATTGTTAATATCTACAATACCAAGTGAAGTGTACTTTTTAAATCTGTATTCAATTGTGAGCAAATTTGATCTCTTAAATTTTTTTAGTCCGACGCACGGATTTTATTTAAAAAATTAAATCTACGGGTCTCTGAATGATGATATCGTCCCCTTCATGACATACCGACGTAACTGACTATTTGTAAATTGTAGAGGAACCGAACCGAACCGAACCGAACCACTTTGTCATATTAAAAGTCGACCAAAATAATTTATCTGACGACGTAACTTAATTTTTGAATTTTTGGCACTTACGTCAGTATGTCATGAAGGGGACGATATTGCCATATTAACGATATTGTTATGATCATGCAGAGAAACGGTTTTTATTTTTTTAAGCGAAAACTGTGCATCGGATTGAAAAAAATCAAGTGATCAACTTTGTTTAGAAATGATTGGGGATTTCAAAAAAATTTTTTTTTAGGAATAATCAGTGGCGTGCCATCAATGTCTGCCAAAATAGGCAGGTCAAATTACGTACGAACGCCACTAATGGAAATTTAAAAAAAAAAGTGATACATTAAAAAATGCCTCTCGATTCTTGAAATCATTGTAGATATTAATAATAAATGATTTATTTTTGAAAACTTTACCACCCTGTATCCCAAAAGATAAGACGTTTAGGATATATGTTCATATGAAGTTTTTTTCTTAAAATGTGCCCAAAAATCACCCCCATAAATATTGACATTCAATTAGGAAGCACCCTGTATATCAACACAAAAAAAGATAAAATATATTTAAAATATATTTTGAAACATCTAACTTAACAAAAACATTATTATACATAAAGCGGTATTACAAAACTACCCAAAATCTGGATTATTACCGTCCTATTTTTTATTATAATTTTTTTTGGTATTTGTTTTTTAGTTTTCTTTATTAAAAAACATTTGATATTCTTATTGCTTGGAAGTCCTTCCATCGTATACAGTAAATAAACTCCACCTTTACAGTTAATTTAAATATTATTTTTAAGAAATCCCTTAACCTAGCAGAAATTAAATTCTTACCAAAATAATTAGGTTTTTACTTCACTCCACATAGTTCAGGCCCTACATCCGAGATATAAGAGATATAATGCGTTTAATGATAGAAGCAACACACTTGGTATGGATAGACATAAGACTCGGCCGAAAATTTATGAGAGGGAACCACTCCCCCCCCTGCCAGGGTTCCCCCCTTAAACGTGCTATTTGATAGTTTTTTGCTAATAACACGAAAATGGTCAAGTTTTGCAAAAATCTTCTGGAAAAAGGGGAAAATTTTTAAAATATTTTTTTGTGGTATTTTTTATCCTGAACACTATTTTTTTCTCAAAAAAATATTTTTGGTTAAAAGCCCATTGTATACAGTTGGATTACAATGTCCTTATTAAGCTAGACATATTTTCTTAAATAGCCGCCTTGAAATTAAAATAAAAGTGTTTGTAGAAATCTTTAAATCAAACAAAAATATTGAACATTCATTTTTGTAACTCAGCAAATAAAAATGAGAGTGAGTAAAAAATTATTTTTGGTTAGTAATAACTTAAAACTGACTTTTTCTAGTTGACCTTCTTTAAAATGGTGATGAGGGGACTTCCCCCCTGTCACCTCCCTCAAAAGTGCTTTCTTAGATTATTTTCCCAATTATTTGCAAACTTGCAACTTGCAACTTGGCAAAAAACAACTAACAATTATTGAGGCTGATAAAAAGTACTCTCTAACAATGTATAACACGCCCCCCCCCCTACAGCAGTGGCGCACCTTTTATAGGCATTTAAATAAATAAAAAGTGTAGAAAAAACTATATTTTTTTAATTTTCTTAAATTTTACTGTCCCACGTGTGTGGTTTTAATACTTATTTTTAAAGCCGAAGATGTACGTCAGCCCCCCCCCCCCCTCAACGCAGCAGTAGATCTTGCATAAACGCCTCAAAAATGGTAAAGTTTGATACCCAGTAAGAAAAAATGTTGAAAAAAATATTTAGGGGGTGGAAATACTCCCACCAGTAAGCGCATCGTTCCCCCTCGTTATATTTTCGGGGGAGTATACTGTATATACTGTAGATTCATACCAAGTGTGTGTATTAGTACTGTTCCAACATGGTTGTTTTAAACAAAGATTGAAGTGTATACCAAGTTTGACCATTTTTGGTGCGTCTATGCTAGATCTACCGCTACCTTGAGGGGCGAGTGATATACATCGTTGGAAAGGAAATTTCTTCAGGTTTGAAACAAAATTTTAAAACCTGAGATATAGGACAATAAAATTCAAGAAAATTTAAAAAATATTCTTTTTTCCACACCTCTCATTTATTAAAATGAAGACAAAAGGTGCGCCACTAATGTAAGGGGGGCGTGTTATACATCGTTAGAGAGGACTTTTGGTCAGCCTCAATACCTATTACATAGTTGTTTTTGGCCAAGTTAAAAGTTTGCCAATAATAAGAAAAATACGGTAAAAGATAACTTTTGTGGGGGCGAGGGGGGATGCCCCTTCCCCCCAATTTAAATGAATTCAACTCGAAAAATTAAGTTTTAAGTTAATACTAATCAAAAATATTTTTTTACTCACCTAGTACTATTTACTGAGTTACAAAAATGAATATTACAAACACATTTATTTTTATTTCAAGGCGACTACTTTAAAAACCTACTTTTAAATTATTAGCACACACTTATTTTGTTTAACCATTTTAAAACCTTTTTCTTAACTAATAACACAAAAACCTATTTTAAACTAATAAACACATTGTGTTTATGTTGTTCTTAGTTCCGAGGTGAGTTTTAGCATGTTACAACTTGCCTCAGTCAATTTGTTACAACTTTATAAGCGCGAGCCCAGCAAGGACTAAAATTGATTGAGGGAAAAAGACTGTGAAGACAATAAATAAAAATTAGGTTTATATTAGCATTTTAAATACATACCTACATAATAATATGCATGTACAAAGGGATAAAAGCAGCAATTTTTTTCTCGAAGCGGAAAGTTCATAGCATGAGCGCTTTATCACAAGGCTTATATGCTATTTTTCTCATAAGTCAAATGCCATTTTACATTTAAACTTATTTTGATTTCATAGTACATTTCCATCCCCGTTTTATCTTTTGTTTTGAATTTCGGAGATAAAAAGTAATACTTTCATACCCCAAATAAGGCACAAAAAGTGCAAAATATTATACTATTGCTAAATCAAGGGACAAAAGTTGCACTTTTAGTGTTTTTTTTTATTCCAAGCGAAAGGTTGTAGCATGGGCATAGCGGGGGCTATTTTTTCATCTCGCGATAAAAAGAGAACTTTACCACGAGATTTATACGCTATTCTTCGAACATTTTGGGATTTTTATTTCCGAGCTTTTTCTACTTTTTGGTATTTTCAGTTTTTTTTGTTGTTTTGGATTTTTTACTTTTGATCCCTGACCTGTCACTTTTTATCCCCGATTTTTACCTTTTTCCCTGAGCAGTAACTTTTTATTCCGGCGGAAAAAGTTACACTTTTATTCCTAACCGTAAAAAATATATTATTAATTAAAAGTCTTTGTTATGATTTCACTTCATTTTGAAATATAATCGGATATAATTTCATTTTTAATGTAGTGAAATATGCGGAATATTGATCAAAACTTTTGCAATGCCTTATTTAAAATTTTGAGGTTTTTTAATTTTTCCCCATGTTTTTATCTTAGCTCCTATCAGCATTCCGAAGCTCAGCTCTCTAGCGTTTCTGGAAGTGGACAATTTTACATAATTTTAAATGTATAGTGGAGGGAAGTAAATTAAAATTTTGGTGTTTATAAATTTTTTCCTATAGTTTTATTATAGTTCCCATCAGTCTTCCAAAGCTCAGCTCTCTAGCGTTTCTGAAAGTGAGCAATGTTACTTGTATATAAATTTAAATTTATAGGAGAGGGAAGTAGATAAAAATGTTATTAATTTTTTCCCATAGTTTTATCTGCCTTTCAGTCTGCCAAAGCTTAGCTCTCTAGCGTTTCTGAAAGTGGGCAGTGTTACCTTTACATAACTTGATATTTATAGGGGAGGAAAATAAATTAGAATTTTCGGGTGTTTTAATTTTTTTCTGTAGTTTTATCAAAGTTTTTATCGGCCTTCCAAAGCTCAGCTCTCTAGTGTTTCTGGAAGTGGGCAATGTCACTTTACATTACTTTTCATTTATAGGAGAGGGAAGTAAATTATAATTTTGGGGTTTTTAAAATTTTTTCCTTTAGTCTTATCATAGTTCCTATCAATCTGCCAAAGCTCAGCTCTCTAGCGTTTCCGTAAGTGGGCAATGTTACTTTTACATAACTTTTTACTTGTATAGGGGAAGGGAGTAAATTAGAATTTTGGGGTTTTTTTCCAGGGGTTTTGTCATAATTTCTAGCAGTCCACCAAATTTCAACTTTGTAACATTTCTGGCAGTACAGTAGAATTTGGATGATCTATACATGAAATAGTGACTGAGTGAATGAGTGGCAATATCGACGTTTTTTGTATTTTCGTAACTACTTTACTACTTTATGGAAGTTCATGAAACTCTATAAAAATCTACGACTGTGCAAAGTTTGAGATTTGTACCTTATTCCAAAGTAGAGTTTTAGATAGGGGGCTGAAATGTTTCAAGAAAAGATGGTACAGCAGTTGCGCGAACTTGGCGAGGCACAATAATCCGAAAACCTCGAATCGATACATGTACGGATCACCTTGACCCGTGATATATCCTTAAACTTAACGAATTTACACACATAGAGAGACAAACCGATAAACATACAGAATGACAGACAGACGTCATGCGTCATGACGGAATCATATCTAAAAGACGCACATCACTTAAAAAACACATTTTCGAGATCATCTAAACTTTTTTCTTCCAATGAGCTTTACATAACTTTTCGAACGGCAATTTGATTTTACCTAGGTATGGTTAGGTATAGTTACAATACTTATGGGTATTACCTTCCTAGCCCGCTCAGCAATAGCTAGAGAAGGTATTATTTTCGACGAATTTTTTGAGATAACGCCGAAAATGTGTTACTTAAGTGTATTTTGACCTATATTAGCAAGAGATTCTTATTTCTTTAATTTCACTTGTTGTTTATGGTTTTAGGTCCTTGCATTATTTGCAATTTGGTATTTAAAAAAAAAGGCATGTTACACCTCGTTCCGTATTAAAACGAGCCCAGGTCTCAGGTATATAATCGTGCTTATACTTGCAAGCTTCGAATTATTAACCAAAACATCGGGAAGATTCACGGTCATAAGTAATAATATTTTCAAAAAACATGACAGAAGATGATTGTCAGGATCGAAGGATCGAAGGAGGTGGAGAATAGGCGTCGGACAACGTAGAAAAACTTTCTAAATCAACATATTAGTAGTATATTCAACATCGTTTGTCCATTTTCCATGTTCCGTTTTCGTGGCCTCCCTGTTACTCTTCTACCTGTAGGCCTCCAGTTCATTATTCTTGGTGTTTTTGTTTCATCCATTTCAGTAGGATGGATTTAAAAATATTGTATGCTATTTCCAAAGTTGGTTCATAATTCTCGTCGAAAAATGTTTCATATTTTAATCAATCATAGATAGGTTAGGTTAGGTGAGACTGAACTTCGTTCGTGTTAGGCCAAAGAGACAATTTAACTATCCAACACCAGACGAACTTAAGGATGCGATGGCCGAAAGGCATCCTGCTGGTAAAACTGTCAAATCCCGATCGAAAATTAAAAAAGAACTAAACCTTTATTTACATTCCGGACTTTTTAGAGAATATCGCGATAAAATAAAAAAATTTAACTTTAACTCAGAACAAACTAATCTCTAAAAATATGAACAAAAAAGTATTTAAGGTTTTATGGGTTTTCACCATATTATCCTACCCTATTGCGTTAGATGGTAAATTAACTAAGGAACAGTTGGTGATATAAATATATAAAAATACTTTTTAGCTATAATAGGCACAAATGTTTATAAATGTCATGTATTCTTCGTGTAGACAACGATTATATAAAGTAAACTGAATTCCGTACACCATACAAAACATTTGTTTTCTTGGTTGACAAAAACAATGCCGATGCAGATCTCATCATTCTCGTCCGTCATTGACCTGAATATTTCATACTTTAGTTAATAATAGATAGGTTGGTTAAGTGAGGCGATTGGAGAAGAGATTAGTTGCTAGAAACTTTTCTTTTTAGGGTCGTCCAAGGTAGAACATAAGTTTTAATAAGTTAGAGAACGTATTTAGTTTTATACATTAAAATATTATACAGTAACACTGATAAAACTTTATGATATTGTCACACCCCGGCTTTCGCGACAATAGCGTGCGAGCCATATTGGTAGGGTTGTTGGAGAAGACGAGGATCGTCGGTCTCCAAACAACCTTACCAATATATATTTTATTTAGAGATAAAATTAAATAGCTTTGAAATGAAAACAATGTAATGGTTCCAGACATGTATTGGTGATAAATATTAAAATTCCCTTTTGTTTTTATAAAAATTATATGCCATATAAATATAAAGATACTTACAGTATTACTCGTAATAAAACCAGGCACAGGTCAGGACACATCTTTGAGCTCTGTACTGTTTTACTTTCACTTACTTACTGATACCCGCTAATGAGCCAGCACCTCCCAATACAACTTTCTTCCTGCATCAGCACTTATTGGCGATGGGTCGTTGCCAGGGCCATAATTGCTGAAACATCAAAGCGGAGTTCGTTCACTGAACTTTTATAAGGTATTGCCTCATCAGCATTTAGGAGAAAGTTTTTTTAAAAATAATTTTGAAATAATAAATTTTATAAAAATCTGATTTTAATATTTTACCTATTTGACAATATATATTTTGTCACAAATTGCATTTCCGCCTTGAAAAATAATCACACGTATGAAAATTGTTGTCAGTATTTTCTTACCTAATTTGAAAAAAAAACACCACAGTTAGTAAACACAGGAGCACGAACAGGAATTTAACAGCAATATCTCTTTCATCGAGGCCAAACGACAGTCATTCAGCGTCTCACCCAGTATTAACAAATCTCCCGGGTTTACCCTATATTAATACTAACTAATTTCTTTTATATTAGACCTGCGTAATCTTCCATCTGCAATGATGCAACCTGATCACAGTAGCATTCATGACAGGCCAGACAAGAAATATACCCATCCATCACCTGAGGAACTTAGGAAGATAGACGAAAAGCAACGTACTGGTAAAGCTGCAATTATATGATAAATAAAGTTTCAAATCCCTGTGAAAAACTAAAAAATAACTAAACATTTATTTACATTCCGGACCCTTTACATATTATCCAGAAAAATTAATATATAGGGCTTACAATTGTTTATAAATGTCAGTCTTTGTGTAACCAATGTTTATACAAAGTAATCTGAGTCTAATACATCATACAAAACATTCATTTTCTTGGTTGACAAAAACGATTCCTTAGATCCAATAAAGACTTCATCAATCTCCTCCGCCGCTGACCTACAACATTTCATATTTTAGTTAATAATAAATATGTTAGATTAAGTGAGGCTAGGTCAAGGTGCACTTTCTTACCTTCTACTTAAGTCTCCAATTGAACTTACCTTAAATTTGTCTTTTTTAAAAACATCAAAGTGATAAAGGTACCTATATAAAATAAGTTGCTTGTTAGAACTTAAGCGGGATGTGAGAAAGTTGACAAATGTCAGTTTAGGAGGTACCTGGACACTTCAAACAAAATCAAACATGGGTTTTAATAAGTTAGAGTACGTATTTAGTTTCATACATCAAAATATTATACAGTAAGACTGATAAAATACTACATATAAATATACAAAAAAATATTCACTCGTACGAAAATTTGATTCAGTATTTTCGTACATCATTTGAAGAAAACATCACAGTTAGTAAACAAAGGAGCACGAACTAGCTTGAAATAATAGAAATTTTACATATTCAGCGATATTTCATTCGTCGAGGCCAAACTACGGTCATTCACGGTTTCTAAGGACATCACCTGGCTTTCTAAGGACACTCATCGTAGAACAAATAAAGCTTGCGTTACGATCAGTGTCCTTAGGGCCTACCTTACATCAATAATAAGTAATTTCTTTTGTATTAGAGCAGCCTAATCTTCCTCCTGCACTGGTGCACGCTGATGACTCTGGCGTTCATCACAGGCAATTTTTCTATCCAACACCAGACGAAATAAAGGAACTAGCAGTAAGCCATCCTGGTAGTAAAGCT
The DNA here is from genome assembly GCA_963576565.1 of Aspidapion aeneum. NCBI lineage: Eukaryota > Metazoa > Arthropoda > Insecta > Coleoptera > Brentidae > Aspidapion > Aspidapion aeneum. Next base: position 44,572,845 of record OY755046.1, on the reverse strand, counting down.
GAAGTTGTTGTTAATCATAGTGTAGAAGGAAAAAAAGTTGGAGCCGTTTTGCCAGTCCAAAAAGTCGGTGGTAAGTATACAGGCTGCGCCGCAAACAAGGATCAGGACCGACCCCTGCTTTTTTAGGACTTTGGGCAACCAGGCCGTACCCAGGGTGGAAACAATTTCCCTCTAAACAAAGGCAAATTCTAAGGGGGGAAGGGTAATGTTCAAGCTGTGACTGTAAACTAGGGCACAGGAAACAAGCTCATATGACAAAAGCACACAGGAAAGACCCTGATAGGAAAAGAGCGCACACGTCAAAACCCGTTGATAAAAGTGCACACCGAAAAAGCGCATACACAGTGCACAATGAAATGAAGTTAAGCTTTTAGAGTTCGAACGTTTCATGTAAAAAAGTAGGTTATTAGACCATTTTGCCACAAAAAAGACGAGAGTATATTTATAATAAAACTCTCATAAAGTTTTCAAATCTGAAAATTAATTTAACATATTTGTGTTTTAAAAATCTATAAAAGCTGACACCGGCACACGAAATAAAAAAGTACCTTTGATCAGACCTACCTTTCTATATAAGTTCTTCAGTGCGCTAAATCCGAATGCGCGGTTCACTTGGAGAAAATTAAATAAAAAAACGTTGCAATTTTTCGCAAACACAAATTAAGTTGCAAAAACTGCAGTTATGAAAATGTATTAAAAAAATCATACATAATGTAAGCGTGGATTTATAAAGTAGTTCTGCGCAGTGGTCAAATAGTTTCTGATTTTAATTTGGGTTAGTCATATCTAGAGACCCAAAGACAAATTTATTTAAGTCAAAATCAAAGGAGGAAAATATCGGTCTCTATATTCTAGCCTTTTTTAGAGAGAGATTACAGAATAAAAACTAAAAGAGGTTTCACCAAAAATGCAATTCAGAAAAATAATATTGACCACTCTTATTGTTTATGCTATATCTTAACTCTCCACTCCCCGTAGTAGTGCGGGAGAATAGGCCAACAAAAGTAAAAAAATTACAGAATAAAAACTAAAAGAGGTTTCACCAAAAATGCAATTCAGAAAAATAATTGTGACCACCCTTATTGTTTGTGCTTTATCTTAACTCTCCACTCCCCGTAGTAGTCCTGGAGAATAGGCCAACAAAAGTAAAAAAATTACAGAATAAAAACTAAAAGAGGTTTCACCAAAAATGCAATTCAGAAAAATAATATTGACCACCCTTTATTGTTTATGCTATATCTTAACTCTCCATTCCCCGTAGTAGGCCGGGAGAATAGGACAACAAAAGTAAAAAAATTACAGACGCACCTTCCGTTCTTGTTAATTCATAAGCGTCGGAAATTAAAATAAACGATTTTTGACAAACATTTACAGGGGGTGACGGATGTCCCTTATCGCTGACAACATAAATTATTTTAGTAAAACGCCAAGAAAATAACATAACCAAAAAAATTGAGTTTGAATTATTTTGATGGGTGCGTCGCACGGTCGTCAGCTTGTCGGTTCTGAACGATCGAAATTATTTTATGGTTTTAATTTTGACAAATTGATGCTGAAAGTTAGGAAATGTCAACTAGCGTTTACAAAATGTGATTTTGATATACTGTGCATTCTGGAGATGGCCTTCAAAAATATTGCAGCATATCATTTTTTTTTCCTCTTAAGCAAAAAACTTGAAAAATTGATACTTTGAGAGTGTGTGTACGTAACAACTTATAGCTTTTTTTCTTTAACATAGGTTATTTATAAAAATTTAACTAATATTATTAATCTTGCTATACTATATATCAGTTTTTTACCACGCACTGATATTCTTTATCGTAGTCTTTATATTCACTATTTTCACATACATAGTTCAAAACGGATTGATTTTTATCCTGTGAAACCGGTGTTTTGTGCCACATTTTAAATAAATTACGGCAAGAAGCGGCAGCTGAATGTAGCACCTATACAACCCTTGACACATGATTGAAATAATAAAGTCACAAACGCAATTGATACGCCAAACTTTTTCAGTCCAATATATATAATACATATTTGAAAAATTATAATAAATCAATACACAACTTTTATCTAATTTTTTTAATAAGCAAATTGAGACTTTGCAAATGGTTTAATAGTAAAAATTAAGGAGCACTTTTGAAAATCGCCTTTCCGCGCGGAATAAGTACGCATCATTACGCAGGCTATCAAACGGCCTATGACTTATCGTCATAACAAGTGACAACGAGTTAGTTGATCGATTTTCTACATTGTGGTCTACTAATAAGGTAATTGGGGACTTTTTTAAGACGTAGTGGTTATGATAGAAAATAGTTCGATATTGAGATTTCGATCGCCTAAATTAGACAAGCTGACCTCCGTGCGTCGCGTCTCTATTTCTTTAAAATATGTCCTACATACTCTAGTATAATGTAAAATTTTTATTTGTTGACAATATTTAGACAGCGCACCGAAATAGTCCAACTTATACCCATTTGTAATGACGTCATTTTTGTTTATCTTTGTTTAGTATATTATAAACAGCGGTGACAATAAACTTTAAAAAAAAATAGTGTCTATGATTTAAATAGGTAGGTTCTGTGAAGTATCCGTCACTGTCAATCAAAAAACATTGATTGGCCGAAATATCTACGCCATACGTTTTTTTCTGAACTGGTGACGTCATTACAAATGCGTATATATTAGACTATACCACTTCTTGATTTTGTGTACCTACCGGTGTTATTTTTATCAGTTTTTCCTCTGTGTGTTTTTCTTCGCAAGCAATTTTTTAGTATGCGTTTTTTTCCTTTGCGTATATTTCTGCTGCGTTTGTTTTCTATTCGATTGTTATCGAGAATCTAATAGAGCCACAGAAATATTTTTTTAGCCTTTAACTTATATGTAGCAGCTACCAACCTTTATACTTAATATACTATATTTTTCGGGCTCTGGGAGGAGGTTATTACCCCCAGTACTCCCCCGTGGAACCGCCGGTGCCTCTAAAATAGTCGATGAAGTGTGTTAAAAGCGGTTTCTCAACAAGAAAAATAAGACAAAAAAAATATGCCATTACGCAAATTTTTATTGAAATTGTTTAATCCCACCGAAATTTTTTAGACCCTAAGGACTTGGTTTTATTTTAAGTCACTTTGAATCAGTTAAACACTTCGTCAAAAATATATCAAGTATTCAAGACAGAAGCTTAAAATACACCATCGTTGAATATTGTGTGATACGTCAAAATTTTTAGAAAAAATCATAGAATACGAATTTTGATGGTGAAGATCTGGCAAATAGTGCAGAACCACTCTGTACCCCCTCCAAGGCGGTGGGAGTGACTTTTTTTAAAAAACGAAAAGTGGCTGGTTTTACTTTTGTTTTTTTTAAATCCATCTACCCCTCATAGAGGGATCAGCAACCCCCATATTAAGTCAAGAAAACCCTTTGAGTGATAAATGCTAATAAAATATAGTAGAACCGTTCGTAGAATGAAAAAAAAAACATCTTTTTAGACCTAATTTGGGGTTTCCTGACACCCTCATGGGGGTAGATGGATAAAATATGTTCGAAAATGCTGAAAAACAATTAAAGAAACCAAAGCGAAACTAACCCGAGTTTTATTTTGTTGAGAAAACGCCATCCCCAACCCCCTTAGAGGGGTTGCAGAGTGGTTCTGCACGATTTGCCAGATCTCCACCAACAAAATTTGTATTCTACATTTTTTTCTGAAAATTAATAATCTTCGCAAAAAAGTTTTACACAAAATTGTATTACAAATAAGCAAGTAGGAACTAAAAACGGTGTGTTTCAAACCTGACTAAAAAGCCAACCGATTGTAATAAAAAGGGTCTCTAAAAAATAACCAGATACCCTTTCTCTGAACAAAGATTGGGAAAAATACCAAAATTTCCCAAATCAATGGTCCTTTGGCCAGATACTCTTTTATTTCGTTGGGTACGACGCGACCTGACCATCAAAAAGAAAAAGTCCAGTCTGCGACGTCAAAAAATATCGTGGACCAGGACTATCAAAACGGACGGGCCACGATCCTTCACTTTATTGACGTCACATCGGGGGATGATTTTTGTTTATTTTCTGGTCATGACACAGCTGCTTGTCTTTAAAATATGAAGTTGGAATGCGGTTAATGAATTTATATATTTTTTTTAACAAAGCCGGTTTTGAGATTCTTTTTAATATGTTCTTACAGTATAATTTGTTTTAATTTATAGTAATCCTTAATTTTTCAGAGCCGCTTCATTACCTCCAAAAATTAATTTTAAAGCAGAAGCGAATGTGTTCGTTTCTGAGTGGAAAGTAATCGGATTACCTACATCTATTTGTTTATATTCGGCACTCGACAGACTTTTAATAATATAGTTATTTACATGTGTGTACAGGGTTATTTTTTATAATTGCAAGATCGCTATAACTCGGTTATTATTGGGAGTAGAAAGTTCAAGCAAAAACTATTCAGTTTTGTAAATTATGGCCACTTTAGGCCCACCATTAGTATTTTTTTATAGGTTATAAGATACAGGGGGCGACAATCAGATCAATTTTTTTAAAGGGAACACCCTATATATTTTTGTATTTTTAAGTTCCGCAAAAAATTAGCTTTACAGATATATGTAACACTATGGCTCTATCTTTGTTAGTTTTCGAGATATTGACGATTGAAATTCCGAAAATTAGCAAATTTTAAATACGGTGCGGAGTATTTCCTGTGACAAGTCACAAACAATATTAAGATGTGTGGATACCTAATGACATTGAAAATTGACAAAGATGATTATTTATATTTATCAAACTGTATTGTATATTGTTTCAGTTTGTTATTTACGGCTCTGGAACGAAATAGCGATGTACAAAATAGCGACTATTAAAATAGCGGTATCGAAGTAGCGACAATCAAAATAGCGGTATCGAAGTAGCGACAATCAAAATAGCGATGTAATGAAATAGCGACTCTCAAAATAGCGATGTAACAAAATAGCGATGTAACAAAATAGCGATTGTAACGAAATAGCGATGTAACAAAAAAGCGATGTAACAAAATAGCGACTATCAAAATAGCGATGTAACAAAATAGCGACTCTCAAAATAGCGATGTAACAAAATAGCGACTATCAAAACAGCGATGTAACAAAATAGCGACTATCAAAATAGCGATATTTCGGTTCCGTTTTGGCATATGGCTCGACTAAAGGGTTTCTTTCTAAGAAATGTTTTCAAAAAAAAACTTTCCTGACTTCTTTCCCGGGATCCTAAAGGGTGTGAACCCGAACCGAACCGAACGGACGCAAACTGAACCGAACCGAACCAACATATTTAAAAAAAACTCTCCAGACTTCTTTTCCGGAGTCCTAGAGAGTATGAATCCGAACCGAACCGAATTCGGTTCAGATCGGTTCGGTTCGGTTCGGTTCGGATTCACACCCTCTAGGATCCCGGAAAAGAATCAGGAAAGTTTTTTTTTTAATAAGCTGGTATAGTCAACATAGGATATAATAGCGCACTTCGGTTCTTTTCGGTTTGGATTGATTTGATTCGATTCGGTTTGGTTTGATTCGGTATTTTGATACATCGCCATTTTCATACATCGCAATTTTGATATATCGCTATTTTGATACATCGCTATTTTGATTGTCGCTATTTTGATTTTCGCTATTTTGATATATCGCTATTTTGATTGTCGCTATTTTGATACATCGCTATTTTGATATGTCGCTGTTTTGTTACAAACGCTATTTTGATACATCGCTATTTTGATAGTCGCTCTTTCATTACATCGCTATTTTGATAGTCGCTATTTCATTACTCGCTATTTTAAACGTCGCTATTTTGTACATCGCTATTTCGTTCCAGAGCCGTTATTTACAGTCTATACGTTAAATACTCCGCACCGTATACCTATTTAAAATTTGCTAATTTTCGGAATTTCAATCGTCAATATCTCGAAAACTAACAAAGATAGAGCCATAGTGTTACATATATCTGTAAAGCTAATTTTTTGCGGAACTTAAAAGTACAAAAATATATAGGGTGTTCCCTTTAAAAAAATTGATCTGATTGTCGTCCCCTGTATATTATAACCTATAAAAAAATACTAATGGTGGGTCTAAAGTGGCCATAATTTACCAAACCGAACAGTTTTTGTTTGAACTTTCTACTCCCAATAATAACCGAGTTATAGCGATCTTGCAATTATAAAAAATCACCCTCTACAAAAATTGCAAAATCACAAAATGATTTTTTTGTAGTTTAATTTTGTTTTAGAAGATTAACGCTGGTAGTTTTGGATTCAAAGTGAACTTTATTGTAAAAAATCGTTTAAAAATAGAAAAAGTTCAATACAAACAAATAAACAAATGCCATGACAAACACAGATGACATAGTCAAATAGATGTCAAAAATAACAGTTGGCATGTGGTACATGGCGGGTAATATGAATTTAAAATAAGGAGTACTAAATCTTGAAGATTTAAACCTTTTAATCATCTTACATCCTTCCAAAAGTTTGGCGTATCGTGATGGTGTCTGAAAATATTTCACTGAAATTTCGCGGCAATCTGTAATGCGATTTTGAAAACATCATAGAAAAACGTCGGACCTCCCATAAGATCCACTGTAAAAGTCATATTTTTTCAGGGTCGTGACCTGTATTTTTTATTGACCTTGGTCTAGGGACTGACTACAAGGCCAATAAAAAAATAAAGGCCACGACCCTGACAAAATCAGTTGTTCTCGGGGGGCTGACTTTTACATTTTGTCTTATGAGAGGTCAGACTTTTTTTATAATATTTTCAAAATGGCACTACAGATTTCCGCAAAATTTCAGTGAAATATTCTCAGACACCATCTCGATGTTCCACCAAACTTTTGTAAGTATGCAAGATGACTAAAAGGTTAAAATCTTCAAGATTCAGCCATGTACCGCATGCCAACTGTTATATTTGACATATATTTGACATTGTCATCTGTGTTTGTCACATGTGCTTCTGCTTTAAATTTAATTTTAGTGTGAGCTTATCAAGCGGCTCTGTAAAATTAAGGATTACTATACATTTAAAAAAAAATTTTCTGCAAGAATATAGTAAAAACAATCTCACAACAATCTTATTTAAAAAAATCAAGTATTCATGAACCGTCATTCCAACTTCAATATTTTAAAGACAATCAGCTGTGTCGTGACGTAACCATCAAGAAAAAGTTACCCCCGATGTGACGTCAACAAAGTGGAGGATCGTGGTCCATCCGTTTTGATAGCCCTGCTGCCTACGAAGGGGTAGAAGTGAAAGTTGAAATTTTGTTGTTTACAGATTCGGTTGTTACCGAGATAGTGACACTCAGGCCGTTAGGAGTCACGATTGAAGTAGAAAGTAAAGGTGAGTGGTTAAGCATGCAATTTTTTTTAAAATACGTGAAAAAGTACACTATCGGCATCACAAAAGTGGTACAGCTGAATTTAAAAAAATCTGAAACGACTCTTATCATAACATTGTCATCAGCTAATAAATAATAAATACATAGACAATAGAAAAATATATTCTGAAACGTTGCCAAAAACATGATAGTTTCTTTTTTGGTCCTGTCCTCTAACCTACGAATATTCAAATACTTATTTAAAGGACATGAAATGTTTATAATATTTAATACTAAAATGGCTTAACATACGACCAAAGAGTACAAGTCACTTGAAAGGAAACAAGGATGTTCTGGCAGGCCAAAAGTAAGTCAAGGCGCTACTTCGAGTACTCTAAAATGACCCTTTCGAGAGAGCGAAGAATGCCATAATTTTTTTACAGTTTGCAGGCAGCCAAGCACCTATTTGCCGTAGAATAAAACCACCCCCCTCAGGTGTCTAACTGCAGGAAAAAAGACCGAATTTAATTTTTAAATGCATTATTTAGCACAACTAATATAGATATTCAATTCAAAATTAAAATCAATTGAACAGAAACAGGCACGTTATTTATAAAAACTTATATTGTTAGCTGGTTTTATTTATTTTATTTTATTATTCTATAAACATGCAAAAGGAAATAAACAGTACCCTTATTGGCCGTCATAACACTACTGTAAAATATTAATGTCAACCCGATATTATTTTTATAACTGATTAAAATAAAAAACGAATGTTTCCAGTCGTATCAGATTTTTTTGAAATTAGCTTTACGTGCTAAACATGAGTATTTTTAAAATTGCATGGTTAACCAAGGCTATCAAGACGGACGGGCCACGATCCTCCACTTTGTTGACGTCACATCGGGGGCTGATTTTTTTTGATGGTCACATCACGGCACAGCTGCTTATCTTTAAAATATTGAAGTTGGAATGACGGTTCATGAATATTTGATTTTTTTTTTAAATTACGTATGGTTTTGAGACTGTTTTTACTATATTCTTGCAGAATCCTTAATTTTTTAGGGTCGCTTCAAAGGCTCACACAAAAATTAAATTTAAAGCAGAAGCGAATGTATTTGTTTTTGCATGGAAAGTAATCGGATTACCTCATCTATTTGTTTATATTCGGCACGCGGCAGACTTTTAAAACTTAATATACCTGGTTATTTACATGTGTTTACAAAGATTACAATATCAAAAAATGATTTTTTGTTGTGTAATTTTTTTTTTGATTCTAAATGAACTTTATTGTAAAAAATCATTGAAAAATCGAAAAAGTTTTCCAAGACAAACAAATAAACAAATGCCATGACAAGCACAGACAAGTCAAATACATGTAAAATATAACAGTTGATATGTGGTTCATGGCGGGTAATTTAAATTTCAATTAAGGAAAGCTAAATCTTGAAGATTTTAACCTATTAATCATCTTGCATGCTTACAGAAGTTTGGTGGAATATTGGGATGGTGTCTGAGAATATTTTGATGAAATTTCACGGAAATCTGTAGTGCTACTTTGAAAATATCATAAAAAAATATCTGACCTCCCATAAGATCCAATGTAAAAGTCAGCCCCCGGAGAATAGCTGATTTTTTCAGGGTGGTGGACTGTATTTTTTGTTGGCCTTGGGTTAACTACCGGATTATATTTTGGCATGTTTTTATTTGTTGGAATGAAAAACAAAATGACATGTTTTTTAACAATTAAAAAAAAAATAGTCTTCCAGGCGGAGGTTTACGCTATTCTGGCGGTCACATAGAAGGAAGAAATTAGGAACGAAACAGGAAAGCGGTTAGCTATTAGTTTGGATAAGACACTGTTCAGATCTTCTGAATCAATCTGAAGTTTACCGAAAGTGTTCTGACGTAAACGTGCAATAAAAATTAAGCCATAAGAGCAGCACCTTTATACAAAAATAAAAAAAATAACAGACAGGCCGGTTTGAACTTTTTTTTAATGTCAAAGTTTGTTAAGTTTTTTAAAAGTTTTTTTTAGTGTACCTACGATTTATACTTTCTTTTTTATATCATGTTTTATTTACTTTTTTTGTACAACTTTCTAATGATTTTTCTTTAAGGACGAAACCTGACTTATTAGGAAGTTATTGGCGAATAAAGAATTGAATTGAATTAAATGTGACAAACGGACGGCCTTAAAGTAACGGACTGTCCAATAAAAAAACGGACATATGGCAACCCCACTAACTGGCTCTTATTTTTTTTAGGTTGTGTAATTCCTTCTGTAGAACTCCCCTATCTAGGAACGGGAGTTTTCGCCAAAATCACGCAGTGGTTTTACAGCGTTATCCAACCATTGCAGTGCATATGGATTATTGGGCCAATCATGAGATTCTTTATTGGTATCTCATTTTCTGTACTAAAAACGGTTAGCAAACTTTTTACTAGTTCTTAAATAATGTTATTAGTTATTTATTATCAGTGTTCAATTAAAATAAACGAAAAAAAAATTCACACAGAAAAAAAGTTGACTTGCCTTAAGAGCGACCGACGTCTGCTTTCTAGCAATGTTTTATTTTTCTCGATATCTGGTTTTGAAAAAAGACTCAGTGGGTCAAAACAAAGAACTTTTTTTCAAATCAAGTTTTTGAGTTTTCTCGAATATACCCAGGTAGCAAGATCAAGTTTTTTAAACGTCAAAAAAAAAGTCATTTTTAATGACCATTGACGTCTCTAACCTGACGTGTAAATGACCTTTAAATGACGTTCAAAAGACACACCCAAAATGACGTCATTTTAGACGTTTTAAAGACGTCAGCAATAAGACGTATTTGGGACCAAAACAGAACATCAGTGACCTTTTTATGACTATTTTTAAACTCGTCTGTATATATGAAATATTCCCTATAGTTGAGAATATTGAAGGAAACTTGAACCTGGAAGTCCTGGAATAGGTACAGGTCAAAATAGACCCAAACCTAGACATCTCCACCTGGAAGTGAAAGAAGCCTCGAAGTTTGTCTTGATTTAATATTTAATTTATTTTACATACATACTCCCACATCTCGTATAAATCCGGTTAAGTACTGACTGGGGCACCATCTATGTAAGTATGAGTGTATGTCCCTTGGACAAAGTGTGCAGTGTGGGTAATGACGAATATATGACGTGTTTAAGACGTCAAAAACTACACTGCGAAAAGATGTCAAATAATTGACGCCTTAAAGACAACATCCAAATGACCACTTTTCGACGAAAAAAAGACGTCATTTGATGACCCCTTGCTACCTGGGTATTGATTAACCTGAAGAAAAAACTAAACAAAGAATTACTTAAAATAATAATATATACATTTGTTAAGCAAGACATTTCGTCTCTTAAATAAAGACCGATATTTCCTCAATTATAAACCTATTGGTGAGGTCAGGCCTTCTGTAGAAAATAAAATATACCGAAGGACCACACGAGATAGCTCGAGAAAAACGTGTGGGAGTTAAGAGGGACTGTATCTTTCCACAGGGCTCCGACAGGGAAAAAAGAGCCTAAAACTTATTTACTAAAAATAGCGTAGCAATGAAAAATTATCAAGAAACGACTTACCCTTAGATGTCTTTTGTAGCTACTTGGCTGGCCAGCCCGATTATACGCGAAGTACCAGACTCTCCATTGTTCTATAGTTCAAAATGTTCCAAACACTAATATCTAATAAACTAAAGCGTAAAATTAATAGTTTCCACAATTTTAATATAAAATAATAGCGGTGCGGTGACTTTAGTTGCACGTGGCGCGTGGTTGAGTTGTTCTCGCAGACCCTCGGCGTTTTCGTCTGCTAGGCCGAATTTAGCCGCTTATCTCAAATCCTTCATTGCTGGGAGAAGCGCGCGAAGTTTAAATTTAAAATATGGAAAGATATAGCGTAAAGTAAATCAAAATAATATTCTAAAAACGCTTGTAAGCGTAGAAAATATAACCCAAAAATATTTAAAAACTAAGAGAGATAGCTTCTCGAATTTTAAGTGAAAATTAGAGAATATAATTATTTACAAAAATAAAAACAAGTTGGGAAACTTGTTCATTCGGCCCACCAAAATGAGCATCATTTTTCGGTAGGTGAATCTGAATCAATTGGAAGGGGGCAAAGCTTGACTAAAGGTCGTTTAAAGATACCGGACGCGGTACGAACATTTGCCACCCTAGCGTGCCTATCAGGCCCTTTAAAAATTTCAATAATGCGACCTACCCGCCATTGAAGGGGCGGTGATAACTCGTCTTTGATAAGAACGACGGTACCTATTTTTGGCTCGGCGCATGGTTCCAACCATTTATTTCGTACTTGAAGGGTATGTAAAAATTCTTGGCTCCAACGACGCCAAAAATCGGCTTGTATTCGTTGGACCAAGTTCCATCGCGATAACCGATTCTCAGGTTTACTTGAAAAATCTTCATCAGGAACAGAAACTAAAGGTCCATGTGTTAAAAAATGTCCCGGTGTTAAAACCTGTAGATCGTTACAGTCGGTAGATTGCGGGGTCAAGGGGCGAGAATTTAAAATCGCCTCAATTTGACAAAGAACCGTGTACAACTCCTCATAACTCAGAATCTGCGAGCCAATGGTACGAATTAAGTGAGTTTTTACTGATTTTATCCCTGACTCCCAAAGACCGCCGAAGTGGGGAGCTGATGGAGGGATAAAATTCCAGGCGATAGCTTGTTGCGTGCAAGCATTTCTTGCAAGATCAAGCAATTCTTTGCTGGATTTAACGAAATTTGTGCCATTGTCTGAAAAAAGAGTTTTTATGTAACCTCTTCGGGCAACAAAGCGACGTAGCGCAGCTAAAAAAGCGTCCGAAGTTAGATCTGACACTAACTCGAGATGTAAAGCTTTAGTATTTAGACAAATAAAAAGGCAGATATATGCTTTTTGTGTTTTTACACCTCTGTGTTTACTGAGAGTGATAGGTATAGCACCACTAAAATCTACTCCACTAAAAGTAAAAGGCTTTTGTGGAATCAAGCGGTAGGACGGAATTTGTCCCATGATTTGCTCATAAGAATGCGGTTTGACGCGAAAGCAACGAACACATTTGGATAAAACCGTTTTAATTAAGCGTTTGGCAGATAAAATCCAAAAAATTTGACTAATGAGATATTGGACTGTTTGCACTCCGACATGCAAATATTTTTTGTGCATATATTCAATAAAAATATAAGAAAGTCTACTTTCCTTGGGTAAAAGAAGAGGATGTTTTTGTCCGTAAGAAATAGTCATGGCTTGTTGAATGCGTCCTCCAACTCTTATAAGACCGTCCTGGTCTAAAAAGGGATTCAATTTTTGTATGGGTTTTATGCATTTTTTCTGGTTTTGAAGGTTAAGAATTACTTCAGAAAAGTATTTTTGTTGTTCGTGCTTAGCCAAACATTTTAAAGCGTTAAAGAGATCGATATAATCTATATTTGTCTTTTTTCTGACGTCTGCGGATAGTCTACAATTATTTATGAATCGTAAACTGCGGGCTAAAAGTAGTTGAATAGCGTAAAAATCGGATTTATTATTTAAAAGCGAATCTAAAAAATTTTCCGTTGTTCGGTCACAAGAAATCAGAGCAACATTTTTTCGTTCCTCAGTCTCTAAACTGTCATTTGACTTGCGGGGTTTTTGTTGGCCATTTATCGAAAGATTCTTGTAAAAAACTAGGGGCGGCCCACCATAGGGGATGATTTAAAAGCTCACTCGGCGAGCAGCCGCGGCTGGCTACATCGGCACTATTGAGAAATGTGGGGGTATATAACCAACATTCTGGATTAATATTATCTTGGATAAGACTAACACGATTTGCGACAAAAGTTTTCCATTTACTTGGATGGGATTTTATCCAGTGTAAAACAACCATTGCGTCCGAAAAAGCGTAAATATTATTTATTGTGAACCTTTTTATGAATATATCATATGTGTATTTTAAGACCTCAGATAAAAGAGTAGCGGCTAGAAGTTCTATTCTCGGAATACTAACAAATTTTTTAAGTGGAGCGATGCGACTTTTCGCAAGAACAAAATATATGTGATATTTAGCGTTTCGTAAGACACGTAAGTATATTACGCATGCGTACCCTCGTTCACTCGCATCACAAAACCCACAGAGATCGATGGATTCGGCGTTGGTGATGTCAATGTGGCGAGGTAAACTAAATTTTTCTAAAACTTGAAATTCAGATTGATAGAGTGTCCACTGACGAACTATTTCTAAAGTAGGCGTGGCGTCCCAGGAAATACCAAGTAACCAAATTTGTTGAATCAAATATTTTAAAGTGAATGTTACTGGGGTAAGATACCCATGGGGGTCATAGCAGCGTGCTAAAAAAGAGCGACCTTTTAGTACAGCTTTGCTGATTAGGTAATATGTTAAATCGAAACTCGTCGTATGAAGGATGCCAGCACAGGCCTAAGACCTTAGTGACGTCATCCGAATCGAGAGATAAAACTGCGGGGTTGACTAAGGAAGGATCCAAATGAGAGATCACTTCTGAGCGATTGCTAGACCATTTGTGCAATTTCAAGCCAGCGTTTCCTAATAACTCCGTAAGCTCATGCTGCAAATTTAACGCCTCTTGAACCGTTTTACATGAAGTAGTGACGTCATCAATATAGGTATCGTTAAGTATAACTTCAGCAGCGTGAGGGTAGTTATCATATTCGGATTCAGCTAAGTGCTGAAGGGTGCGTAAAGCGAGATATGGTGAACAGTTCACTCCGTAAGTGACAGTTCGTAGTTTAAAAACGGAAACTTTTTCATTAGGGTTAAACCGCCAAAATATTTTTTGGTATTTTTGATGATCAGGGTTGATATTTATACCACGATACATTTTTTGAATATCGCAGGTGAGCGTCACAGGGTTAAGGCGAAAATGTAATAATATTTGAATAATATCTTTTTGTAGTTTTGGACCCGATAATAATACTTGATTAAGCGAAATATGCGTAAAGGGGTCAGTAATACTCGCATTAAAAACTACCCTTGTCTTAGTAGTGATAGCTTCATTTTTAACAACAGCGAAATGTGGAATAAAATAGCTGTCTGAATCGTCTTCTTTTTCTGAGTCATAGTCCATATGACCCAATTCCAAATATTCATTCATAAATTTAGAATATTCACAATACAAGTTTTTATCGCGAAGCAGTTTTTTTTCTAAAGATAAGAAACGATTTAGCGCGACTTGTTTTATTCCAGGAAACTGCGGTGGATTGTCAAATGTGCGAAAGGGAAGGGAGACAGTATACCGGCCGTCTTGATTACGCGACACGCTCTGTTTAAAATAATTTTCACAAATTTCATCCTCTGGTTTCAAATGAGTTTTTTGTGGGACGCAGTCGGTTTCCCAAAATTTTGAAATTAATTGCGAAAGCGAGTCATTTTCATTTTGACAAAAAAGAGCATTAATTGACGGGGTAGAAATTAAGGGTTGATTTATTTGTCCCATCAAAATATAGCCGAAAATAGTTCCCATAGCAAAGGGATGATTTGGATCATCGCTAGCGATTTTTTCACCCTGTATAATTAGTGGAAAGAGATCCATACCAATTAGTAAATTTACAGGCGAAGGGTTGTAAAAAGTGGGATCTGCTAAGGGTAAATTTTTTATAAAATGCCAATTTTCTGTATTTATTTTTACTGACGGTAAATCAGTACAAACCCTTTGCAAAATAATCGCTTGCGTAGACACAAAAATATCTGGTTTTTGAAAATTACAAATTTTAATAAAAATCGATCCTAGATCAGAAGTAAGAGAGTTGCCTCCAACCCCCTGTATATTTGAACATAAGGGTTGTCTGGGAAGGCCCAATTGTTGCGCTAATTTTTGAGAACAGAAAGTGTTTTGCGAACCGCTGTCTAAAACGGCTCTAACTGTTTGAAAGTGACCGCGGACATCTTGAATTTTTACTAGGATAGTTGACAATAAAACTTGCGATTGCGCAGAAATAAAACCACAATGCGTGGGGTTAGAACCCGAAGGAGTTGCGATTGGTACTTGTGAATTAGAAGACGTCGAAGTAAAATTGTTATTATTTTGAGTAGAGTAATTTTGAAGCGGACACCCAGTAGCCGGGGATCTAAAACTTTGCTGACTGGCCAAGTAACCACGTGGTGAACGACTTGGAGATGCGTTGGGAGAAATATTAGAGAGATTTTGTGAGAAATTCACGTTAGCATCAAAATGTGATCTATTTTGATTTTGAGAATTAGCGCAATTATAATTTCGCTCAAAATGAATTAATGAGTGGTGTCTTTGATTACCAGGGCAATAGCGACATGAGCGCAGACTTTGACAAGAATTTGTTGAATGTATTGAGCTTAAACAATTTAAACATAGTTTTTTATTTTTAGCGTAAGAATAGCGTTCGTAGGGAGATTTACCTTTAAATGCGTTACATAAATATATTGAATGTGTGTTAGAATCACAAAAAGCGCATCTATCAAGAAAATTATAAATTTCTTGATATTTGGGCATTTCATTAGACCTAGAATTAGCTAGTTCAAAGCGCGAAAGTAGTACCTCAGGCAATTTATCTAGTAAAATGTTGGCCAGCGGAAAACACCATTGATCAGTGTCGTAATTGAGAGTTTTTAAAGCCTCAATGTTTTCTGAAAAAACATCAAGCAGCGTGCGCAGCGTTTCTGGATTGTCGTCTTTGAGAGCGGGAAAATTATACACGGAGCGCCAATAAGTTTGAGCCGATAAGCGGGGGTTATGATAGCGTTTTAGAAGCGTATTGTAAGCGATTATATAATTAGCGTCGGTTATTTGTAAGTGTTTAACTACGTTTAAAGGCGGTCCTTTTAGGTAGGACAGTAACAAATTAAATTTAGCGTTTGTAGGAATACTAGGATTATTGTGTACAGAACTATTGTACATATCTAGAAAGGTTGGAAACTTAGTGATGTCGCCATGAAATTCGACAATGCGCAGTCTTGGCATTAAAGACGCCATAAAGCGGTCTGGATCAGAAGAATTTGAAATTTGCGTTAAGTTTTGAGGTTGAGGAGCTTCAATTTTCACCTCAAATAGTTGTTTTTGAATTCGTTTAATATCATAGAAGCTGTCGTCAAACTCAGTAAGGCGTTCATTTTCTTCTTCCAGTCTCTCCGGACTTGCCGAATAAGCCTCCATTATTTGATTTTGATAAATAAAAAATGATTCTTTTATTTCATCAAGGTCGATAAGTCGAACCTGTAAATACGGTTTTTTTGTATCATCCGTTAGGCATGCATTAGCTAAGTTATGAAGAGTATTAATGCGATTATGTTGCACATTACGGAGTGCTTCTAACTTCTTAAGTTGCGTACTCATTGTAATGTTTTTAAAAAACTCCGTTAAAACAGGTGAACGATTAGTTTCCGAAATTTTTAATATTTAAAAATTAAAAGCGTTTAAAAAGAAAGAAAATAGGCGATAAAAAATGTAAACAAGTCTCATTTACCTCTCTAATATCTTTTACAGCGATGTGGTGGAAACTTTTCCTACGTGCAGTCGACGCCAAGCCAAAAAGAGGTAGGAAATGCGCGAAAACAATGCGCGTTCGGTACTTTTTTACTTGTTATTTTTACTGCGAGCACAGCAAACAGATCAAGGTCATGCGTATTTATTAAAAATTTTATTTTTAACAAAATGCGATTTAGACTTTAATTTTTCCCGGGGTCCTGTGATCAGGTTCGAACCTGGACCAAATGGTGAGGTCAGGCCTTCTGTAGAAAATAAAATATACCGAAGGACCACTCGAGATAGCTCGAGAAAAACGTGTGGGAGTTAAGAGGGACTGTATCTTTCCACAGGGCTCCGACAGGGAAAAAAGAGCCTAAAACTTATTTACTAAAAATAGCGTAGCAATGAAAAATTATCAAGAAACGACTTACCCTTAGATGTCTTTTGTAGCTACTTGGCTGGCCAGCCCGATTATACGCGAAGTACCAGACTCTCCATTGTTCTATAGTTCAAAATGTTCCAAACACTAATATCTAATAAACTAAAGCGTAAAATTAATAGTTTCCACAATTTTAATATAAAATAATAGCGGTGCGGTGACTTTAGTTGCACGTGGCGCGTGGTTGAGTTGTTCTCGCAGACCCTCGGCGTTTTCGTCTGCTAGGCCGAATTTAGCCGCTTATCTCAAATCCTTCATTGCTGGGAGAAGCGCGCGAAGTTTAAATTTAAAATATGGAAAGATATAGCGTAAAGTAAATCAAAATAATATTCTAAAAACGCTTGTAAGCGTAGAAAATGTAACCCAAAAATATTTAAAAACTAAGAGAGATAGCTTCTCGAATTTTAAGTGAAAATTAGAGAATATAATTATTTACAAAAATAAAAACAAGTTGGGAAACTTGTTCACCTATATCTTCTTGAATGAAGAAAGAAATACCATAGGAATTTTGACAAATAATACATTCAATTTATGAAATACATGGTTTAGGTATAATATGAACTCATCCATGGTTTACGGTTTAGTTATAAGTTTAAAGTAGTTAGGTTTGAATAGGCTTAGATACGCTTAGGGTAAAAGCTATACTGACCAAAAAGATTTTGCTTAGATAGAAAAAACTAATTTAAAAAACGCTTAGATAAAAATATAAAATAAAATAGAAACATATTCAGATCTCAGAAAATCGCGTCGGTCCGTGAACTAAAAGCTAAAGAAGAGGGGGAACACCAGACGAGAAATTATAGAAAGGTAGACTATCTTAGCAACGTGACGTCTGTTTGTGTGTATGTGTATTTCTGTCCGTAACACGATAGCACCTAAACGGATTTTCACAAAAGCTTTAGATAAAATAGTGTTCGACACTCTAGCAAGCTGATTAGATTTTGGTCAAAATCCATTAATGTTTTTGACAATTAAAATTTTTTTAAAATGCTATGGTTTTCAGAGTGTAGTAGACTACGTTTTACCCAATAATTTATGTAATTATCAAAAACTTCGTAGAAGCTTTAGCTTCTGAAATATTTACAAAAAAATGTTTTCAGGGCTGATTTATCATTGCTTCACTTAAAGTGTGCTAATCGGCTAGCTAGGGTATTAGATCCGTCATGGAATCATTTATTTTTTTTGTATTATTTTCCCAAATTTTTTATTAGTACTTAACATTAATAAAGGCAACTACTTATAGAACCGTTAGATACTCAGATAACAACAGGAGAAGTCTTCTTATTGGTTTATTTATTTGTCAAAAAAATTAACCTTTTTTGCAAAAATAAATCAGTTACAACCACGGTGGATAGAATAGATCGGTGTTCGGATCTAATATATATTGTCGAATTTTTCACGTCACTGGTGGTTAAGCTGATTTTTGTAAACAAAAGTTAGATATGATATGAAAAACGGAACAACTAATATTTTTTGAATATTTTGAAAACTAAGGCAATTTTCCTACAGTTTTCTAGTACATCCATACAAAATGTAATTTTCTAGACGTATTGTCGTTAGTTTTTTTTAGCCCGCTTTATTTTTAATTACACAAAACTTAAACTACAAGTCAAACTGAATGTGATCGTTTAGTATCAAAGGTGAACCGAGGACTTGGGAAGTAAACAAAGATGCAGGTCAGCGGATTATTTTTGAAGCTGACACGAACACATTATTTTCTTCGAATTTTAATTTTTGTGTAAAGAGAAATGAAGCAGGCTAAAAAAAGTAACCACTGGTATGTCTGAAAAATATTATTTTATAAGAATATACTAAAAAATAGTAGGAAAATTGCCTTAGTTTTCAAAAAATTCAAAAAATATTAGTTGTTCATTTCATATCTAACTTTTGTTTACAAAAATCAACTGGACCACCAGTAACGTGAACATTCGACATATATATATATATATATATATATATATATATATATATATATATATATATATATATATATATATATATATATATATATATATTTATATATAAGATCCGAACACCGGTCTATTCTATCCACCGTGAGTTACAACAAGCCCTGCAAACAGCAATTTTTCAAAAACCCATATATGCGGCTAACTTCTGTTCTATGCATTTTATGTGGCCTTTTATGTAAATATTACCCAAATTCTATTTAACTTACCTATAATCAAGCCAGACTATACCTATATCTAATTAAAAAAAAACAAGGGATGTTGTTGAACAAAAAAAAGCTATAGTTTTCTGTGGTGTTGTTTTAATTAATATATCTATGAAATTCCTAACTAAAAAAAGGGCTAAAAAACATCTAATCAATAAAATTTAAATGGGGTTGTTATGCAGGGGTGTTTTTTATAGAAGCCTTAAGCCTTGTTGCATAGATGTCGCAGGTGAAAGGAAAAGGCATAAAGGGTTAAGAATACAATAAGGGTGGTGTGAATCGATAAAAGTAATGAGAATATGATGTAGTGTGCCTGAGTTAATATAGAGGGCGATATGTGTTTAAACCGTACGATGCACAATATTCTAATGAGTGAATTTAAGTTCATACCTAGCATACACGGTCTCTAGAAGAAAATGGTTGTATTTTTACTGTGATTTTTACCTTCCTAACCCCCCGCGCAGCATTGGCTAGAGAAGGTATTATTTTCGAGAAAAAAAACTTTTTTTAGATAATGTCGAAAATGTGTTAATTGCGTGTATTTTGACCTTTCTTAGCAATATCGTCATGATTTCTGTGTGTGTGTGTGTGTGTGTGTGTGTCTGTCCATAACATGATAGTCCCTAAACCGCTAAACCCATTTTCATAAAATTTTCAGGTAAAGTAGTGTTCGACACTATAACGAGCTAATTAGATTTTGACAAAATCCATTAATGCTATTGACCGTTCTTTGACAATTGGATTTTTTAAAAATGCTAACTTTTTAAAGGAGCATCGCATCAATATGCTGTTTTGGGAGTATAGTAGACTTCGTAGGAGCTTTATTTCTGAGATATTTACAAAAAACTGATTTTAAGGCTGATATATCATGGCTTGACTTCAGTTTGCTATTGGCTAGCTAGGAAAATATCAGATCCGTCATGGATCCACTTATTGTAAACAAAATTATTGAATATGTAATACTTTTGTTATTTTTTAAAATCTAAAGCAATTTTCCGACTGTTTTTAAGTTTATGGTTCTAAAATAATTTTTTTAAATTGTATTGTTGTATATGGTAAATTTTCGAAGCCAATAAATAAATTATTGTATTTACATTAGACTGAGTGAGACTAACCTGAATTTTAAAAAAATGAGCCTCAAAACGGACGCCGGATTGCGCACTAAAGAGCTTATAGACAGATAGGTTTAATCAAATTTGCAGACATTTTTTTAATATCATTGAAAAATCTCAACATTTTTTTAAAACTGAAATATTTTTAATTTTTATTTTAAATTTCAAAAATATATGATTTTTTAAAAATATTTGTGTAATTACTCCATTTTTTTTTATACAGAAGACAGGCAGATTCCTTAGCGAAGGGGGGATGCCCGGGGGTTGGCGAAAAGGGAGCTTCGTGTGCCTAGTCGCCAGGCCTAGAGCCTACCCCACACTACTACTACTACTACTCCATTTTTTTTGTGGGACAAGTTGAGACGATCAAGTAACTGTCACTTTCTTACATGAAACATTCTAATTTTAAAACGTAAGTTTATTTCATTGCATGATTTTCTATTACTTAATCAAAACTTTTCATAACATGATTCTGTTGTGAGCTGTTTTAGTTAGTAGTAGTAGTGTGGTGTAGGCTCTAGGTCTGGCGACTAGATAAACGAAGCGCCCTTGTCGCCAACTCATAGGCATCTCTCCCACTGTATCCTTCCTTCGCTAGGAAATCTGCTCATCTTCTGTACAAAGGCCAGAATATCAGGCCGCCTTAGATTCAGAAGGTCGTCCGTCTCAAAGGTTTCCTCTTCGAATACCTTTCTTTTTGCCTCCTTCTATGCTTCACATGATATAAGAAAATGCGCCGAGGTCTCGTCCGTGCCCCATAATCCTTCACACGTCGCGTCCTCATTCACTCTCATCATCGTCAAGTGTCTTTATAGGACGCAGTATCCGGTGAGGATTTCCACAATGGCTCCCACCTCTCTTCGTATTCTACGGAACAGCCAGTCCCTACAGGACCTGCTGTATTCTGTCACACACTCCTTCGCCTGTCTGGCGTTTCCTGTGTTGGTCCATTCCTTTCAAATATCTTTCTGGGCTCACTCTGTTAATGTAGACTTCATCTACCCTCTTGTGAGCTCCAGGAAAGGTTCTGGCCCGACGCATTTCTGTTGGGATCCACCCCTAGCGAGTTCGTCCGCCTTTTCGTTTCCTGGGACTACCTTGTGGCCTGAGGTACGCTGTTTTACTGTGTACCCTTTTTTCCTGTGCCCTTATTTACAGTCTGCTTTACCATCCCGCCCTGACTTTGGTTTCAAAACCGCCGGTAGTGGCTCTATTATGCAATGCCTGTTAATTCTGGTTCTGAAGATAAACCGAACCGAACCAAAAATTGTTAGCTGACGTATCGCTAACCAAAGAAGACGCAGTTTTCGTGATTCAGTGATCCTAGTCAGGAGATGCGATTACCAAAGAAAAATAAATTTAAGGTAAATTCGCAAAGCCTAACTTGCTAACAAAAATAATCCCGTCATAGTCAGAGCGGTATTAGTTTCTGATATAAATTCGGAGTCATCCTTAAGGGGACAACCTGTGGATTACTAGTTATTTATTAAAATATAACAACTATATTTATAATTTACGAGGGTTGTCGTTTAAGTTTTGCATATACAGGTGGAATAAAACAGTAGACAACTTTTAAAGACTTTATTGTTTCTCGAAGTATTCTCCATAAAAATTAGTGCATTTTTGCATGTACTTAAATTAGTTCTTAAAGCTGTAATTCCACCCGTTTGTTGGCACTGTCAAAATTGCATTCTTGAAGGCTTCGACTGTTTCCTCTGACGATTGAAATCTTTCAATCAGATTTTCGGAAAAGTATAGAAATCGTCGGGACTGTATGGAGAATGATTCAACAAGTCGACGTTTTGTCCCCAGGTTAAAAATGTGTTTTTAATTAATTTCCTTCGAAAGTTGTAAAAAATTATAGCCCGGCAATTTTCTCGATTTAATTCCATTTACCGATTGATTTGTTGAGTTAAAAAATTCACTGTAGCTATAAAACTACAGTGTACTCCGGTTATAACGTACCTGGGTTATAACGTACTTTCGGTTATTACTTACATATTTCATTGGTCCTGCCATAATACTCTTCTTGTTAATTGTGTTGTTTATAACGTACTTCCGCTTATAAAGTACATATTTTCTGGTCCCTTGAGGGTACGTTATAACCGGAGTACACTGTATATGTATTTCACTGACGTTTTGAATTTAGGTTAGGTAAAGATTACGGTTACGCCTTAGTAATGATATTCGATTAGTGTCGCCCTCTATGTTCCTATCTGCAAAATATAAAAGACAGCCCTCGTACAAACAAAAGTTGATTTATTTTTGTATTTAGAAAAAAAATAAATCCATTCAAAATAAATTAGAAGAATGAATTTTGATCACACTGTATTAATTTAAGTTTTTTGTATTTATATCTTATTAAATCTTTAAATTTTTAAAATTGTTTAAGAAACTACAAATCATTTTGAAATGTACTTACATTACACATTTGATAAGACAGGAACAGAATCCCGAAAGAACTGGAAAAAAGAATAGTAAAAGCAAAAAAGTTTATTGGATGTCTTAACAGTACAGTCGAATCTCTCGAACTCGAACCTCTATAACTCGAACCTCTCTATAACTCGAACGTTTTAAGTGGTCCCTGCACTTTTTATATGTATTTTAACCTGTCTAACTCGAATTTCCATAATTCGAACTCTCCATAACTCGAACTATTTTGGTTGACCCTGTAGGTTCGACTCGAGCAGAGAGGGAAAAAATAATGTAAAATTTAACATATATGAGAATGGTGAAAAGGAAGCTATTGTATGTAGCAGAGACTTGTCGCGTAAAGAAGATCAATGAGAATATCTAGAACAGATCATATAAGAAATAAGATCATAAAAAAAGAATGAGAATCGAGGAAAGCATAACGGATAACATCACTAAAAGACAACCGATATGGTACGACCTTGTACAACCGATAAACGATGAAAGATTAGCAAAGCAGGTCCTAGAATGGCAACCAATAGGCCGCAGAAAAAGAGGGCGTCTTAAACTAGAATGCCAACAATCAATCTAAAGATCAATGACTATAGAAAACCTAACAGAAGATGATTGTCAAGATCGAAGGAGGTGGAGAATAGGCATCGGACAACGTAAAAAAACGTTCCAAACCGATATAGTAGAAGTATAATTACTACACCTTGTATATAATTTATTATGGCCAGCTTTTCTAGAAATTCGACCTGTGTGCGTCGGTTCCGACTCCTAGTGTGCCAATTATCCCGCCATGGGATGGGGGCTTAAAACAAAAATCCCTCTCTCTTTGTAAAGTAGTTGCTTAAAAACATAAGGTTCACCTCACGATGAACGTTGGCGTTATTTATTTGATAAATAGCGCTGTTTTCAGTTATTACTTTCCTTCCTTTAGGCCGTAGCTATCAATAACATCAGGCCTTAAACCCTCATTTTAAGTCCCACAACACAAAAAAAAACAAAATGTAGGGTGTGCAGGGTGTCCCATTTTTGATGATACTGAATGGGAAACTCAGTTATTATAAAAGAGAGAGATCTGAGGATTTCACATTACTGTCCTCAAATTTTGAGACAAGAAAAAAATATATTTTTTTTGTAGCCCTTGAAGTTTTGGGGCTACGAGGGAAAATTAAAAAATTTGGAATACCAGAAATCCATTAATAGCGCAGATATTTCAATTCTATTAAAATTTCTCTACAAACAGTTGATCATGTCAATAAAATGACGTCAAATTTTTAATCCAGAATCGAAATCAAGATTTTAGAGAAAAATGAAAAAAAAATACGGATCTGGAATTCTTTTTCATTTTTTTTATAGCTAGGGATTAATTGGGACCCCAATGTGAAACAAAAAATTTAAAAAAAATCCAGTTCCATATTTAATTTATGAATTTTTTTTCTGAAATCCCGAATCCGACTCGTCGGATCAAAAATTTGACAACGTTATTTTATTGACATTATAAAATTGAAATATATGCCCTAATAACAAAGATATGACAGATTTTTAGAACTACGGATTTCTAAATTTTTCCTTGTACCTCCAAAACTACAAGGGCTGAAAAAAACTATTGATTTATTTCTTTAAGGTCTCGAAATTTAAGGAGAGTATGTGAAATCCCCTGTACAATAATTTTCAGTTAATGAAAGTTGATTGATTTAATTTACACAAACATTAATATAATTAACTTTTATAGACAATTGCATACTATTAATGTTTCCGTTCGTTAAATGAATGCTTTTTGTGAATGTGCTTACCATACCTATAAAATGAGTGTTCAATTCCTAGCTCTGCCTGTCTACAACGGCTCATCTGCGGTGTGATAGATCATTTCCAAAGAATAGAAGAGCTTTGGCCAATAGCAAGCTCTTAATCATCACGAGTCCCGCGAAGAGATTACAGACTTCTCTGGTGTTAGAAGATTGTGTTAGATGTGGTGTGGATGTGGATAAGAAATGGCAGATACAGGATATTTTCTAGGCACTAAATTCAGATAAAATTTAGTACACTATAAAAAAACGGGTGGCGGATAATTGGTCGAAAGTTCAAAAGGTCGAAAACATAAGGTCGAAAGTACCAAAGGTCGAAAAACAAAAGATCGAAAGTACAAAAGGTCGAAAAAAATTATGGAAGCGCAAAATATCGCTGATTGGCCATGTCTTATTTTTCGATTTCGATGCACAACCCCTAGGATCCCAGGAAATAAGTCAGGGAAGTTTTTGTCTTTTATTTTTCGACTTGTTGTACGTTTGACCTTTTTTACTTTCGACGTTTTGTACTTTTGACCTTTTGTATTTTCGACTTTTTGTATTTTCGACCTTTTGTTCTTCGACCTTTTGTACTTTCGCCCTTTTGTACTTTCGACCTTTTGTACTTTCGGCCTTTTACCCGCCGCCGGAAAAAAACATGTAGGACACTTCTTTTTGAATATTATTTTATACAGAACATTGAAAAAATCTTGTAAATTACAGTAATTATACATACAAAATTGGGCGAAAAGTTCAACTTTGCCCACTCAAATGTATCTACTTACTTTGCGCACGCGAGTAGAAAAGCCTTTCTATACGTAGGCTCTGATTTGCGCTAATGAATTTCTTTTCAAGCAAACTGCGAGGGAAAAGTGAGGGAAATCTGCCAAGAAAATAGCACGATTAATCAAAAATATTTCACTTAGAAGCTCTCATATTTTGCTGCCGAAGAATATACATCAAAATGGTTCTCAAAGTGGTATTTTGTGAAAGCCATTCTCATTATTATAAATTGTACTCATCAAAACATTTAGATATTTTTCATTGGGAGCGGGCATTCCCTGGCCTAGACACGTATCGATAGATCGGAACGATTAATTTTATGTGCGCTGTTTTATTAGTTGTAGTAATAGTAATGTGGGGTAGGCTCTAGGCCAGGCGACTAGGCACATAAAGCGCCCTTTTCGCCAACCCCCAGGCATCCCCTACTGCGTCCTTCCTTCGCTAAGGAATCTGCCCGTCTTCTGTACAAAGGCCAGAATGTTGGCCCATCTCAGATTCAGAAGGTCCTCCGTCTCAAAGGCTTCCTTTAGAGGAAGTGCGCCGAAGTCTCGTCCTCGGGCCAACATCGATCACACGTCGGGTTTTTCTACACTCTCATCTTCCCCAAGTGTCCTTATAGGATGCAGTGTCCAGTGAAGACTCCCAATATGGCTCCTACCTCTCTTCGTGTTCTACATAACAGCCAGTCCCTACGGGACCTGCTGTATCCTGTCACACACTCCTTTGCCTGTCTGGCTTCTCCTGTGTTGGTCCATTCCTTGTGTATCTGTTTCTGGGTCTAATCTGTTGGGGCCGAATCTGCCCTCTTGTGGACGCATTTCTGCTGGGATCCACCCCTGACAAGAGTTGCACTTGCTCAAATGGGCTAATATAATTAACTTTATATACCTTGAATGGAAGTGCAGAGAGTGGATTAAGGGATAGACCTGGATCATGGCTAAAAGAACCTACTCTGGTCTGTTTGACAGACCTCCAAGTCAGCTTCTATTACTAATACCTACTACTACGTTCCTGATATACC